>CM044005.1:89394667-89822167 GCA_024085815.1 Flaveria linearis | reverse complement strand
TAATCATCTGGAGAGATTTTATCAGATGGAATATTAGTTCTTTTAACCCATTATCATTTAGGAAATGTAACTAAAACACGACCCATGCTCCCACGGTCTGAAGTCCTCTAACTGGTTTACCTGAACTCCTCCAAGAAGATTCACTTCAAATTTCCTTTGTGACTTTAGGTTTCTTACTTGCAAAGCAAACCTTCTTCTGCTTATGAGATTTTGTGAATCAGACTTTTGTGTTTTTTCTAAACTGGAATGTCACTTCCCTTAGATGGTAAAGTGACTATATATAGTGAATCCTTTTTCTTTCTACTAACCATAACAAGATTCCCTTTAACAACTTTCTATTATCTGTTCTCGAACTTAACCTCATTTCCATGTTCATTCAACAACCGACAAAAATCAACTGCTTCCTCAAGCTAGGAATCACTCTGGCAACTTTTAAAGTCAATGAATCAGCTGAAGTCTTCAAGTCTGTGTCACCTATGCCCGTAACCTTAAGAATACCATTAGTCATCAGCCTTACCTTACCAAAATTACCTTTCTTTAGATTCTGTAATGCTTTTTTGTTGTGGGTAGCATAAAATGAAGGTCTAGAATCCATGACCCAAAAATCCACATTATGAAGGTCTAGAATCCATGACCTAAAAATCCATATTATGAAGGTCTAGAATCCATGACCCAAAAATCCACATTACTCTCCATGTTGTAGATTAAAGCATCATCATCTGAGTGGTCTATTGCAATGTTAATTTCTTTCTGATCATTCGGACGCTCATTCCTAAAGTCAACTTTGTGTCAGGTGACGTCATGATATGTTGTTTGAAATGACATATTAGTATTTCTCTCGATTCCAATGTGCTATGATGAACACATCCGTCATGCTCTCGTGTTTCCTATACAAGCGGGGATGTGACAAAAATCGAGTTCAAGTTATTGATGTACACTGTAATAGAACTTACTTCTATCATTTTTGTATTAACCAACTCACGAATCAAAAGAACTTTATTTGCTATCGAAGGCTTCTCGTACATATTAGATAACACATCCACGATACCTTTCGTTGTAGTTTCCTTTAGAATGTTGAACGCAACATTCTTTGTTAGCGACAACTAATGCCGCCTTGGCCTTTTTATTTAAAGTTTCACACTCAGTTGGTTTTGTTTTTTCTAATTTGTCACCCAAAACAACATACAAGTCCTTCTAAATAAGCAAATTCTCCGTTTGTATTTTTCACTATCTAAAGTCTTTTTCATTAAACCTCTTAATCTGGAATTTTTTCGCTCTCAGCCATTATCTCAAACTATAATCTGTTTACTACTCAAGTCAAAACTGAACGTAGTGTTAAATACAATTACGACCGGCTACGAGAACTTGAGTATTGTTCTATTGAACATTACCTTATTTCCTCAATCTTAGAAAAACAGTAAACAAACAATTTCAACAATTCACCTTTTCCGACTTTGAAGATCGGTAATTATATCAAGAATACTTGGATAAACAAAATAACCCCGACAATCACAACAAAACTACCTGGCCAAAGTGCTCGACAACTGCACCAAAACGAACAAATGACCAATAGCAAAACCCGATGATCAAACCCAAAGCCAAAAACATGATCCAAAAATTACTTAAAACAACCCAAACCCTAGCTAATCAATAATTAGAAAACTAAAAACGAACTAGAAACGCAAAGCTGTTCCTCTAGTTTTCTTTTGATCAAGATTAAGCAACAAACAAAAACATTAAAAAAAATTTATTATTGTTGCAAGATGAATAAAATAAAGCAACAAACAAAAAAAAAATTAAACCTTTTTATTGTTGTTGGAAGATGGCATCGCAAGCAATTCCAGCTTCGATAAACACCAACCAACAAAACTGTGTTTGCCTGTTATTGATACGAACATAACTAATGTTGCTTCCTTTCCTTCTTGTTATAAATTTGTGGGTCAAAAGAAAAAAACAATTTTTTTTTGTTTTTTGGTATCTGACGAGAAAACAAGAAAAATAAATAATACACCATATCAATAGGATCACAAAAAGATTAAACATAAAGTCTTTTTTTATTTTTATTTTTATTTTTTTATTCTTGAATTGTGAACTCCAAAGAAAAAACAAACAAATCAATTGCCTTTTTATTTGATGATGTAAAAGTGGGTGGGGTGGGGTGATGAATATGAAACGTTGATCAAGTGGGGGAGACGCTGCGGCTAACCCTAGATCATGTTTTCTTTCGTGCTTTGTTTTTATAGTGTGTAATAGTCGTAGTTCTAATACTATTTGTTAGTGATTCAGTTATTGATCAACACATACAGAAAATCAAATTGCGAGAGAAAAAATAAAAGCAAAGATAAACACGAGAGATTTATGTGGTTAATTCAGTCGATTTGACCTAAGTATACAAGCTGCAAACCAGAATATTCTATTATCGCATTATCGCATTCTGCCTCACCCGTGAAAAATTACACGGTACAAACATATGAATATATAAAGATTAGTCTAAAGATTTTATTTTATTTTATTTTATTTTATAACTTGGTGAACATTGAAAAGATAAATGGATTAATAATAAAATATTAGGGCCGATCCACTAGCACCATTTGTGATCTTTGTATAGGTCCAAAGCGATCTTACTTAAACGAGCCCAATCAAGACTCTACAAACCCAACAACTACGAGAATTTTTAGATGAACAAATAAGTTCTAATTAGGACGATTTCTTGATAAACACAAGCTTGATGGTACATATAGATACAACTTTGAGTGAACAATTAATATACTAAAAAAGAACTGTGTCAAATATGAACATCAATGTTTACTCTTTTGCAGTTATCGTTGTTCCTCTTCTACATCAATTTATGTTTTCCAAATTATTTATTAATTAAATCACATTTACAATGGTATTATGCGTTCTTTAATTTTTACAACAAAATTAAATACACTCCCCATTTCATGTTTGAGAAGAAAACATCTTAAAATTTTAAGGAACACCTAATTTTATGCTATATTTTTAAACAATCATATTCTTGAAATTTACATATTAAAGCATTATCAGTTATAATATATTTTAGGTTAAAACACCTAAATTAATGCTTAGATACCTATCTTTAGCTAGATACACCGAATTAAATCTATAATAGAAAGGTGGTCATGCACATATCTCGGTATGTACTAAGAAAACCATAAAATCTTCCACATTTAAGCGTTGTCGCTAGATTCTTATAAGATTATAAGCAATTGCATAAATAGCAACTCAAATCATACATTAAATCACCTTCTAAACCATTACAAAAAATCAGAACAAGCAAAAGTTTGATACCGAAAATCAATATTATTCCGTTTTGAAACTTGCTTTCTATTCCAGTCTTTTATGACAAAGATGGCATCTACGAAATTCGTTGCAACCCTCCTCGTGTGCGTTGTCATAATGGGTGTAACATTTGTCAGCAACGCTCAAGATCAAAATCAATGCTATGTCGATTGTGAAAAGATTTGTGTAGATGAAGGCAATGCTCGTTCTTTCTGTGATTTGAAGTGTGAGAAAGAATGTCGAAAAGGAAACATATGTTCGTAATTCATTCAAACTTTCTAATTTTAAAATTTATCTAATGCTTTTACTGATCTACATTTATATTTCTCTGTTTGCAGCTAGACGTTTTGTGTAGATGAACCATGTGAACGCTAAACATGATCAAGATCCAAACACATGCATGTGTTTTGAATTCTTATGGTGGTCTTTATAAACATGTTACTAAATATGGTCATTTGGTAATTAACTGACATGTTAAATTAGTTGTTATGTTTGTGTGTCATGTTAACCACATGAAATCATATATTATACAATCTTTCGTTATACATTTTAATATTCTCTTTTGGTTTCCATGGATCCAAGATAATTATTCTCTTATATGACCTATGTATCATATAAGCATCACCGTAGCTATGGATCCGGGTTATATATTTCATACAGTTGAGGTGATAATAGCTTTAAACAAATCGATATCAACGTTCAACAAGGTACACTACAAGAAACGCGCGTATTAGTGGCGACCATATAAGCGGCGACCATATTAGCGGCGACAAGGCCTTTAGCGGCGACAAGGCCTTTAGCGGCGACAAATATTAGCGGCGATAAATATTAGCGGCGACACCTTTAGCGGCGACTTGTCGCCGCTAAAGGTTGCGATCCACCGTCGATTTTTTGAACCACATCTAGCCGTCCATAATCAATTACATCGAACGACTCCTATTAAATCGTACTTTGACCCTTTAGCGGCGACGCCTTTAGTGGCGACGCGTCGCCGCTAATGATAATTGGATATACGCGGTTTCTTATCCTCCCCTTCTTCACTTTCTCTCTAACCTACCACCTTCCCGTACCACTGCGAGCAGCCACCACCCGCGCGCGACCACCACCATCCGACCAGCCACCACCATCCGACTAGCCACCACCACTCGCCACAGCCACCCACCACAACACACAACCCGCGGCCACCACCCACCGCCCGCACCACGTCACTCGCCACAGCCACCCACCACAGCACACAATCCGCAGCCACCAGCCACCCACCACAGCCACCCACCACAGCCACCCACCACAGCCACCACCAAGATTTTTAGACCGGCGATCTGACAACTGCCGCAGCTGCTGCTTCTGTTCCGTCGCCGCTACTACCAAGATTTTTAGATCTGGTATTTCTTTTCGTTTTTTTTTAAATTTTTTTTGTTTTATAGATGTAAATGCTTTAGATTGTGCTTAGTTGTTAAAATTATATTAGTTTGATTAGTGTTAGAAATGGTTAACTTTTTAAATTAGTTGGTTAGTGTTAGATTGTGCTTGTATTAGAGATTATTTAGGTATTTTATTAAAGACAAATTAGTTGTTTTAGAAATTGACAAATTATTTGTTTGATTAGTGTTAGAAATGGTTAACTTTTAAAATTAGTTGGTTAGTGTTAGATTGTGCTTGTATTAGAAATTATTTAGGTATTTTATTAAGACAAATTATTTGTATTAGAAATTGATAAATTATTTGTTTGATTACTGTTAGAAATGGTTAACTTTTAAAATTAGTTGGTTAGTGTTAGATTGTGCTTGTATTAGAAATTATTTAGGTATTTTATTAAAGACAAATTAGTTGTATTAGAAATTGACAAATTATTTGTTTGATTAATGTTAGATTGTGCTTGTGTTAGAAATTGACAAATTAGTTGTACGTTTTTATTTAATTGGTTATACTTGTTGTTCATTATTAGAAAGTGGCGTATAATTGATGTTCATTATGATGAAAAACAAAATTGTTGTTCGTTTTGTTATTTAATTTTGTTATTATTAGCTTTTAGGTTTCGTGATCTTATTTTAATCACAATGATTATATTCATCCACTTAAATCCTAAATTATATTGCAGTGTTGTAATCATGTCTGTCGATAAAAGTTGGATTCTTAATCTGAACCGTAGATCGCCCGAGTATCAGCAATGACTCAGCTCTTTTATCGATATAAGTGAAAAACATATCGACGAATATGGACTAATTAGATGTCCGTGTAGGAAATATCAGAATACTCAATTATTAGGATGGGTTAACATGAAATATCATTTAGAAATATGGGCATGTGTCGGACGTACAAGGATTGGATCTATCATGATGAAAGTTTAATTTCTGAAGTTGTAGTTGTAGATGATGAGCCAACAAACGAAATTGCTGACGTTATCGAAGCGTTTTTTGATATTATAGTTCATCTGGTTTTGCATTTACCTGATGAAGCGATTCGTGGTGGTCCAGTGTGTATGATATGGATGTATCCGTTTGAAAGGTATATGAAAAAACTAAAAAATTATGTCAGAAACAAGGCAAGACCAGAAGGTTGTATAGCTGAAGGTTATGTTGCTGAAGAAGCTTTATCATTTTATTCGAGGTAACTTCGAGATGTTGAGACTCAGTTCAATCGCCCTGATATAAATGAAGATATCATTATTAAAAAAGAAAGATATATGCATTTGAGTCAAAATATCGTCCGGCTAGCGCAAAAAAATGAAATATCTTTCTCCAAACAAAAAACTTAAGCTAGAATGGTTTGTGCTCGATAGTTGTCAAGAAGTTAGAGACTATATGAAGTAAGAGTTCCTATCTTTAAATTTTAACATTAGTTAAATATATTTTGTTCCTCACTTATTATATATTTTTTGTCAAAAATATAGTGAATTCAAATCTGAAAGCCCACATGAGGATGTCATAACCAAATTTCCATCATGGTTTCTGGGGAAGGTAATCCGTGTATAAAATTCTCTTAGGTTTCCAACATGAATTCAAATCTGTATTTGTTAGGTAATTTATATATAACATATTATTTTCTTAGGTTTATTCGATGAAAATACAAAATTATCCAGATTTTCACTCAGAGTTGTATGCTCTTTCAATGGGTGCGGCCGTAAAAGCCTATAATTACACTGCTTGCATAGTCAACGGTGTTAGGTTTATGGTGCTTGCACGTGACGCGCAACGCACAACACAAAACTCCGGTGTTTTAGTGGAGGGTAAGAATGGTGAGAAATATTATGGCCAACTTGAAGAGATTATTGAGTTGTGCTATGCAAATGGGTATTCCACAATCTTATTTCGTTGCAAATGGTTCGATACTCGAAGGGGTGTTTCATACGATAATAATATCACTAGTATCAACACTGAACGCGAATGGGACAAAGACGATCAACTCATATTTGCTTCCCAAGCTAAACAAGTGTTCTACATCCGAGAACCTTCTCGGAGAAACCAAAATAATAATCACCGGTGGGTCATCGAGAATGTTAATCATCGTAAAATTTGGGATCGACCGCCATCCAATGATGGCCTCGTGGAGAACATTCAAAATGTTGATAATGACTTAACAGAAGACCTTGACGTCGTTCATAATCATTCTTCATCTAATAATGTTCATTTCATTGACTTCACCCAATACTTTCAAAATATTCCTACTTATGTCACCGATGGCGAGACTGCAAGTGAAGTTAATCCACCAAATGTTACTGCTAATGTGATGTCTGAGGACGAGGGTGATTATGATGAAGAGGATTTTGATTATGACACTGAGGGGTCTGGCAATAAAACTGAAGTATACGAGGGAGACTCCGATTAAGTATATATTTAATCTAAAACTTTGTAAACACGATATCTTATTGTAGTTAAAAACTTTATTTTTATTTTTATTTTTATGTTATATATCTTATAATTTTTGCAGACATGATATCTTTTTGGATTATTTTAATACATCTCATGGCTGATGTAATGTGTCACACCCCAACCTTGACGGCGGAATCGTTGAAGTGTGAGGGTTAAGATTGTTCACAGCCACATAACGCTATCCTTAAATGAAAATAATATTATCATAAGTTTCAAATGAAATACATTCATCAGTCTCAAATAAAAGATTTCCAAACAATACAAAACATAACATAAGCATTTTATTCATTTAACTAGGTCCAAATCCTAGTTTATTGCAAGCTTCAAATGATGACTTCAAGTGTGGGCATTTCCTGAAACATGTTAAAAATAACGGGTCAACTATAAAGTTGGTGAGTTCCCAAGGGTTTCACGTACATAATATACCATGGATTTCAAGTAGCAATTCATGTCATAGGTTATGAGTTAGCAAGTTTATAAAGCACATATAGTACAATCAAACCTCGACTAGTTTATATGTTTATATGAGTGGCTAAGTGTACTTGGTTCCCTAGTGCACAAGCATACGGCTCCTAGGAGTCGGCAATACATCGACTTTAGCACCAAATAGGCTTGTCAGGCCCAAAGATCTAAGACGTCGCCAGGCTAGCAATAGTTAATGATTGTAAACAATATATGTAACTCTTATAAGACTTACAATAACACAAATAACCATGACAAAATAAAAGTATGAATTGCATGTGCTTTTATAAGATCTAAACGTTTATAAGTGTATGTTGAATAATGTAACATGTTTCACCCCAAAACGGTGTGAAATAGCATAAAAAGGGGCAAGGAAACTCACTTGATCAATAAGTATGCAATGAAGGTTAATAAAAATAATAATAAACGTCGTTCCAAGTTTTATCGTCACAAGTCACCTAAATATATTTAAGTACAAGGTTAAAGTCTAATATTAAGTTTAATGTATTATTATGAGCTAGGGTTTTTATTTGAGGTTTGGGGTTTTTTGTCATTTATATTTAACAAACGATATCAATTTTCGTAGCAACGATTTATATTATAAATATGGGGCAAGAATAACATTTATAAAAATTTAATATTATTCCTAAAGTTAAATTAAGGTTTTGTAATTAATAAAAAAAATAAACACGATTAAACTGACAACTTAAATAAACAATGGTTGAAATAATAAACTAGTATTTTAAGTCTAAATTTTATAAAATATATATTAACTATAACATTCACTTAGAATTTTAGATAAAATCTAAGGATTTTTTTTTTATAAATAAATTGCAGGAAGTAATTTGGTGATTTTAAAAATTTACAAAGTTTACAAAATTAATTTTATAGTTTTTAGCAATTTTCTGTAATTTTTTTAAAGGCTAGAAAGCCAAAAAAAATAGGTTTGAGGGTGCCCGGGTTCGAACCCGGGACCTCAAGGTCAGTGTGCATGTGTCTAACCAGTGAACCAAGGCTGTCGGCCACGGTTTCACTTGGTTTTTAAGACTTTTAAATACAAACAAATGGTTATCCCTAATCTCACATAAACCCTAGTTTGATCCGCACCCAAATTGAGGATCAAATCGATAGTGTTAACCAAATGAATGTGAGGGCTTTTGATCCTCAACTAAAATCGAGTATTTGGATATGTGTAATTACCCGATTAAAGATGATTTGATGTTAAGAACAGACGAAGAACAAGCCGCGACCACTTGATGCTCGATCGATGCCCAAACAATGATGATAATAAAATCCGTTGTACAGAAAGCTTCTAAGGGTCTCGGTGATCAAAAGCCCTATGTTAATTTTGGTTTAAAGCACTCGGAAGGTGGTTCTCGCTTAGCTTGCAGGTTCGCGGCGAAAGAGAATCGGTTTTGCTTTGTTTGTGTGTTATCAGATGCAATTGATAGTTGTGTACGCTTGGTATTGATTATATGATTGTTTATGTTCTTTTAATTTGGTTATTATTAGCGTTTAATGCTCAAACGGTCGGGGGGTTTACATCGCCGGTTACTCGATCGATTTCGGTTCGTAACCGACTCGTAAACACAATTAAATGATACAATCAAGTTCGAAACGTGTATACGAAAGATTCTGGAATGATTTTGGGTCGAAATCGATTTATTTTGGTGGCTTTTGGGGGTGGCCGGAGCCGCTCCGGCGGTAGCCGGAGGGCTGGCCGGAAAAACGGGCAAAGGGGCGGGGGGTTGGGCTGTGATTTTGAACTTTTACGCAAATGGCCCTCCAACTTTGATTTCTTATTATTTTATGCCTAAAAGTTCTATTTAAGTTTATAAAATGACAATAACGCCCCCTCATCTTTTTAACCTTTAAACTAACTTATTAATTATTCAATATTTATTATTATTATTATTATTATTATTATTATTATTATTATTATTATTATTATTATTATCATCATCATTATTATTTTTATTTTTGTTATTATTGTTATTTTTTTTTTATTATTGTTAGTGTTTATTATAATTATTACTTTTGTTATTGTTATTGCAATTATTATTATTATCCAATAGTTAATTTATCAACTTTTACATTAAAAGAAATTAAAGACAAATTTAAGAGATAAGCATAGGTAACCGATAAGTTTCATAATTGGCATAAATAGTCCTTTTATGAATAAACGATGGTAACTTTACACTAACGGAAAAATATGAGATGTTACAGTCTCCCCAACTTATAAGAATTTCGTCCCGAAATTAAGAAAATGAAACTATGCGAACAAAAACGGGTACTTCTACTTCATATGCTCCTCACGTTCCCAAGTGAACTCAGCTCCACGCTTATTCTCCCAACGAACCTTGACAATTGGGGTAGTGGTAGTTCTAGTCTTCTTCATAATGCGATCCATAACTTCCACGGGTTTCTCGACAAAGTGTAATGACTCGTCGATCTGGATGTCATCCAACGGGACATGCAGACCTTCGTCAGCCAGGCACTTCCTCAAATTCGAGACATGAAACACAGGATGAACTCCACTAAGGTCGGAAGGTAATTCCAGTTTGTAAGCCACTTTCCCAATCCTTTTCAGAATCTTGAAAGGTCCTACAAATCTTGGAGCCAGTTTACCCTTCTTTCCAAAGCGAACAACACCCTTCCACGGTGAAACCTTAAGAAGAACCATCTCCCCAACTTGGAATTCCAATGGCTTACGTCGCTTATCAGCATAGCTCTTTTGTCGACTTCTTGCCACTTCAAGGTTCTTTCGGATGATAGAAACTTTGTCGGTCGTCTCTTGTATGAGTTCAGGACCAGTGATAAAGTTTTCACCAATGTCCGTCCAGCAGATCGGTGAACGACATTTACGACCATAAAGTGCTTCGAATGGTGCCATCTTGATACTCGAGTGGTAACTATTATTATACGAAAATTCCGCGAGCGGTAGATGCGTATCCCAATCACCACCAAAGTCTAGGACACAAAGGCGTAGCAAATCCTCCAAGGTTTGGATGGTTCGCTCGGTTTGACCATCAGTTTGGGGGTGGTAAGCCGTGCTTAGATCCAATTGAGTACCCAAGAGTTCTTGCATAGACGACCAAAAGTGCGAAGTGAAACGAGCGTCTCGGTCGGATATGATGTGAAGAGGTACCCCATGACGACTTACAATTTCATCAACGTATATACGAGCCAACCTTGATGTCTTGTAAGTGTCACGTATGGGTATAAAATGTGCCGATTTGGTCAATCGGTTGACGATCACCCATATGCTATCATGTCCTCGAGAGGTTCGGGGCAGCTTGGTTATGAAGTCCATGGATATGTGTTCCCACTTCCACACAGGAATCTCGGGTTGCTCAAGTAATCCACTTGGACGTTGGTGTTCGGCTTTAACCTTCGTACACGTGAGGCACTTAGCTACATAAGTCGCTATATCTTTCTTCATTCCAGGCCACCAATAATGACCACGCAAATCCATGTACATCTTGTCGGAGCCAGGGTGAATAGAGTAACGAGTTTGATGAGCTTCGTTCATGACAAGGGTACGAAGGTTATCACGATTTGGAACCCAAATTCGGTTTGCGAAATACATCAACCCATTAGGTTTCGTCTCCAGTTGAGTTAGAAGGTTATGCTCCAGTTCATCCTTCATTCTTCCTTCTTGTTGAACCCTTTGTTGAGCCTCCAAGATACTAGACTCGATGTCACTATCTATTCTCAAGTTTTGTAGCAGTACAGTAGCCTCGTTGACATCTAGTCGAATTTCAGTATCGAATCCCCTCAAGGTGTCAAACCATTGTCGTCAATCGCGAATTTCTTGGAACGAGGCCATCTTGCTATGAACCTTTCGACTTAGTGCATCGGCCACAACATTTGCCTTCCCAGGATGGTAACGAATGTCACAGTCATAATCACTAATCAACTCCACCCAACGACGTTGTCTCATATTGAGATCTTTTTGATTAAAAACGTGTTGAAGGCTTTTGTGATCAGTGTAGACTATACATTGCGTACCATAAAGGTAATGTCTCCAAATCTTCAAGGCAAAAACAACAGCACCAAGCTCGAGATCATGTGTTGTGTAATTCACTTCATGAACCTTCAATTGTCTCGATGCATAAGCTATGACCTTTCCTCGTTGCATAAGAACACAACCGAGGCCTTGTTTTGATGCATCGCAATATACGGTGAAGTCATCGTTTCCATCGGGCAGGGTCAAGATAGGAGCATTGCACAGTTTGTGCTTTAATACTTCAAAGGCTTCTTCTTGTTCGGGCCCCCACTCGAATGGTTTATTCTTTTGTGTCAGGGAAGTGAGAGGCTTCGTGATCCTTGAAAAGTTGGCGATGAATCGCCGGTAATAACCAGCAAGACCAAGGAAAGAACGAATCTCGGTTGGAGTCGTGGGAACACACCAATTCTTCACAGCTTCCACCTTTGCAGGGTCAACATGAATTCCTTGGCTATTCACCACGTGTCCTAGAAATTGAACTTCCTCGAGCCAAAAGTCACACTTCGAGAACTTCGCGTACAATTGTTCTTTCTTCAACAACTCAAGAACTTGTCGTAAATGCAGTTCATGCTCGGTGTTAGTCTTGGAGTAGATAAGTATGTCATCAATGAAGACGATCACAAACTTATCTAGATAAGGTTTGCATACTCGGTTCATAAGATCCATGAAGACAGCAGGAGCATTGGTTAAACCAAAAGGCATCACCATAAACTCATAGTGCCCATAACGAGTACGGAATGCGGTTTTAGGGATGTCATCATCATGGACTCGTAATTGATGATATCCAGAACGTAGATCAATCTTCGAGAATATAGCAGCTCCTTGAAGTTGATCAAACAAGTCATCGATGCGAGGAAGAGGATAGCGGTTCTTGATGGTAAGCTTGTTAAGCTCACGGTAGTCGATGCACATACGAAACGATCCATCTTTCTTCTTCACAAAGAGGACAGGTGCACCCCAAGGCGAAGAACTCGGACGAATGAAACCCTTCTCGGTTAGCTCTTGAAGTTGACTAGAAAGTTCTTGCATTTCTGATGGTGCAAGTCGATACGGTGACTTAGCCACGGGGTTTGCTCCCGGTATTAGATCAATTTTAAACTCAACTTCACGCACGGGAGGTAACCCACTAAGGTCGTCGGGAAATACTTCCGGAAAGTCTCGGACAATCGGAACGTCCTTGAGTTCTTTCCCTTTGACTTTTGTGTTGACCACGTAAGCCAAGAACGCCATATAGTTCTTACTTAAACACTTTCGGGCTTGAGTGCAAGACATGAGTTTAAGCCCTTTGGAAGATTTTTCGCCGAACACTTTTAGAGTATCCCCAGATGATAACGGTATACGGATGCACTTCTCGAAACAAACGATCTCGGCGTGGTGTTTGGCTAACCAATCCATGCCAATGATGACGTCGAAGCTCCCAAGTTTCATAGGGATAAGATCAATAAGAAAATCGTGGGTGTCAAGACTTAAGATGCAATCACGGATAACGACATCCACGGTGATCGGTTCTCCATCGGCAACTTCAACGGTGAGAGGTCTTTCTAGTTTCGTATGTGGCTTAGCAAGTACGGGTTCAAACTCTAATGAAACAAAACTCTTATCGGCTCCAGAGTCAAATAAAACGTATGCATAAGTGTTATTAATAAGGTACATACCTGTTCAAGGTTTAAGGCATTTAGCGATATAGGTAATGTATGAAAGAGACTTAGATCATAAACGTTAGGGTTGAATTTAGCATACCGTTCACCACATCGTTGTTTGCTTGTGCTTGATTAGCATTGATGTTGAAAGCACGTCCCCGGGCTTGTGGAACATTACCCGCAAGACGAGGGCATTGTGGACGCATATGACCAGGATCTCCACAATTATAGCAAGCACGATTGGTGACAGTTGTGGCGTTGTTAGGTGCATGACGGCAAACCGCAACCAAGTGACCGTATTTGCCGCATAAGGTACAGATGCGGCACGGGGCGTTCCCCGGATGATGATACTTACAGGTGTTGCACATAGGTTGAAGGCCAGCATAAGCCCCAGCCACAGGCACTTGGGTCACAGGTGTAGCCGCAGGTACCAGTTGTCTTTGAGGTGGTTTGGGTGCAGCCACAGCATAATTGCGTGTTGGCGTAAACTTGCGCTTCTTATTGTTGTTGTTGTTGTTATAAGATGGTTCAGCTTTGGTTTCCTTAATAGCTTCAGTAACCGCCCTTTCCACTTTCTTTGCACCCTTCACAGACATGGTGCCCGCTCGTATATGATTCTCGGTGAGTTGAGCGGTAATAGTAATGGCTTCTTCCAAGGTCGTGGGTCGGCTACCCACCACGGCATCTTGGATTTGGGGTGGTACACCCTTGATGAATTTTTCAATGTTACGGGGTACAGTGTCGACCATGTGAGGCAACAGGATGCTCAGCTCGTGGTGCCTGGTTGAATAAGTTAGGTGATCACCACCGTCTTGTTTTAGGTTCCAGAACTCCTCCTCAAGCTTTTGTATTTCACTCCTTGGGCAAAACTTGGCGATGGCAATGGTCTTGAACTCTTCCCAAGTGAGTGCTAAAATAGCATCAGCTCCTCGATTTCTTTTCTCGCTATTCCACCAGGTAAGTGCCCTTTGTTGTAGCATACTTGTGGCATAACGAACTTTGAGTGCCTCGGGACACTCACAGTTGACAAAAGTGTTCTCCATACCCTCGAACCACTCAAGAAGACCAGTGGCTCCTTCCTTGCCACTAAAACTAGTGGGCTTGCAAGAGCTAAAGTGCTTGAAAGTACAGGTACGGGTGTTCCCTTGTTGATTGTTGTTATTCTCTCCATGAGCACCACTATTGTTCCCATTAGTGTTGTTGTTGCTATTAGCCATCAGGGTGCTATTAAGCTCAGCAACCATGGTTGGGAGTACAGCAGCCATTTGTCGAGCAATCATTGCTGCAAGCTTACGGTCGGAACTTCCACGCTTTCCATGATGACGAGACATGCTAGATATACAAAATGAGTTAGTTACAGGAATGAGAATAACAAAGGATAGTAGTTTAGACAAAGACAAGCTAAGGGTTGTAAGGTACACAGAATGATTCCATTTTGGTAACGCATTACCATTTGGAAACGTTGACACGTCAAGGTGAATTGACCCATTTGCCTTAGAGATATGTGTATTTTGACCATAGTTTATCACTCATCCCAGAAATCCCCAGGTAAGCGTAACGGGCCCCTCAATGAGATTATACGAATACGCTTGCCTTAGCCCGAGGGCTTTTTGCCAGGAAATCCAGAATACAGGTGTCTATGTGTCACACAATATTTCTTAGGTTCATGAAATCAAAACCTTGATGAGATTTATATAGATTAGACATAACGCCTAAAGATCCAAGTCATAAGTATACGATTCCACGTGTCGTCGAGAATAAGATTAAGAGATTTCATGTTCGGGGAAAGTCTAAGAGTCAAATGTAAGTTTTGGGAGACATGTAGAAATGTTAGGCAATCCTATGCTAAGGCATCAAATTGCACATAAGGGACATAGCATTATGTAGCTTGCAAACAATATATAATTCCAAGAATAATAATATTATTCTATGAGGTTCATGCATAAACTATAGTCTAGGTCACCATTTCTAATAACCTAAATCCCTATAGTTATGGGCTCTGATACCAATCTGTCACACCCCAACCTTGACGGCGGAATCGTTGAAGTGTGAGGGTTAAGATTGTTCACAGCCACATAACGCTATCCTTAAATGAAAATAATATTATCATAAGTTTCAAATGAAATACATTCATCAGTCTCAAATAAAAGATTTCCAAACAATACAAAACATAACATAAGCATTTTATTCATTTAACTAGGTCCAAATCCTAGTTTATTGCAAGCTTCAAATGATGACTTCAAGTGTGGGCATTTCCTGAAACATGTTAAAAATAACGGGTCAACTATAAAGTTGGTGAGTTCCCAAGGGTTTCACGTACATAATATACCATGGATTTCAAGTAGCAATTCATGTCATAGGTTATGAGTTAGCAAGTTTATAAAGCACATATAGTACAATCAAACCTCGACTAGTTTATATGTTTATATGAGTGGCTAAGTGTACTTGGTTCCCTAGTGCACAAGCATACGGCTCCTAGGAGTCGGCAATACATTGACTTTAGCACCAAATAGGCTTGTCAGGCCCAAAGATCTAAGACGTCGCCAGGCTAGCAATAGTTAATGATTGTAAACAATATATGTAACTCTTATAAGACTTACAATAACACAAATAACCATGACAAAATAAAAGTATGAATGGCATGTGCTTTTATAAGATCTAAACGTTTATAAGTGTATGTTGAATAATGTAACATGTTTCACCCCAAAACGGTGTGAAATAGCATAAAAAGGGGCAAGGAAACTCACTTGATCAATAAGTATGCAATGAAGGTTAATAAAAATAATAATAAACGTCGTTCCAAGTTGTATCGTCACAAGTCACCTAAATATATTTAAGTACAAGGTTAAAGTCTAATATTAAGTTTAATGTATTATTATGAGCTAGGGTTTTTATTTGAGGTTTGGGGTTTTTTTGTCATTTATATTTAACAAACGATATCAATTTTCGTAGCAACGATTTATATTATAAAATATGGGACAAGAATAACATTTATAAAAATTTAATATTATTCCTAAAGTTAAATTAAGGTTTTGTAATTAATAAAAAAAATAAACACGATTAAATTGACAACTTAAATAAACAATGGTTGAAATAATAAACTAGTATTTTAAGTCTAAATTTTATAAAATATATATTAACTATAACATTCACTTAGAATTTTAGATAAAATCTAAGGATTTTTTTTTATAAATAAATTGCAGGAAGTAATTTGGTGATTTTAAAAATTTACAAAGTTTACAAAATTAATTTTATAGTTTTTAGCAATTTTCTGTAATTTTTTTAAAGGCTAGAAAGCCAAAAAAATAGGTTTGAGGGTGCCCGGGTTCGAACCCGGGACCTCAAGGTCAGTGTGCATGTGTCTAACCAGTGAACCAAGGCTGTCGGCCACGGTTTCACTTGGTTTTTAAGACTTTTAAATACAAACAAATGGTTATCCCTAATCTCACATAAACCCTAGTTTGATCCGCACCCAAATTGAGGATCAAATCGATAGTGTTAACCAAATGAATGTGAGGGCTTTTGATCCTCAACTAAAATCGAGTATTTGGATATGTGTAATTACCCGATTAAAGATGATTTGATGTTAAGAACAGACGAAGAACAAGTCGCGACCACTTGATGCTCGATCGATGCCCAAACAATGATGATAATCAAATCCGTTGTACAGAAAGCTTCTAAGGGTCTCGGTGATCAAAAGCCCTATGTTGATTTTGGTTTAAAGCACTCGGAAGGTGGTTCTCGCTTAGCTTGCAGGTTCGCGGCGAAAGAGAATCGGTTTTGCTTTGTTTGTGTGTTATCAGATGCAATTGATAGTTGTGTACGCTTGGTATTGATTATATGATTGTTTATGTTCTTTTAATTTGGTTATTATTAGCGTTTAATGCTCAAACGGTCGGGGGGTTTACATCGCCGGTTACTCGATCGATTTCGGTTCGTAACCGACTCGTAAACACAATTAAATGATACAATCAAGTTCGAAACGTGTATACGAAAGATTCTGGAATGATTTTGGGTCGAAATCGATTTATTTTGGTGGCTTTTGGGGGTGGCCGGAGCCGCTCCGGCGGTAGCCGGAGGGCTGGCCGGAAAAACGGGCAAAGGGGCGGGGGGTTGGGCTGTGATTTTGAACTTTTACGCAAATGGCCCTCCAACTTTGATTTCTTATTATTTTATGCCTAAAAGTTCTATTTAAGTTTATAAAATGACAATAACGCCCCCTCATCTTTTTAACCTTTAAACTAACTTATTAATTATTCAATATTTATTATTATTATTATTATTATTATTATTATTATTATTATCATCATCATTATTATTTTTATTTTTGTTATTATTGTTATTTTTTTTTATTATTGTTAGTGTTTATTATAATTATTACTTTTGTTATTGTTATTGCAATTATTATTATTATCCAATAGTTAATTTATCAACTTTTACATTAAAAGAAATTAAAGACAAATTTAAGAGATAAGCATAGGTAACCCATAAGTTTCATAATTGGCATAAATAGTCCTTTTATGAATAAACGATGGTAACTTTACACTAACAGAAAAATATGAGATGTTACATAATGAGCCATGGAGGTGATGGCGCGAGGGATCCACTGCTTCCTCCTTTTGGCGGGCCCGGAAGCCATCAGTTGGATGGTAAGTATTATATTTTCATGTTTATTTATTTATTATTAATATTTATTGTAAGTATGAGTTTTTTTATAAATACAGGTTCGCCTTCCAGGAAAAAAAGAGGGAAGGCAAAAAACAAAAAGTTACAGCATGAGTTAGAAAAAAAGGGGGGACCTTTATCTCTTCCTTTTGATAGAGTTGTCACGTATACACCAGTCGGTGAACTTAACGATATGTTTGTTCGTGAGGTTGGGATATACATGGAGGTCAATTATCCCTTTAATGCACGTTCATGGACTGATCTTTCTGATGCTCAGAAGAATGCGCTGGAGGAGCATATGGCGGTAACATTTATATGTTTTATGTTTATTGTTCGGTATTTATTTAACTAACTTCATTTTGTTTTAACTTAAATGTAGCGACGCTTCTATTTTGATGAGATTTTACGAGATCGTGAACGCGCTCAGATTGAGGGTGGCATTCGTTCCGTATATCTCAAACGATTCAGAGATCGAAAAAACGTTGCAAAAAGACACTTTGAGCGTGTTGAAGGATATGAAGTTGTGGAACAAGTAAGGCTCAACCCTCCAAAGGGAATGAATCATGAAAATTGGAGGAAAACAGTTGTTTTTTTCTTAAGTGACCGACACAGAAAAGCCTCATCATCAAACAAAGCAACCCAGTAAAAACAACAATACACTAATCGTGGGGGGACTGCCTCGTATAGTAGTTATTGTAACAAGAAGGTAATGTTTTAATTATTTGTATGTGTATTGTATACAAGTATTTATTTAATATATAATATACTTTTAAATGTTAATCAGAATAAGAGCAGACTTGAGACATTTCAGAATGCTCATACAAGTAAAGATAGGACCTTTGATACGGAGATAGCTGAGCAACAATATGTAAGTTTTATATAAAGTAGGGGTTTGAAATATTAAAGATGGAGCCTTTATATATATATATATATATATATATATATATATTAAATCATTTTTTGTTAATTAATATAGAATCAACTCAAAGGACGGTTTGATAAGCTATGTCAATCCCAAAACGAATAAAATTGTTCATCACTGAACGAGGTCGAAGTTTTTGAGTCGGTGTTGGGAGAACGCCGCGGTCATATTAGAGGGATTGGACGTGAACCGTCTTCATCTGCAGGGTCGAATTCGTTTGTCCATGAGCAGAAACAAACACCTCAGACACTTTCAGAGGTATTAAAGTTATATAAGTTTTATTTGCTTAAACTTGAATGTGTTAAGTGTATCATTGTTGGTTTATCTTAAATGGGTCAAAATGGGTAAATTTAAGTTGAATTATGTACATTTTGGTTGAAATGGGTCAAAATGATACAAACACACTTGATATAGTTAAAAACACGTTAATTTGAGTTAAAACGGGTCAAAATAGGTAAATTTAAGTTGAATTATGTACATTTGGTTGAAATGGATCAAAATGATACAAACACACTTGATATAGTAAAAACCAAGCTAATTTGAGTTAAAACGGGTCAAAATGGGTAAATTTAAGTTGAATTATGTACATTTGGTTGAAATGGATCAAAAAGATACAAACACACTTGATATAGTAAAAATCATGCTAATTTGAGTTAAAACGGGTCAAAATGAGTAAAATTAAGTTGAATTATGTACATTTGGTTGAAATGGTTCAAAATGATACACACACACTTGATATAGTAAAAACCACGCTAATTTGAGTTCAAATGGGTCAAAATAGGTAAATTTAAGTTGAATTATGTACATTTGGTTGAAATGGATCAAAATGATAGAAGAACCAGTGTTGTAAAAATCGCTAGGCGCTAGTCGGGCGGCGAGGTAGGGACTAGAGATTAATCGGGATTAATCGGGATTAATCGGATTGGAATTTTCATATATAATTTTTAGTTTTATATATAAATACACATATTTTAGTATGTAATTTTAATAAAAAAAAGTTCAGTTTTATATATAAATATACATATTTGGTCGGAATTTTTAAGTTTTTGCCGGATTTTCCAAGTTTTGGCCGGAATTTTTGAAAGTCGCCGGGAAGTCGCCGGAATCCCGCCGGAACCCTACCGGAAATTCGCCTGAATCACCGATTTTTGGCCGATTAGACCAATTTTTGGCCGATTAAGACCGCCTAGGCCCAATTAGTGCCGCCTGGCTCCGCCGAGCGCCTAATAGCGCCGACTAGCCTTAATCGACAAGGTTAGTGGCCGCCTAGCGACTAATCGCCGCCTAGGTGGCCTCCTAGACTGCCTTTTACAACACTGAGAAGAACACATTATATACTTAAAGTTGTATGTCTGATCTTATAATTTATACTTTGTCAAAATACAACAACTTATAATGTATGTTTTGTTTTATAGACTCAAATAACAAGTTTGTTTCAAAATGCAAACTTTATATCGCAAATTACGCAACTTATTGCCTCTCAAAAAGGTACACAACAAGCTGATGAAGATGATGATTCGGACGAGGAAGATTAATATAATAGCGGTTAAGTAGTTTAAGTTTATTTTAACGACATTTGAAGCTGAAGTTAAACAATGTATTTAGCATAACATATTTAGTTAAACCTCGTATTGTACTTCTTAATACTATTTGTATGTTTATGTTATTTGCGTTGTTGGAAAATCTGAAAATCTTGGTTTATTTTTACACAGGTTTATTCGGTTTATAAAAATGAAAAATTAAAAAAATAATAAAAAAATTTAAAATGAAAAATTGTCTATTAGCGGCGACATATGTCGCCGCTAAAAGTACTTTCCGGAATTTTTTAGTAGAATATATATAGCGGCGATACTATCGCCGCAAAAAGCTTCATTAGCGGCGACGCCTTTAGCGGCGACTCTTCAGCGGCGACTCTTCAGCGGCGACAAGGTTTCCATTAGCGGCGAGTCATTAGCGGCGACATGTCGCCGCTAATACTAATAGCGGCGAAAATGGCTACCAATAGCGGCGACTTTTGTTGCCGCTAATGATCTTCTTCCTTGTAGTGGTAGTGAATTGTCACGGGGTCATCTTAATGCTAACGTTTTAAAAACGTCAAACCACATGTGCAATAATAACATTAACCACTACAAGCAGTACTAAATACTAAACCTTACACTCTACTTCCGCGGTAATAATGTTTAAAGAAACAGTAACAGCTTCATATGCTTAATATACAAAATATATTTGTAGAAGACACATTTTGATGTATGTCACTACGCCATTGTTTGGAAAAAAAAGTGTACCGACAAGGTCGGACCAGTAACATGCAATCCATCATTCATCTTAATCACCTAATAAATATAACATCATTCAATGTTGTAAAAAACTGACTTCACTCATCGCACATAGACACTTACATACATGATTAGACATGTTAACACGTGGTTAATTGTCTATGAAAACTCTAGGAACAATGAACGCTCCATCAATACTTTTACATAATAAGAGAAAACGATACAATTGAAATTTTAGAAACGAAAGCCTTGTGGATTGGTGTTTTCAGTTTAGAGTATGCTTTCATCATGACTGTATAAATAAACAGAAATAGATGACCGTCTTATTGTTTAAATCCACTCACAACATCAAACAGTTTTGTTACCCAGCATGCTACAACTTATTTCTAACATGATTAAACTACAACTTACATCATTAAATGTTTTATATCAAGAAATATGTGTTAGAAATTATATATATATATATTATATATATATAAAAGTTATAAGTGAATGAAGAACTCAATGGTTATATAAAATTTAGAGTTGTAAGAATTATCCCACATTGGTGATGGGATAAAACATAAGTTCCATTGTCCCACGTTGGTGGTGGGGTGGAACATGAGATGCATTGTCTTACTTAAGTGAAGTAATAAACCATGAGTTAGATTGTCCCACATTGGTGGAATGGTAAACTATGAGGTGCCTTATAAGCAAATATTTTCTACACTTGGGTATCCTCCTAGTACATCTATCTAGGCTCGGATGGCCCTCGCCGTCCGAGCCCGAGCCCGAGCCCGTTGGAATGGGCGAATGGGCGAATGGGCGAATGGGCGAATGGGCGAATGGGCGAATGGGCGAATGGGCGAATGGGCGAATGGGCGAATGGGCGAATGGGCGAATGGGCGAATGGGCGAATGGGCGAATGGGCGAATGGGCGAATGGGCGAATGGGCGAATGGGCGAATGGGCGAATGGGCGAATGGGCGAATGGGCGAATGGGCGAATGGGCGAATGGGCGAATGGGCGAATGGGCGAATGGGCGAATGGGCGAATGGGCGAATGGGCGAATGGGCGAATGGGCGAATGGGCGAATGGGCGAATGGGCGAATGGGCGAATGGGCGAATGGGCGAATGGGCGAATGGGCGAATGGGCGAATGGGCGAATGGGCGAATGGGCGAATGGGCGAATGGGCGAATGGGCGAATGGGCGAATGGGCGAATGGGCGAATGGGCGAATGGGCGAATGGGCGAATGGGCGAATGGGCGAATGGGCGAATGGGCGAATGGGCGAATGGGCGAATGGGCGAATGGGCGAATGGGCGAATGGGCGAATGGGCGAATGGGCGAATGGGCGAATGGGCGAATGGGCGAATGGGCGAATGGGCGAATGGGCGAATGGGCGAATGGGCGAATGGGCGAATGGGCGAATGGGCGAATGGGCGAATGGGCGAATGGGCGAATGGGCGAATGGGCGAATGGGCGAATGGGCGAATGGGCGAATGGGCGAATGGGCGAATGGGCGAATGGGCGAATGGGCGAATGGGCGAATGGGCGAATGGGCGAATGGGCGTTTGGGCGTTTGGGCGTTGGGCGTTTGGGCGTTTGGGCGTTTGGGCGTTTGGGCGTTTGGGCGTTTTTGGGCGTTTGGGCGTTTGTTGCACTTTGCACGCTCGCATCGCCGCGAGCCGCTTGAGAGCCGCCTTTATGTTTTTGACATGAGCTAACATGGCTTCACACTTCGGGGTCAAATGGCTGATCACACTTCGGAAGAGACAGCATGGCTTCACACTTCGGGGTCAAATGGCTGATCACACTTCGGAAGAGACAGCATGGCTTCACACTTCGGGGTCAAATGGCTGATCACACTTCGGAAGAGACAGCATGGCTTCACACTTCGGGGTCAAATGGCTGATCACACTTCGGAAGAGACAGCATGGCTTCACACTTCGGGGTCAAATGGCTGATCACACTTCGGAAGAGACAGGGTCAAACAGGTTGGGTGCAGCATGAGTAGGGTGCTGGCTGACTCATGCATGGGCCTGCATGAATATACAACTCTAGGGTGGTGGCCAGAGTTATGCTATAAATAGCTGCACATTTGCAGCCTGAAGGCACACCAAGAAAACACACAGCAGCAGCACATTTGCTTCGGTTTTGCTCCTGCTCCTGCTTCGGTTTTGATCCTGCTCCTGCTTCGGTTTTGATCCTCCTCCTGCTTCGGTTTTGATCTTTGCATCTTGTTGACAAAATTCTACGCTTATATCTCTTCGTTAAGATTGCATACAGGTATCATTTTCAGGTTGTGGTTAACTTCGGCAGTGCAATCTGCTACGGCTATTGTACCCTGGGAGACAGACGGGTTTCTTGTGTGTGTCACCCGAAATCTGTTTTAAGGGAAGCGTATAAAATACGTGCCTTAGCCAAATTATTATCTGTTTATTTGTATCACTTATGTAACTCGAATCACATGTAATAAATATTACTGTTCTTATATGTATAAAGGAAAACAAATTTTTACAACAAACTTAAAACAGATTATACATATTCGAGTTACATTACAGTTTGGTATAACTAAAATATAAAACTCTTACGTAGAGTTTGTTATTTAACTTTAAGACTTAATTTCTTTCTTTACGTTTGCATACAGATAGAGTTGAAAGATGTCAACTGTACCTACGGTTTCAAGTTCCACTGTTGGATCTCTTACGTCTTCTGTAATGGGACCATTGGTTGGTGCCCAGTCAGCCCAAACTATGGCTAATCATGCTGAGAAGCCTGAAAAGTTCTCGGGTTTGAACTTTAAAAGATGGCAACAGAAGATGTTGTTCTATTTAACTACCCTTCACCTTGCGAGGTATTTGACGGAGTCACCTCCTACTGCGGAGGAGACAAATACTGAAACTGTTACTGTTATTCAAGCATGGAAACATTCTGAATACTTGTGTCGTAACTATGTGTTAAACGGCCTTGCGGATATGTTGTATAATGTATACTGCAAGATACCAACTGCCAAGGAATTGTGGGAATCCTTGGAACGCAAGTATAAGACTGAGGATGCTGGAACAAAGAAATTTATTGTGACCCGATTCTTGGATTACAAGATGGTTGACTCTAAGACTGTGATAAGTCAAGTCCAAGAGTTACAAGTAATTATAAGCGATCTTCTATCTGAAGGAATGACTCTTAGTGAGACATTTCAGGTGGCTGCGATAATTGAGAAGCTACCTCCAAGTTGGATAGACTTCAAAAATTATCTAAAGCATAAACGAAAGGAGATGTCTATGGAAGACTTAATAGTTCGTTTACGTATTGAAGAAGATAATCGAGTTGCACATAACGGAAGTATTTCTGAAAATCAAGTGAAAGACCTCACTAAAGCTTTGAATAAGGCTAATTTGGTTGAACACGGTCAATTGTCTAAACCAAATAAATTTAATAAGGGCAATAAAGGGAAAGGAAAGGGTAAGATGAACAATAAGGGAGGAAACCTTGGTCCAAAAGGTGGGATTAAAAAGAAGGTGACCACCTTCAAAGGTAAATGCTATAACTGTGGTGAATATGGTCATCGAGCTGATCAGTGTAAGGCACCAAAGCGTGAGCGTGCGCAGGTGGTGGAAGAAAATAACATGCCTTTAGTGGCAATGATTACAGAATTTTCTGCCTTTATCACTGAAGTTAATATGATCGGAGATAACCCTGGATGGTATGTCGATACCGGGGCTACTCGTCATGTATGTGGTGATAAAACCATGTTTAGTACTTACAAAGAAGCTACGGGTAAGCTTTACATGGGAAACGAAGCCACTGCCGACATCAAGGGTGAAGGCGATGTGATCTTGAAGTTTACTTCGGGGAAGGAACTTACTTTGAGCAACACTTTGTATGTTCCCGAGATACGAAAGAATCTGATTTCGGGTTGGTTGCTTAATAAGTTTGGGTTTCGTGTTGTGATTGAGTCTGATATGGTCGTGTTGACCAAAAAGGGTGTGTTTGTTGGAAAGGGCTATGCCCATAATTCTATGTTTAAAATGTCTGTATCTGTTGTTAAAAATAACATGAATAAAAATGCAACGACTTCTACTTACATGCTTGAGTATAATGATTCAAATATTTGGCATAGTAGATTAGGTCACGTAAATTATAATTCAATTCGTCGTTTGATTAAATTAAAGCACATTCCAACATTCCAAATTGACTTGAAATCAAAATGCAACACGTGTGTTGAAGCCAAACAAACGAAATCTTCGTTTAAATCGGTTGAAAGGAAAACCGAACCTCTTGATTTAATTCACACTGATGTGTGTGATTTAAAATCGGTTCCTACTAGAGGTGGAAACAAGTACTTTATCACATTCATTGATGACAGTACTAGATATTGCTATGTATACTTACTTAAGAGTAAGGATGAAGCAATAGACAAGTTTGTCTTGTATAAAATGAGGTTGAGAATCAACTAAATAAAAAGATAAAAATTTTAAGGAGTGATAGAGGAGGTGAATATGTTTCACCATTTGCAGATATGTGTGCAAAAAGTGGAATTATCCACGAATATACTGCTCCTTATTCTCCTCAATCAAATGGCATCGCTGAACGGAAAAACCGCACATTAAAAGAAATGATGAACGCCATGCTGATAAGTTCTGCCTTAGGCCAGGAAATGTGGGGAGAAGCTGTATTGTCAGCTTCTTATCTTTTAAATAAGATACCCTTTAAGAAAAAGGACGTAACTCCTTATCAATTATGGACGGGAAGAACACCGTCTTACAAATACTTGAAAGTGTGGGGATGTTTAGCCAAAGTGGTAATACCTCCACCAAAGGTTCAAAGAATAGGACCAAAAACTGTGGATTGTGTATTCATAGGTTATGCCCAGAATAGTAGCGCTTATCGGTTTCTTGTTTTCAAGTCTGAGAATCCAGAAATACAAAAGAATACTATAATTGAATCAAGGAATGCTTCATTCTTTGAAGATGTGTTTCCATGCTTGGAAAAACAACATAAAAGATCATCACCATTTGATGAGATTGTTCAAGATAAGTTTCTGAAACAATCAGATGATGATGGGGTAGAGCTGAGAAGAAGTAAAAGGCCAAGAATTGAGAAATCTTTTGGGCCTGATTTTCTTACTTATATGATTGAGGGTGAGCCCCAAACATATCAAGAAGCTATCACCTCTACAGAAGGACCTCAATGGAAAGAAGCTATTAAAAGTGAAATTGATTCTATCCTGCAGAATCATACTTGGGAACTAGTAGATCTTCCACGAGGTTGTAAACCACTTGGATATCGCTGGATATTCAAGAGAAAAATGAAGTCAGATGGCACCATTGACAAATACAAGGCAAGGTTAGTGATCAAAGGGTATAGACAAAAAGAAGGTCTAGACTATTTTGACACTTACTCGCCTGTAACAAGAATAACCTCTGTTAGGTTGGTGCTTGCAATAGCGGCATTGAGAAATTTAGAAGTACATCAAATGGATGTAAAAACCGCGTTTCTAAATGGAGATTTAGAAGAAGAGATTTATATGGAGCAACCTGAGGGTTTCTCTGTTCCTGGCCAGGAAGGTAAAGTTTGCAAACTTGTGAAATCTCTATATGGATTGAAGCAAGCTCCAAAACAATGGCACCAAAAGTTTGACAATGTCATACTTGAAAATGGCTTCAAAATTAATGAATGCGACAAGTGTTGTTATGTGAAAGACACACAAAGTGGTTATGTGATCTTATGTCTTTATGTAGATGACATACTTATTGTTGGAAGTAATGATAAGATGATAAGATCTACAAAAGACATGTTGAAAGCGAGATTTGACATGAAAGACATGGGTTTGGCTGATGTAATTCTTGGTATGAAAATCATTAGAACTCAAACTGGTCTTGTTTTAAGTCAATCTCATTATGTGGACAAGATCCTTGAGAAGTTTAGTAAAGATGACACGAGTGTCTCCCAAACTCCTATTGATACTTCTCACCATCTATCAAAGAACAGAGGTGAAGGGGTTAATCAGTTGGAGTACTCAAGGGTCATTGGCAGTCTAATGTATCTGATGACATGTACCAGACCTGATCTAGCTTATGCTGTAAGTAGATTAAGTAGGTACACTAGCAATCCAAGTTTTGAACATTGGAAAAGCATGACACGGTTATTAAGATACGTGAGATACACACGTAGTTATGGATTGCACTATGGCCATGATCCAGCTGTTGTTGAAGGATACAGTGATGCAAATTGGATATCTGATATTAAAGATTCAAAATCCACGAGTGGATATGTTTTTACCCTTGGTGGGGCGGCTATATCATGGAAGTCATCTAAACAAACTGTTATAGCTAGATCCACTATGGAATCTGAATTCATAGCATTAGACAAAGCTGGAGAAGAAGCTGAGTGGCTGCGTCATTTCTTGGAATATGTTCCAAGATGGCCAAAGCCTGTGACAGCCATTTGTATACATTGTGATTGCCAGTCGGCAATTGGAAGAGCTCAAAGTGCAATGTATAATGGCAAATCAAGACATATACGTCGCAGGCATAATACGATACGACAACTACTCTCAACAGGAGTTATCACAATTGACTATGTGAAGTCAAAGGATAACATTGCGGATCCGCTTACGAAAGGTTTAAGCAGAGAGTTAGTATATAAGTCGTCCAAAGGAATGGGACTAAAGCCCATGGAATAATTGTATGAAGGAAAACCTATCCTAGTTGACTGGAGATCCCATAAACTAGGATCAATAGGACAACCTAATTATGCAAATTATGGTCACTGTGGGGAGGATTCCCTAAATTATTAAAGGGAGTTGAATACTTCCTAGTCCATTCCTATATTAGATAGTGACAAAGTAGGATAAGCTCATAGCTTTTAATGATTTCGTGAAAATCACCTATGCGAAGAGAGAAGTGGGGTCGCTTCGAATAGAATTGTTGGGTGCGCAATTCTTAGAGCTCTCGCAGAACCAGGTTAGTGTTCCATGACCATAACGGACACAACTATGAGAAGTTAACCAAACTAGGGAAAGTATTGTGTGAAGTGTAATAATGTCTACATAAAGGGTAATTGGTTCAAAGACACCGAATCTACCAATTACTAGGAGACCAAGTACACTTTACAAAGGAAAGTTCAAAGGTCACACCTACTATTCCTGCAATACTTGACTGTTGAAAATGTTATTTGAAATATATATATATTGAGTTTCATTCATGTGGGGAATTGTTAGAAATTATATATATATATATTATATATATATAAAAGTTATAAGTGAATGAAGAACTCAATGGTTATATAAAATTTAGAGTTGTAAGAATTATCCCACATTGGTGATGGGATAAAACATAAGTTCTATTGTCCCACATTGGTGGTGGGGTGGAACATGAGATGCATTGTCTTACTTAAGTGAAGTAATAAACCATGAGTTAGATTGTCCCACATTGGTGGAATGGTAAACTATGAGGTGCCTTATAAGCAAATATTTTCTACACTTGGGTATCCTCCTAGTACATCTATCTAGGCTCGGATGGCCCTCGCCGTCCGAGCCCGAGCCCGAGCCCGAGCCCGAGCCCGAGCCCGAGCCCGAGCCCGAGCCCGAGCCCGAGCCCGAGCCCGAGCCCGAGCCCGAGCCCGAGCCCGTGCCCGTGGGCGTGGGCGTGGGCGTGGGCGTGGGCGTGGGCGAATGGGCGAATGGGCGTTTGTGGCGTATTGATGGCGTATTGATGGCGTACTTTGCACTTCGCACGCTCGCATCGCCGCGAGCCGCTTGAGAGCCGCCTTTATGTTTTTGACATGAGCTAACATGGCTTCACACTTCGGGGTCAAATGGCTGATCACACTTCGGAAGAGACAGCATGGCTTCACACTTCGGGGTCAAATGGCTGATCACACTTCGGAAGAGACAGCATGGCTTCACACTTCGGGGTCAAATGGCTGATCACACTTCGGAAGAGACAGGGTCAAACAGGTTGGGTGCAGCATGAGTAGGGTGCTGGCTGACTCATGCATGGGCCTGCATGAATATACAACTCTAGGGTGGTGGCCAGAGTTATGCTATAAATAGCTGCACATTTGCAGCCTGAAGGCACACCAAGAAAACACACAGCAGCAGCACATTTGCTTCGGTTTTGCTCCTGCTCCTGCTTCGGTTTTGATCCTGCTCCTGCTTCGGTTTTGATCCTCCTCATGCTTCGGTTTTGATCTTTGCATCTTGTTGACAAAATTCTACGCTTATATCTCTTCGTTAAGATTGCATACAGGTATCATTTTCAGGTTGTGGTTAACTTCGGCAGTGCAATCTGCTACGGCTATTGTACCCTGGGAGACAGACGGGTTTCTTGTGTGTGTCACCCGAAATCTGTTTTAAGGGAAGCGTATAAAATACGTGCCTTAGCCAAATTATTATCTGTTTATTTGTATCACTTATGTAACTCGAATCACATGTAATAAATATTACTGTTCTTATATGTATAAAGGAAAACAAATTTTTACAACAATATGTACTAGTGGTAATGTACAAACGATATACATATCTATGATGATCAGATGTCGAAAATCCCACTCATATATAACAATAGTGGTAATCATTAATTTATTCTTTATTTAATACAACAGCAAACAAGAAAATTCCAAATAACAAAAAAAGACAAAATAATACTCTTAATAAAAAAAATTATATAAACAAACATACCCATTATATCTCACTTAAAAATAATTTTATAACTTTAAAATCTAGGTATTTGTTGATTTCATAATTTCAATTCTTACTGTACATCCACGTGATCACCATCTTCTTCTCACGTGCACCCCACTAACCATCATTCGCCCTAAAGTACAAATCTTTGTCCATAAAGTACTACCGTTTTGTCTTATCATCCATGCTGGCACCTTCGTGTGACACGTATGAACCCAATTCGACACGTGGCTTCATGCATGCTCTCTGTTCATCCTCTCACCTGTCACGTCAGCTGATGATCTGTCATGCTTACTCTCCGGCGACTGTATAAATGGCCGTACACGGTGGTTCTCCGGTGAATTAAGAGTTAAATTAGTTGATCGGAAAAAATGGGGATTTATGGGAAGATTTGCTTTGTGGTGTTGTTTTTTGTAGCTGTGATTCTTGTATCAGCAACTGTGAGTTTTGGGTTGAAGATATTTGGACTTCATGGGTGTGTGTAAACTTTTGTTGATGAAAGTCAATTTTGTTAATATATATATATATATATATATATATATATATATATATATATATATATATATATATATATATATATATATATATATATTTATGGCGTATCTTACATGCTCTATTATTTTTTTTATTTAAAAAGGTTGAGTAGCGGATGGAGCCATGAATTTCTTCCACTGGAGTTATAATTTTCTGCTCAATCTTTTTTATATAAAGGTACTTAATTTCACCATTGGATCGGCTGGGGTTATTGTATTGGCTTGGCTTAGCGTGTAAACAAGCCAAGGCTAGCTTCTAAGCTCTGTAATGGATATTGCAGAGCTTAAACTAGTTTACAAAGGCATAAAGTAAACATTTTTGTGTTGAAATCTATTCAGATATCTTTACTATTATTTGGTTAAGTTCAGATCAAAGATACTCTTTTCTTTGTTGATTAAATTCTAATTATCTAATCGAGCTAAATCTGGCATAGTCGATTCAACTTTAAAATCGAGCGAAATTGAGCTGGCTTGACTCGCGGTCTTATGCTCGTTTTTGTGTGTTAGAAGTGTGAAAGAATTTCAACAAGAATACATCGTAATTAATTTGATCTTTCATAATCTAATTTATTTTAGCACCTTTTACTAATATACGTCTCCCTTTTGCAGGTTAATGTTTTAAGTACTACTACATGAACCCTAAACATGTTCAAGATACGATTACACTGATGTGTGTTGATTTTAGCTCATGGAAGTCTTTATAAACATGCTATATGTGTTGATTTTAGCTAATGGAAGTCTTTATAAACATACCTAGAGAGTGGTGTGACGTTAGTATGTATTCACAAGACACATATGAAATCATATTTTAGATTGAAGATCATATATTTACATGAATCGTTCTTTTTTTTTTAATTCTTTTTTACTTTTATCTTGTTATCATATTTTAAAGTTGCCTCTTTTCACTCATAGGTAGAGGTGGCAAAAGAGATCCAAAGATGTAATTTTAAGTCATAATGGGTGTTTTAAAAATAAAGATGGGTTAGAATGGATTAAACAAAAAACACATGTGGGTCAAGATGGGTTAAAAGCTTTTTTGGAAAAAAGAAACATAGGTCGACACGGGTCCGCCGCGTCGACACGGGTCCGCCGCGTCGCCACGGGGTCCGCCGCGTCGCCACGGGGTCCGCCGCGTCGCCACGGGGTCCGCCGCGTCGCGACGGGTCCGCCGCGTCGCCACGGGTCCGTATATGCATCTATCTATATGTGTTGTTGGATTGTAGAATAGTAGTAAAATAGTGTTGACTTTTTTAAAAATGATCCATCCTGATCCGAATCCATCCTGATCCGAACCCATTCTGATCCAAACCCATATTGACCCAAACCCATATTGACCTAAACCCATCCTGACCTTTTTTTCTAAATGACCCATCCTAACCCAAACCCATCCTGACCCAAATCCATCCTAACCTAACAACCAACCCAATCCAACCCACCCATTTTACCACCTCTACTCATAGGTTATATGCATGACACGCGATTTCAAAAGCATAACACCCAACAAAGAAAAAAACAAACACCAAAAAAGATCTAATGAAAGGAGCGCCAATTGTACCGTTAAACAACAGTAATATTGCCGTTTAAATAATTTTTTTAATTACTTCACTATATATACAAAACAAATCTAACAATTCACACATCCAAAATAAGTACATACAACCATAAACACGTTGATGGAAGAATAAAAACACCTTAAATTAATCTCGAGGCATTTCGAGCGTGAGAGGAGACGGTCCGTTATAAGGGTATCCACGACAACAATATTACGGATATCCACCTCAAGGGTATAGAGCGTAACCGCCACAATCACAAGGATATCCACAACAACATTACGGGTATCCACCACAAAGGTATATATGTTGCATGAAACATGTTAAATGGGCTAGGTCTCGTTATGGATGAAGCGGAAGGTAGTTATTCCGACAAAAAAAAGAAAGTCATCGGAACCTGGCAACTACTACTCGACTACACCCAACGATGCTTACACTTCCATCACACCGGACCTAAACGAAAATGCGACCACACCTACAAGGCCGACTTGAAAAGAATAAGGCAAACTGAGTCATCAAGTATAAATTCCGACTTTTATGACCAACTTTCTATGTACGCCTCAATCAAAGATTTAAGGAGTTGGTCGAATGTAAAAACAACGTCAAAAAAGTATAGCATAGTTGGCCGGACGAGCAACGAGAGGCAGTGGAGAGGGTGAAGCGGTTGGACCGGGACTTGAAAACGTTTATGGAACCGAACAATCACGTGACTGGTCCGATGTTGCAAGTAATTCTAGACCTAAAGGGGGACTTGAAAACATTTATGGAACCGAACAATCACGTGACTGGTTCGATGTTGCAAGTAATTCTAGACCTAAAAGGGGAAATAGTGAAAAATATAATTGGTCTTGTGATTTTTATATTATTATTATTATTATTATTATTATTATTATTATTATTATTATTTAACTTGTCTCCTAGTTATTCTAATTATGTAATATTTGAAACACGTGTTGATGTATAATGTCGTTTCGCTGTATTACACGGACACCCTTCTAATATAGTGTATATGAGTATTACTTGGTAGATATATCTTAAAGAAAGCAATAATATAACCTCTTACAAGGATATCAAGAAATATTAAGCATTTTCATTTTATGTCTATATATCCAAGCATAAATCCAAGTTAATTTTTTTCCCTTTAAGGTGATAGTATCCTTCATAAACTAATATTAATGTTCAACAAAACAGTGAATCCTAACGTATAATTTACAAGACCTTACGCCAAAGAGTGAATGCTAACGTATAATTACAAGACCTTGCGCCTTATTGTGGTATTATAATAATGTTTAACAAAAACATGTAACAGCACACATTTCTATTCTATTTATTCCAAATTGTCGGCGGCCACAGTGCCACACCGACCTCACACCTCACAACAAAACCCTAATCCTAACCCATCAAGCGTCCGACCACCACCATCACCGCCGATCACCGTCGATCACCGCCGATGGGTTCTTCTGGACACTATGAAGCGTTGGAGATGGATGCTATTCGAGCTGCCGAAGAGCAGTACCGCAAGTCGAAAGAGGCGAAAGAGGGTGTTTCGGGCTGTTGTGGACACTGCGTTGTCTTTGATGTTAAGCAGTTATAGCGGTGGTTTTGCAGTTTCATGGCGGTGGTTTTGTGATTGGGAGTAGTGTTTCGGTGGCTAATTGCGAAGGCGTGTGATGCGATCGTTGTGGCGGTGGGGTACCGCCTTGCGCCGGAGAGTAAGTTTCCGGCGGCGTTTGAGGACGGTGTGGAGGCGTTGAATTGGTTAGCGAAGCAGTCGAATTTGGCGGAGTGTAGGGTTTCGGGTCGGGTTGACTCGAGTAGTCGGATTGTTGATGGTTTTGATTCTTCTATGATTGAGCCTTGGATCGCTGTTCATGCTGATCTTTCAAGGTATCAAAACTCTAAGAATTTGAGTTCTTAATTTTGTTATTGATATATCGTAGGATCAAGTTGAAAGACCAATTTGATGATTTAACTATTGAATGATTTGATGTAATTTTTTCTCTTTTTCCCATACTTAGTTTTGCTACATGTAGCACTTTAGTACACAGTTTGCATACTGCAGGATACCAGAATAAGTTGGCTGAAGTTTTGAAAAGTATGGAAGGTTTTGGATGGGTCCCACAAGCATCCAGTTTAACTGATTTTATGAAGCAGCATGAAGTTTATGGTGATTGGGAGAAAGATGGACTCAATCTACCAAACCAGGTTGTATAAAAGTATGGCTCTCGGGTGCAATCCTGGCTCAACAAAGTTGGTGTTGCTTTCGTTGGAACTATGAACTATGGTTCGTGTTGCTTACTTGATGGAATGCTATATTGACCACAAACCTAACCTTTTATGGATCTTGCCTTTCCAGTAGGTGAATAAAAACAGGTAAATATGGATGCTTTTAGTCTTTAATTTGCTGTAAGGATTATTTTTTCCTTTCCAATGTCTGCCTGATAAAAAAGATCAACAAATGAAAAAATGAAGGTTCAAGACCATTAGATAAATATGGATGCTTTTAGTCTTTACATTACTTGAAAGACCATTAGATAAGGTTCAAGACGAAAGACAACAAATGAATAAAAACAGGTAAATATGGATGCTTTTAGTCTTTACATTACTTGAAAGACCATTAGATAAGGTTCAAGACGAAAGACCGATTTGATGATTTGCTATTGAATGTATAGGCCGTAATTGATACTGGCTTCAAAATGAAGCATATAGATAATAGACATATAGTTAATAAAAAAGATCAACAAATGAAAATCTGTATATTACTTATCACAAAGTTAAAGGCACAACTTGAATTAGGATCAGTATATTGATAAATAGTTCTAATATATCTGCCTATGTTCTATTGCTTATTTCAGTAAAATTTGTTAATTCATTGTTTAACATAATATAGGGGTTGTCACTATCTTTCATACTATGCAAAGAGCTTTAGCTCTATGGTCTGTTATCTTCTTTTATGCAAAAGATTTTGACATATTTGTGATCATTATTCGTTAATAGGTGTGTGCTTCTTGGTGTAAGCTCGGGTTCAAATATTGCAAATTATGTCACGCAAAAGGCTGTGGAAGCAGGGAACCTTTTGGACCCTATAAGAGTAGTGGCCCAAGTTCTCATGTACCCTTTTGTAATTGGAAGCACTCCCACAAAATCAGAAATCAAATTGGCTAACTCTTATCTTTATGACAGAACCATGGCGATTTTAGCATGGAAACTTTTCCTACCGAATGATCAGTTCAATCTGGACCATCCAGCTGCCAACCCTCTAATGGCAAAAATACCCTTAAGACAAATGCCCCAACGTTAACAATAGTAGCTGAACACGATTTTATGCGGGACGGTGCAATCGCGTATTCACAGGAGCTTAGAAAGGTTAATGTAGACGCCCCTGTTTATGATTATAAAGATGCTATACATGAATTTGCAACTTTTGAGATGTTTGTTAAGACACCAAAAGCTCAAGCATGTGTAGAAGATATTGCAATTTGGGTAAAGAAGTATATATCGCTCAGAGGCCTTGAGTTCTCTTACTAAAAGGGTAAAATCGGCAATTCAAGTGTTGCAGACTGGAGTTTTGAGTTCATTTGGCGTGCTGAGAAGCTTCTGCAAGGTACATAATGAAAATGAATATTTGATTGGTTGTTAAATATTACCTATTGTCTTTATTGTTGTAGTACTTTGTGGGTTTTTTTACTGTTTTTAATATGTGGGTTAGGTTGTTGTTGAGGTTTGTTGAATGCTTATCCTTTTTGGGTTCTGTTCTTTGAGCTAAAATAAGGGATAACAGTGTTATAGACCGGTTGGAGACTAGGAGAATTTTGGGGATTATTTTAGGGTTAAAAGTGGGTTTCTGTTTATGGAATTGTAATCTAAGGTGGAATTGCGTATGGAATTAGCATAGTTGTTCTTTTATATAGAGTTTGTGTTTATGATGGATGTATTTACTTATGAATATATGTATAATGAATTGATGATGTATATTATAGTGTTTTTGTAGCTAAATTTGTACAAATTGTAATCTTTGAGTTTGTGCTGCATGTCAGGTCATATGATTATTGTATTAATTGATCATTTTTCTACACAGGGACAATATTTGCAATGTGCAACGCAATCTGCATTTTAGTACTGTCCGCAGTAAGTATTTATGAATTTATTTTTATATGTATTATGGATATCATTCTTCATGATGACATGTGGGTTTATTTGTTTGTTTATATAGATGAGACGTATCATGGGACTAATAATGAGTTAAGGGAGTTACCTGCAGTAGAGTTATCAACACTTCCTAAAATACTTAAGGTCCAGAGTTAAATGCATTCTTTTGGGCTTTTAAAACTATATATTCAAATATATGATCTGTTTAGTGAAGATGGTGTTGATTGTTTTTTTGTGTTGCAGGTTGTGGTTGATAGTAGTGTTACAGATCAGTTGTGTGTGACAGAGCTCATACTGCATGATGTGTGCTATTCTTATTAGTTGTTAATTTATTACTCAAGAATAATATACAGAATTGTCTATATAAATTTCAGTTACAGTTCATAGTAGTTTTTCTTATTTATTTATTTATTATATCAATTTTAATGCTTAAATGAATGATGTGAACAGCAAAGTTTCTTCCGGAAATTAATGGATTTGTTTAGAGTATGCGAAGATTTGGAAAACAAGGAAGGCCTTCACATGATATACAAAATTGTCAAAGGGATCAGACTCAACAGCCCTCAGATCTTTGAGAAAATTTTTGGTGATGAATTAATCATGGATATTATTGGATGTCTTGAATGTAAGTTGTTTTTCTTTGTAAATTTCTGAAATCTTCTTTGTTTCCTTAATACTGACTCATGATCACTGGTTTTTGTTGGGCCTATAGATGACCTGGAAAGACCTCATGTCAATCATAGAAACATTCTCAAAGAACATGTTGTCTTTAAGGAGGTATATATTATTACATTTTAATAAAATAATGTTCTTTTTATCATTTTGTTATTAATTATATAACTTCAATGTTCACTCATGTAGGCCATACCAATTAAAGATGGCGATTGCTTTTGTGTTTGCTCGGGAGTACAACCTGCATCCTGATGTTCTGACCACTGCGTAAGTTACTGATATTTCAGTGTTCCTTGACAAAAGAGGCGGGTTGGTTAACGAGTCATTTTTGCTAAGGGTCAAAACGGGTCAGATCAGTTTGTGTTAACAGGTAACTCTTTAGTCTAAGGGACTGTTTGTTTGGGTCTGACCGAGACGCGAACGTCTGACTCGTATAGGAGTATAAAATTGTAACACAAAAGCCCGGCGCAACGCGCCGGGGAATCAACCTAGTTACTAATTGAAACATATTTATACAAATTTTATTTTCGTTAGAAGAGTTCATATGATAGCTAATAAAAAAATGAACAAAAATAAATTGGATTGTTTTAAAGAACAACATTAATAAGAAAACCTCGATGTGATTAGATTGGATTGTTTTGGAGAACAACATTAATAAGAAAACTTCGATCGTATGATTAGAAAAGTTGTGAAGTATTTGAAAATAATACAGTGCGAGTGTATGATGGTTTGTATATTTATGGATAATTATACAAAATACTATGTTGAGTTTAGATTTTATTTATAAAGAGAACCTCGACAATATTGACTTAGAGCATTTACAGTGAAATTCCTAAAAATATGTGAGTATGTATTCTATACTATATGAAATAGTTTTGAGTGGTTGTGAGTGAATAAGAGAGAAAATGTTACTGCTAGTCGGTATATTTGGGGAATCACTGTTTAGTCCCTATATATTTTTTAATATTTTTTAAAGTGGTTGTGAGTGGTGGAGAGAAAAAAAAGTAATTATAAACGTATAAAAAGTATTATTTGTTAATCTGGAAACCAGGAACAAAGAACTTGAACAATGAAGAACTCGTATTCAAAGTTGAAGAAGACTAATACAAAACAAATGAAATGAAAGTGAAAAGTGAATGACTATTACATCTCAACTTCACCTCTATATACTACTCTAATGAACTCTAACAAACTTTTAACAAACTGTTAACAAACTATTAACAACACTTAAACTCAATACTTGGAATTAAACCATCATACTCCCCCTTAATTCCAAACATCACAATCCAAGTTCTCAACACCAATTAACATCCTCATTTCAATAAACTTCAACCGTGGCAATGCTTTTGTAAGAATATCCGCCTTTTGCATATCACTGCTTACAAACTCAACATGTATCTGATCACGTTCTATACACTCACGTATAAAATGATACTTTATATCAATATGCTTCGATCTACCATGAAACACAGGGTTCTTCATCAAAGCTAGTGCAGAACGATTATCAACTTTAATCTTCACAGCATCCTGTTCTTTACCCGATATCTCTTCAAGCAAACCACGCAACCATACTGCTTGACACGCTGCAGTTGCTGCTGCCATGAATTCCGCCTCACAACTAGAAAGTGCTACTGTGGCCTGCTTTTGTGAAGTCCATGAAACCAAAGCATCATTAAAATAAAACATATTACCCGATGTATTCTTGCCATCACCTTCACGGCTAGTATAATTGCTATCACTATACCCAATTAGACCTCCATCTTTACACCCTTTATACCGCAACCCATAGTGTAAAGTTCCTTTTACATAACGGATAATATGCTTCACTGCCTTCATATGGAAATCCTTTGGTTTTTGCATGAACCTACTCATGTACCCTACCGAATACATCAAATCAGGTCGAGTTTGTGTTAAGTATCTCAAAGATCCAACCAGTTTTCTGTACATTGTTGCATCAGCATCATCACCATCTTCTATAACTCCAAATTTCAGCCCCGGGTCCATTGGAAATTTTGAATCATTACAATCTTCCATATTTGCCAACTTAACCAGTTTAGTTGCATATGCAGCCTGTTTTAACAATATATCACCTTTCTTCTGGGCTACCTCAATTCCAAGATAGTAACACAGCAAACCCAAATCTGTCATTTTCAAATCGTTGCTTCATTTGTCTTTTGAACTCATCTACTTCCTTAGACTCACTTCCAACCACAATTAGATCATCTACATATACTCCAATTATGAGTAATGAAGTAGATCCTTTCCTTACATACACAGCTGCTTCTCTTTGACATTTCACAAAACCAATATCCTTTAACACCTCATCCAACCGCTTATTCCAAGCTCTTGGTGCCTGTCTTAATCCATATAATGCTTTCAATAACTTGTATACTTTCTTTTCTGATCCCTTTACTTCATAACCAGTCGGTTGTTCTACAAAGACATCTTCCTTTAACAATCCATGTAGGAATGCTGCCTTTACATCCAAATGAAACACTCTCCAACCCATTTTAGCTGAGAACGCTAAAATCATTCTAACTGTTTCTATTCTTGCTACAGGAGCAAAAGCCTCCTCAAAATCAACACCTTGTTGTTGTACATACCCTTTGGCTACAACTCTTGCTTTGTACTTTGTAACCTTTCCCGTAGCATCTTTCTTGATTTTGTATACCCACTTCAAACCAATGGGTTTTACATTGAGTGGCAAATCAACTAACACCCATGTTTTATTTCTTTCAATGGCTTTGATCTCTTCATCCATAGCATTCCTCCATACCTCCTTTTTAGCAGCCTCAAAATAAGACAGAGGTTCACCTTCTTGTGCCAACATTAATTCATCATGATCAAGTTCTATCTCCACCAAACCTTGTAACACATAATCATTTAACTTTACCGGCAAGACTGAAGACCTTGCTTATAATACCCGTAATAATAATAATAATAATAATAATAATAATAAGTAATAATAATAATAATAATAACAATAATAACGATAATAATAATAATAATAATAAAGGTGCAGGGGGTGATTGTGCCAATTTAGAAACTTAAATTAGTAAGTTTTGGGTATAAAATAAAAAGAATGTAAACCACAGGGACTATTCGCGTGAAATTAGAAAACCCAAACCTGTTTTCTTTTCTCTCCCGGTCGCCGGCCAATAGTCCGGCCACCTTCACCACGATTCCGGCGAGACAAATCACCAATAATCACGCGAATCCAACTCAACAAACCACTACCGACACACTCGCATGATTGAATCGAACCCGTGACCACTGTGATTTTTATAATTTGAGTGCGATTGGAACGAATCCACGATTATTCCACTTTCGGCCGACACCCACTACGATCGCGTAATAAACAATCAAATTAATCAAATTAGTGGCGCACACATAATCATTTAATCGTTTACAACTTGCCTATGAGTTCAATTTCATCAAAATTAATCGAAAACAACACCATTCGACCTCCCTCTCGACCGCGACCTGCAACTCTATCAAAACCCCCTTTCCGAAAGTTTTAAACCAAAAACAACTTAGGGCTTTGCATCAAGAACACTATTCAAAGCTTTCTGTAGGAGGAATTCGATTTCCATCACCGATTTCAACCCGAACGATCTGCATAGTGCCGCGACCTGTTCTTCGTGGTGTTCATCTTCAATTCGAAACGTAATCAGGTAATTAAATACATGTATCTACTCGATTAAGTATGAGGAATGAAAGCCCTAACCTTAATTTGGTTATTAACATCGATTTGATGTTCAATTTCGGGTAAATTGAAACTAGGGTTCATGATAATTGGGGGATTCTTGGTTTAATGTGTTATAAGTTATCAGAACCAGCTATTAGCGCGGCTGAGGCCCTTAGTTCACTGGTTCACAGTTCACTTGCAATCCTTGGGGTCACGGGTTCGAACCCGTGCACCCACATTTATTTTTTTTTATGCCTTTTTCAGCTTTTAAAAATTATGTAAAATTACCAAAAGTTATAAAAATTCTTTTATAAGCTCTGTTTATTTTTAAAGCAGCAACCTTAATTTTCTGTAATTTTCTTTAAGTCTAAACCTTAATAAAATTATATAACAAGGACATTTATTTAAATTATTTTTATGGATTCTTTTAATAAATGGTAAAAATATGATTAAACATAAAACTTATTATGTGAAAGTACCCAATTAATCTCCTGTAAATTAATTTGTTAGAAACCTTAACAAGTTATATATAATATTAACAAACATTATAAATAGTTCATTTTGTTTAAAAATAAGTTTTAAATAGTTGATTAGTTCCGTATTTTTACAGCCAACTTACAGAGGCCATAACTTTATCATAACAGATTCAAATCAGTTAAATCTTATGTCCGTGACGAAGTTCGTCGAAAGGCGAATCTGTTGGTATATAAAACATTGTAAAACTCATTCGTTTAGACCTCCAAATAGTCGTTTTCGTAACAGCTAGCAGTTCTGCGCAGCTGTAAAGATCCACGTTTTTCTCATATTTCGGTAATCCAAATCAGAAACTTTTCTAAATGAAAGTTGTTCAGAACTCACTAATCTAGTAAACTGGAGATTTTCAGAATTTTTAGACGTCGTTTAGTATTTTTTAACGAGTGCGAAAAGACAGAGACAGAACTGGAATTTTTCAAACAATAATTTGCGTTACGTTATCGTAGGTTCTCACGGCGTTAACCGAACCTAGACTTTGTTTCTGATTATTGTCATTCGTGTATAAGGTACGGATTCCGACCTTTCCCTCTCGTAGCATGAATACCTCTCGTTCTTGATCTGTATTTTGAATTCGTAACTTGACTTGTTGGTTATTAAATCTATAAGATTATGGTTATAAGTGTTTATTGTATAATTGATATTGTTTGCATGTGATAGCCTTTATCTGCTTTGTACTCATTGTCACATGCTTCCTAAATGATTGATTATAGCTAGTAACCTTGATTAAGGGTTATGAGCTCTAGTGTAACTTATTGTGTTATATTGACTTGATTGTATTATTGACCTCCATACCCAAGCACATCCACCTATGGGGACATAAGGCGTCATCGTGGCACAAGTGACGTGCTCTATCTGTGGCAGAGCGATTAGACCACAGCGTCTCTACATTATTATTATGTGCTAAGTTGTGACACATATTGATTATTGTTAAAGGAGGCGTATGGATCGATCCTAGGATATCATTGTTATTGTTTATTGGTGAGATGGTTAGGTGTGTGTGCCCACATTCCTATCTCACATATTGGTGCATTAGAACTGCAGCTAATGTACACATTGTTAATTGTTATTGTTATTGGCTCATATGGGTATTCCTTTTAGATGATCATTATCATATGATTTTCAACTTGATCATCTCATTGTTATCATTATCGATCATTGTATTGCTATCGTTTATTTCCGTTACTGAGCATTCTTTGGCTCAGCCGTATTTTCTTTTGTTGTTTTCTCTTATTTTTATAGCAGGTACTCAAGTGGCTCAGGGGAACGAGTGAAGAGTGTTAACTCAAGAAGTTAGGATGAGAATAATTGGATCAAAAAGACTTAATAGTATTTTGATTTTAAGACTTTATTTAAGTTATTTGGATCTATGTAAGGATTTGTGTGTTCCTTAGCACTTTAATCTTATCGTTATGAAACTCTGATTTACTGTTTGTGTGACACGTCAGCCCTACCCGGGTTGGGGTGTTACAGTTATGGTATCAGAGCTTAGGCTCCTTCCTGTAGAAAACTTAAACTAAATAATTAAGACATGTGAGGATTGGGTAGACATTGGGTTAGGTTCTCTATATATTATAGGGCTACTTTCTAATTCACGTTGTTCTGATTAAGGTGAAATGTTTTCATTTTAGATGCCTCCCAGCCGTAATTCACGAAATTCTAGCGGGTCGAATGGACCTGATCCAAACCTTGTTGGTGCTATGACCCAAGCACTTACTGCTATACTACCGACTTTGATTGATGCGGTACGTAATCCGAACCCAAATCCAAACCCAAACCCAAACCCAAATCCTAATCCAAATCCAAACCCAAATCCGAATCCGAATCCAAACCCAAATCCAAACCCGAATCCAAACCCAACTGGTGCAGATGTTTGGTTAGCACGATTTCAAAAGCAAAAACCACGAGCATTCACTAAGGCGGCTACACCTGTAGTGGCCAAAGACTGGATCGCTCACATTGAGAAAATCTTTACCGTGCTTAGAGTTGATCAGCAGTACAGGGCGAGTTTAGCTGCTTATAAGCTGGAGGAAGATGCTCAAGTATGGTGGGAGAATGTGGTGGCTGAAAGAGGAGGCGAACAGTTCATGGAGACTCTATCTTGGAATGATTTTCGTTCCATATTCTTTGACAAGTATTTTACGAATGTGGATAAAGCAGCATACAGGCGGGAGTATGATAACATCCGTCAACGAAACGATGAATCACTCACTGATTTTACAGACCGGTTTTATCGACTGTTGGGATTTCTAGGTTCTTCTGCTGGACCACCTGAGGAACGGGCTGAAAAGTATCAATGGGCAGTATGTGATCGGATTCGTAAGGCTATTATTCACTCCACTTTTAACAATGTTGAGGAAGCAGTTAGGGCTGCAAAAAGGGTGGACCTGGAGAGAAAAGAATTTTTGTTAAAATTTGAGGATAATAAGAAGCGCAGTAGAGATGGGACTCGTATTCAGGCTGGCGGTGAGTCATCTCAAGGATCTGACCGAAATGGAAATGATCGTCAGAAAAATCAAGGATCGGGGAAGAACACTAAGCCATGGCATGGTAAGACTCGAAGTCAAGGTCAAATGATACCCTATCAACAACCAATTGCAGCTCAACCGGTGAATCAAAAAGGCAATCCTTCCAGACATCCGATGTGCACTCATTGTGGAAAGTATCATCCCAGAACTTGTCGTCGACTTACAGGAGCTTGTCTTGGTTGTGGAGATATGGGGCATAGGGTTAGTCAATGCCCAAAGGCGAGGAACCGACCAGAGAATGATGCTAAGGGAGCCAATGCGCCACCCACTACTGGAGGTCGAGTATTCGCACTAACTGCAGGGGAAGCTGCTAATGCTCCAGGTACATCTTCCCGTACAAATTTATTCTAATAATCATAATCTACTTCCATTGATTCTAGTTTTACCGTCGTTAGTACCTCATTAGTTATCAATATATAGGTACGATTTGTGGTATACTTCGTTACGGTGACTATGATATTTCTGTATTGTTTGATACTGGCTCCACCCACTCGATAGTGTCTCATCTATTCACAAAGCACCTTACGATCATGCCTACCGCTCTAGAGCCTGCATTAGTGATTTCTACTCCTGTTGGAGAATCGATTGTTATTTCACAAGTGTACCAAAACTGTCCTATTCAGATCGAATCAATCATTAGAGAGGCTGACCTATTTCCTATGAACATGGGTGATTTCGATATTATTCTTGGCATGGATTGGTTAACGCGACACCAGGTTACCATAGAATGTCAAACTCGTCGTGTGCTATTTGGTGATCCTATGAATCCTGACTTAGTTTACCAAGGGAGCCTACCTCGGAAACCTCTCAAAATTATCTCTGCTCTGAAAGCCCAAAAGCTTATATTCCGTGGATGTGAGGGATTCTTAGCTTCTATAAAAGATACATCAGCGGATACTCCTCGTATTGAAGACTTTCCTATTGTTCGGGAATTCTCTGATGTCTTTCCCGAAGAACTTCCAGGGTTACCACCTGAGCGTGAAGTCGAGTTTACTATTGATTTAATTCCCGGGGCGGAACCTATTTCTAAGGCACCTTATCGGATGGCTCCAGTAGAGTTAAAGGAATTGAAAGAACAACTGCAGGAGCTATTACAACTTGGATTCATTAGACCAAGTGTTTCACCATGGGGAGCACCGGTATTATTTGTGAAGAAGAAAGATGGTAGTATGCGTCTATGCATCGACTACCGAGAGCTTAATAAGATTACTATCCGGAACCGCTATCCGTTACCGCGTATTGACGATCTCTTCGATCAACTACAAGGGGCGAAGTTCTTCTCTAAGATCGACCTCAGATCAGGATACCATCAATTGAGGATCCGAGATCAAGATGTTCCTAAGACAGCATTCCGCACCCGTTACGGTCACTATGAGTTCCTAGTTATGCCTTTTGGTTTGACCAATGCTCCAGCTGTCTTTATGGACCTCATGAACAGAGTGTTCCACGAGTATTTGGACCGCTTTGTAATTGTTTTTATCGATGACATCTTGGTATTCTCTAAAAGTAGAGAGGAGCATGAAGACCACCTTCGCACGATTTTGGAGACCTTACGCCAAAAGAAGTTATATGCTAAATTTTCTAAGTGTGACTTTTGGCTTGAACAAGTGGCATTTTTAGGCCATGTTGTATCAGCTAAAGGTATCACTATGGATCCGGCAAAGGTGGAAGCTATTACTAAATGGCCTCGACCGACATCCGTCACTGAAGTTCGTAGTTTTCTTGGTTTAGCGGGCTATTACCGACGTTTTGTGGAAGGTTTCTCTCATGTAGCATTACCTCTAACTCAACTTATGAGAAAGGGTGTAAAGTTTACTTGGAACGAGGATAGAGAAAAGAGTTTTGAGGAACTGAAGAAAAGACTGGTATCTGCCCCTATTCTTACGTTACTTTCGGGTTCTGGCGGGTACCAAATTTATAGTGATGCATCGAAGAAAGGACTCGGTTGTGTTCTTATGCAGCATGGTAAAGTTATTGCCTATGCTTCCCGACAGCTTAAACCGTACGAAGTAAACTACCCAACACATGACTTAGAGCTTGCAGCTGTGGTATTCGCATTGAAGATATGGAGACATTATTTGTATGGAGAGACATGTGACATCTTTACTGATCATAAGAGCCTTAAGTATATTTTCACTCAAAAAGAACTCAATATGAGACAGAGGAGATGGTTAGAACTACTCAAGGATTACGATACCAACATCCAGTATCATCCGGGCAAGGCGAATGTCGTGGCAGATGCTCTCAGTCGAAAGAGTACAGGTGGAGTAGCATGTCTTCAAATCCAACCACAGATTATCTCAGATCTGGATAGAATGGAAGTTGGGTTACAGCTTGGTGAGTCTAACGGTTATCTAGCCAAGATGAGGATAGAATCTGATCTTATTACACGGATCAAGGAAGCTCAGAATCAAGATGGAGAACTTTGGGCGATATTACAAAATTTGAAGATAGGGAAACAATCTGAGTTTCGAGTTGATGAACAAGGAGTTATCTGGTGTGGGAATAGATTATGTGTGCCAGATGACTCAACCCTTCGTGACTCCTTATTAGCAGAGGCACACAGTTCACCATTCTCTATTCACCCGGGAGCCACTAAGATGTATAGAGATTTAAGGCAGAACTTTTGGTGGAGTGGTATGAAAGAAGATGTAGCTAAATATGTGAGTCATTGTTTAACTTGTCAGCAAGTAAAGATTGAGCATCAAAGAGCTAGTGGATTACTGCAACCATTAGATATTCCTGTGTGGAAATGGGATGATATTTCCATGGACTTTGTTACAGGCCTACCAAAAACATTCAAGAAGAACGACGCCATTTGGGTCGTAGTTGATAGACTCACAAAGTCGGCTCATTTCTTGCCCATCCAACAGGGTTACTCAGTTAGCAAATTATCAGAGGTATTTCTGCAAGATATTATTCGACTTCATGGCACGCCATCATCGATTGTATGTGATAGAGATCCGCGTTTCACGTCACGCTTTTGGAAGGGTTTCCAAAATGCTTGGGGAACCAAGTTAAGATTTAGTACCGCCTTCCATCCGCAGACTGACGGACAATCTGAACGCACTATTCAGACTTTGGAAGATATGCTTAGAGCATGCGCACTCGAATGGACGGGCAATTGGGATGAGTATCTATGCCTAGTTGAGTTCGCGTATAATAATAGTTGGCAGGCTAGTATAAATATGGCCCCATTTGAACTTCTATATGGTCGAAAATGTAGAGCACCGATATGTTGGAATGAGGTTGGAGAGAAGATAATCGAAGGACCAGAATTGGTTAGAATTACTAATGACAAAGTTGCCATTGCCAAAGAGAAGTTGAAAGAAGCCCAAACTAGACAACAGAGTTACGCCGATCAACACCGACGAGCGTTGGAATTTAGAGTCGGAGATCATGTGTTTCTCAAAGTGTCACCTTGTCGTGGCATACGTCGATTTGGAATTAAAGGAAAGTTAAGTCCACGTTTTATCGGTCCGTTTGAGATTCTTGAAAGGGTTGGAGAAGTCTCGTATCGTTTAGCATTGCCACCGCAACTCTCTCATGTTCATAACGTTTTTCATGTCTCTTTGTTGAGGGGATACAACTATCATCCGTTGCACGTTATTAGTTACCCTCTTCACGCGATTCAAGAAGATCTTTCTTATGAAGAAGAACCTGAAGCTATTATTGATCGTCAGGAACGAGTTATGAGACGCAAGTCTATACCGTTCGTTAAAGTTTTATGGAAAAATCATTCTGAACGCGAGGCGACATGGGAGACAGAAGAAATGATTCGTTCACGGTATCCATACTTATTCGACAACTAAGTGTATGTTTTCTAAGCCTAACTGTTAGTGATTACTCCATTCGTAAGTGGTGTGTGTTTAAAGAAGTATTATTTTCACCGTATTGTATTTTCAGAAGGATTCATGCTACATTATTTAGAATTTCGAGGACGAAATTGTTTTAAGGGGGGTAGAATTATAATACCCGTAATAATAATAATAATAATAATAATAATAATAATAATAATAATAAGTAATAATAATAATAATAATAACAATAATAACGATAATAATAATAATAATAATAATAAAGGTGCAGGGGGTGATTGTGCCAATTTAGAAACTTAAATTAGTATGTTTTGGGTATAAAATAAAAAGAATGTAAACCACAGGGACTATTCGCGTGAAATTAGAAAACCCAAATCTGTTTTCTTTTCTCTCCCGGTCGCCGGCCAATATTCCGGCCACCTTCACCACGATTCCGGCGAGACAAATCACCAATAATCACGCGAATCCAACTCAACAAACCACTACCGACACACTCGCATGATTGAATCGAACCCGTGACCACTGTGATTTTTATAATTTGAGTGCGATTGGAACGAATCCACGATTATTCCACTTTCGGCCGACACCCACTACGATCGCGTAATAAACAATCAAATTAATCAAATTAGTGGCGCACACATAATCATTTAATCGTTTACAACTTGCCTATGAGTTCAATTTCATCAAAATTAATCGAAAACAACACCATTCGACCTCCCTCTCGACCGCGACCTGCAACTATATCAAAACCCCCTTTCCGAAAGTTTTAAACCAAAAACAACTTAGGGCTTTGCATCAAGAACACTATTCAAAGCTTTCTGTAGGAGGAATTCGATTTCCATCACCGATTTCAACCCGAACGATCTGCATAGTGCCGCGACCTGTTCTTCGTGGTGTTCATCTTCAATTCGAAACGTAATCAGGTAATTAAATACATGTATCTACTCGATTAAGTATGAGGAATGAAAGCCCTAACCTTAATTTGGTTATTAACATCGATTTGATGTTCAATTTCGGGTAAATCGAAACTAGGGTTCATGATAATTGGGGGATTCTTGGTTTAATGTGTTATAAGTTATCAGAACCAGCTATTAGCGCGGCTGAGGCCCTTAGTTCACTGGTTCACGGTTCACTTGCAATCCTTGGGGTCACGGGTTCGAACCCGTGCACCCACATTTATTTTTTTTATGCCTTTTTCAGCTTTTAAAAATTATGTAAAATTACCAAAAGTTATAAAAATTCTTTTATAAGCTCTGTTTATTTTTAAAGCAGCAACCTTAATTTTCTGTAATTTTCTTTAAGTCTAAACCTTAATAAAATTATATAACAAGGACATTTATTTAAATTATTTTTATGGATTCTTTTAATAAATGGTAAAAATATGATTAAACATAAAACTTATTATGTGAAAGTATCCAATTAATCTCCTGTAAATTAATTTGTTAGAAACCTTAACAAGTTATATATAATATTAACAAACATTATAAATAGTTCATTTTGTTTAAAAATAAGTTTTAAATAGTTGATTAGTTCCGTATTTTTACAGTCAACTTACAGAGGCCATAACTTTATCATAACAGATTCAAATCAGTTAAATCTTATGTCCGTGACGAAGTTCGTCGAAAGGCGAATCTGTTGGTATATAAAACATTGTAAAACTCATTCGTTTAGACCTCCAAATAGTCGTTTTCGTAACAGCTAGCAGTTCTGCGCAGCTGTAAAGATCCACGTTTTTCTCATATTTCGGTAATCCAAATCAGAAACTTTTCTAAATGAAAGTTGTTCAGAACTCACTAATCTAGTAAACTGGAGATTTTCAGAATTTTTAGACGTCGTTTAGTATTTTTTAACGAGTGCGAAAAGACAGAGACAGAACTGGAATTTTTCAAACAATAATTTGCGTTACGTTATCGTAGGTTCTCATGGCGTTAACCGAACCTAGACATTGTTTCTGATTATTGTCATTCGTGTATAAGGTACGGATTCCGACCTTTCCCTCTCGTAGCATGAATACCTCTCGTTCTTGATCTGTATTTTGAATTCGTAACTTGACTTGTTGGTTATTAAATCTATAAGATTATGGTTATAAGTGTTTATTGTATAATTGATATTGTTTGCATGTGATAGCCTTTATCTGCTTTGTACTCATTGTCACATGCTTCCTAAATGATTGATTATAGCTAGTAACCTTGATTAAGGGTTATGAGCTCTAGTGTAACTTATTGTGTTATATTGACTTGATTGTATTATTGACCTCCATACCCGAGCACATCCACCTATGGGGACATAGGGCGTCATCGTGGCACAAGTGACGTGCTCTATCTGTGGCAGAGCGATTAGACCACAACGTCTCTACATTATTATTATGTGCTAAGTTGTGACACATATTGATTATTGTTAAAGGAGGCGTATGGATCGATCCTAGGATATCATTGTTATTGTTTATTGGTGAGATGGTTAGGTGTGTGTGCCCACATTCCTATCTCACATATTGGTGCATTAGAACTGCAGCTAATGTACACATTATTAATTGTTATTGTTATTGGCTCATATGGGTATTCCTTTTAGATGATCATTATCATATGATTTTCAACTTGATCATCTCATTGTTATCATTATCGATCATTGTATTGCTATCGTTTATTTCCGTTACTGAGCATTCTTTGGCTCAGCCGTATTTTCTTTTGTTGTTTTCTCTTATTTTTATAGCAGGTACTCAAGGGGCTCAGGGGAACGAGTGAAGAGTGTTAACTCAAGAAGTTAGGATGAGAATAATTGGATCAAAAAGACTTAATAGTATTTTGATTTTAAGACTTTATTTAAGTTATTTGGATCTATGTAAGGATTTGTGTGTTCCTTAGCACTTTAATCTTATCGTTATGAAACTCTGATTTACTGTTTGTGTGACACGTCAGCCCTACCCGGTTGGGGTGTTACATTGCTGATCTTCTCAACACATTGCCTGCATTCTCAGTCTCTTGAGTCACTGTGGTCGTGGTTTGGTGTTGATTTGATGAGTCATTATCATCATGATCATAGAAAGCCCCCTCTCTACTGAGAACCGAACTGGAACTTTCTTCACTTGGTCCTCCATACACATAAAAACTTGAGCTTGAGTCCAGTATCACACTGTCCTCCCTACCACCACATTCACCTTCTTGAGTACTCCACTCCCGTCTTCTTTCTTCCTCAAACACAACATCACGGCTGACAACTATTCTTTCATTCTTAACATCATACATTCGATATCCTTTAGTACCACCCTCTACTCCTAGATACACCATAGGCACACTTCTATCTTCAAGTTTTTGTAGGTGTGGTTTAACAGTCTTAACATGACCCACACATCCAAAAACCTTAAGATGTTGTATATTTGGTTTTCTCCCCTTCAATTTCTCATAAGGTGTAGTCGAGTTTAGAGCCTTTGTACTTACCCGGTTAAGTATGTACACAGCATGTCTTACCCCTTCAGCCCAGAGATGTTGAGGTAACTTCATAGTTTTCATTAAACTTCTTGTCATATTCAACACTGTTCGATTCTTTCTCTCAACCGTGCCATTATGTTGTGGCGTGTATGGAGTGGTTAACTGCCTCGAAATGCCATGTTCTTCACAATATTGCATGAATTCCTTTGAATTGAACTCTCCACCTCGATCTGATCTCAAGCACTTTATCAAGCTGCTCAGTTCCTTTTCTACTCTTGCCTTAAAGATCTTGAACTGTTCAAATGCTTGATCCTTCGTTTTAAGTAGATACACCCACATGTATCGAGTGCAATCATCCACTACTAACATAAAATACCTATTACCAGCTTTAGTCTCTGGTGAAATAGGTCCGCAGAGATCTACATATATCAGGTCCAGAGGTAATGGGGCTCTATATACGGATTTTGATGGAAAAGAGACTCTTGTTTGCTTAGCAGCCAAGCATACATCACACACCTGCTTCGGCTTTGATATGGCTGGGACACCTGTGATCAGGCCTTTAGAGGTCATATCCTTCAAAACCTCAAAGTTCACATGGCCCAGTCTAGTGTGCCACCGCCAAGCCTCATCATCAAGGTCCATTTCTTTACTTGACAGCAAGTTGTGAGGTGCTCCGGTTTTCAGGCTTATCTTGTACAGTCTGTTTGGGGAACGTTCAACTTTCATTAGGAGACCACCATTCTTCTCATACAACCACAGGAAGTGCTCCTTCATTCTTATTTCGCATCCCTTTTCAGTTAACTGTCCTAAACTAAGTATATTACTACATAACTGTGGAATGTAGTATACCTCAGTTAGGATTCTTTGCTCCCCAGTTTTACATTGTAGCACAACAGTGCCTCTTCCTTCAATCCTCACTGTTGAGCCATCACCAAATCTAATCCTCCCCCCAATCCTTTTATCAAGGATCGAGAATGCTTCCGAATTACCCGTCATGTGGTTGGAAGCTCCATTATCCAAATACCACATGCCTTCATTATTACCATCAGCATCATACTTAGACGGAATTAGATTGGCTTCATGCAGAAATATTTCATTCATGTCTTGCCTTGCCATTAATAAGGCAGGCTCATCATCTTCAACTTCTCGAGTGAGATTTACTTCAGCCTCCTTCTTCTTAGTCGGACACTCAGATGCATAATGTCCATACTCTTCACATTTGAAACATTTGATTCGCGACTTGTCTTTCTTTTGATGTGCCCCACGATTCTGTTTGCTTTCTCGATCCGTAGTTTTCCCCTTCTGATTGGAGCACCATTTCGTCTTAGCATCCCGACTACCATCACTCTTTTTCTTATACTCCGAGCTTCTTTTCTTCGCTTGCCATTCGGAGTAGGTAAGAAGGAGTTGATCATCATTGGTTGAACCAGGCTTCGTTTTAGAATGGGTTCTTTCTTCGAATGCTTTCAACCGGCCAATAGCTTCTTGATATGGCATTGTGTCAATATCAAGAAATTGTTCAATGGAGGCCACCATCTGAATGAATCTATCCGGGACCGAGTCGAGCAACTTTCGTACGAGTAGGCTCTCTTCGAATGGAGATCCAAGATCCGTTGCCTTGGACCCAATGGCTGTGATTTTTGCCGCGAATTCATCGATTGAGTCACTTTCTTTCATCTTGAGAGCTTCAAATTCGGTCCGTAGAGTTTGAAGCCGTGCTTTCTTGACCCGATCCACCCCCACATATCGTGTTTTCAACGAGCTCCAGACCTCCTTTGCAGTTGCAAGATTCGCCACTTGAAGAATCAAATCCTCTGGCATTGCCTGATACAAATAGGCAATCGCCATGTTGTTCTTCTTTGGATCTACTTGCACTCCTTCTGCCGGCTCGATCGCATCCCACAGCCCATGCACATTGAAGATCACCTTCAACCTCACCGCCCAAATTGAGTAATTCGTCGGTGTTAACATCGGACATTGTAAGGGAGTTGATACATTGTCTTTGATCGTGGTCGCTTGGTTAACAGTCGTCAAGGGATTCGCCATTGTTGCCTTCCTTCACAATTTTGTATCGAACACCGAACCGTGGATCAGATTGCAGTCCTTTTGCTCTTGATCTCCGACTTCCGAAGCGACTAATACTCCTTCCGAAGCGACTAATACTCCTTCCGAAGCAACTTACTCCTTCCGAAGCGACTTACTCCTTTGATTGTCACTCGTGTTCGATTATACGAGTTCTCTTCTCACCACAAGCTCTGATACCAGATGTTAATCTGGAAACCAGGAACAAAGAACTTGAACAATGAAGAACTCGTATTCAAAGTTGAAGAAGACTAATACAAAACAAATGAAATGAAAGTGAAAAGTGAATGACTATTACATCTCAACTTCACCTCTATATACTACTCTAATGAACTCTAACAAACTTTTAACAAACTGTTAACAAACTATTAACAACACTTAAACTCAATACTTGGAATTAAACCATCATTATTTAATTAAAAATAAGGGAAAAAAGATGATGATTTTTATATAATTATATGAATAAGATGAGAAATCCACTCTGAATGCGATTCACGTATAAATCAAAAAATAAAATATATTATTTCTAAAATTACATTTTTGTTAGTTTTTTTTTTTCGTTTGTAAACTTTTAAGAGATAAATTTATGTTGTATATTTTAGGTACTTATTTGCATATAATTATTTAAAAATATGTATAGTTTAAACATTACCAGTTTAAAATCGGTTTTTGGAGACAAACCAACCCACACCGGTTTGAACCGGGTGCGGTTTCCTTCCCAAGCCGGTTTTGAGCCCACAGCCCAAACACGTTTGTCGGTCCAAATCAGTTTGTGTTTTCTGTCGATCTTCTTCAATTCTTTTATGGGCTTTTCAATTGAACTAATGGATCAAATGATCAAATCAATGTTTTTAAATTCAATTCAGCCCAATAGATATTTATTTTATTAGTAGCCCACTATTTATTAAATTGTTGCCTTGCGCCTGGTTCAATATAACCCAAAGATTAGTTTGATGATTCTTTTACTCCTTAATAAGTCGGTAAGTCCCACTATTTAAGGTCGTAATAGAAAATATATCGACCTGTTGTGGTGTCACTGTACGAGTCGTGATAAATTATTGACTATAAATGTCTCAACTCGTGTCCGATTTAAATTTACGTCAAAAGGTAGAGTTATTCGAATATATATCATTGAATGAAACTCGTTTTCAAACAAACATGTTATATGTGATCCTGGTTGTGTACAAAATTTACGTCAAAAGCTAGAAGGACTCAAATTTATATCGGCATTTACATAAAAATAAGAAAGTAAGAAATTAGTTTTTTCTAAGTACAAACTAGGAGTGTCACCCGCGCAACGCGCGGGACTCTGCAACGGAGCTAAACTTTAAAACGTAGATACAGAAACTTGTCATTTGGTCTCTTATGGTGTTTCTAGATAAACAACTTTTTAGTTTGTAATCAACAACTTTTTATGGATTACCCAATACACACAATCAATTCTTGATTCATTAATTTTATAAAAATACCTAAAGCCACAAATTGGATTTGAATAATTTATGTTAAGTAGGTGAGTATGCATGTTTCAGTAAAGAGTCTTCGCATACAGCTTTACTACAATCCCAAACTCCTAGTCCTTTCTAGAATAAGGAACAAAACTTGGACATAAAACTCAAATCAAGAAAATCAAATTTAATCTGAACTGATAAGAACTTGAACGTATGTAAGATAACCTTATCCGTCTGATAGAAGAATGTTGTTGTTAGTAGGATCCAATTCCAAGCATGTAAAGTGTCTACTTGGAAAATATAAATTATACAAAAAAAATAAAATCATTATTTTTGACTTTGAAAAGGTCAATGTTTCTATTTCATACAAAAAAGTAGAATTATTAATAAATTTACAAGTAATCAAGACACTTTATGCTAAAGTTCTTCATTTGAACCCCGGTGTGAAATGTTAAATGGGAAGGAAAGTCCGTAGCGGCATCTTCATTTTTTCATAATCACTTGGAAGTGGGTTGAGTCTCCTTGCAAAACATCCAACAAAGAGTTACAGAAAAGTAATAATGACAACTTGAAATAGGTTTTAGCAATCAAAACATCACACTACTTTAAACAAATAGAGTTATTTATCAAAGGAGCCCTGCTTGTTTAGCTTGCTATGACCTCAGGAAAGAAGTGATCATTGTGTCAAAGGCATCCTTTGTTTGTTTAGCTTGTAGTAACCTCTATGGTATATCAACTCCTTCACAGTTTCACACCCTTCAAATTTAGGTATTTAGGGAAAAAAGATGTAGTTAACAATGATTATATATATAATGCTAAAAAACCAAGCACTTTTACAATAATAAATACCTGTAAGTGACGTATGGTTCAACCCTATAAAACATATTCGATGTTACCTTGTTAAGAATCAGAACCACACTACAACAAAACACAGAAACATAAAGTAAATGCTTTAATTAGGCCAAACAACTGCATAGAAATTGAAATGATGATCACACTTGAGTTTCATACTCCTCACTTTACTTGATCTCTGTTAAATATCAGCTTCAAGTTGGGTAGTTTTCTTCAAAGTTTCAAGTTCTTGCTTTTTAGACGATGCACATTCCTCTATTGCTTCTCCAATCAGTGCTAATCAGACCATAGACTATGAAAATAGTAACTCAAAATTATTTTTAACTGAAGATGTGAACTGATCAACACTGTTTTTACCCAAATTTATCCAACCAGTCTAATGAGAAATTAGTCATTTGTCATACTTTGAAAATAACAATAACTCAAACTTAGCCCAATAAAAACCACTTTAACTATTGGAGCATCTAACATGTAATTGGAGCATAAAGACAAATAAAAGCCATTTTTAAATGTAGGCAGTGTTGCAGATTACGACATCATAAACCAATAACAATAAGAATTGCTAGAAAAAGATCAATTACATGGTCAAAATATTAAGACAAACAGATGGTTGTAAGAAATTTAAATGTCATCTAGGCTCATATTATGCTACATCTATGTACTTATAATGTACATGTATAATGACCAGCCACACACTGTCGAGTGACTACGTGCTAAAAAAGTTATATAAATAATCAAATTTATTACCCGTTCAAAAGTTTGGCGTGTCGAGTTCTGTTAAACGATAGACCACCCACGCACTGCTTAGTATCAACCTGCTAAAAGTTATATAAAGATTCAATTTTGTTAATTGTTTAAAAGCTTGGAGCGTGGAGTTATATAACAGTTAGCTTATGAGAAGAGACTTGAAAACAACCATTTACAGACTCACAAACTTAGAACAATTAAAACCTAGGAAATCAATAAATAAAACCTAGTAGATCCATAGGCACATAACTCGACCTGATCAGATGCCTAATTGTGCACATAAAGCATCAAAACAATCAATCACAGACCTACAAACTTAGAATTATCAAATCCTATATTTTCATAGAACATAAGAATAAAAACTCATATAACCATTACCCAAATTCTCAATTGTACCCATCAGCAACAAACAATCAATTTGGTGAATTATAACCGGTCACGTGAAACACAAAATTATAGTTTTTCTAAACTATCAGCAAGTATGTCATTCAAACCAAGCAAAAATATTGATAACTGTAATTTAAAACAAAAGATAACATGTATGTATATAGGAATTAAATTAAACATTCATCGTCTCCATTGTCAATTGAAATAAGAAGTGAGATATGAAGGCATACAAATATAACATGTTTTAAAAAATAATGAAAAATAAAGAACCTAACAAACTAAATGATATAAGATGGGCATAAGCTATTTGGATCCTATAAGTTCATATAGAATAAAATCAACATACCCCAGATACCTTGACAAACTGTCCATTTCTTGCGGTTCTAAGTTCAGCATCAGGATAAGCATCAATAAAATCAATCATAGTTTTTCTTCCCCAAAATCAAACGAACTAACAAGATCAAACGAACTAACAAGATCAAACGAACTAACAAGATCCAACCAATGAACCACTACCCAAATGAAATTGACACACGAATATCAATTAATCGAGCAAAATCACATCAAGAACTGATTTTTAACATCAAGATCCACCAACCCACAACTGAACAGTGGTTCTATACTTCTATTCTTCAAGAAAATCAAGAATCTTTAAAACTTACCCCCAAATAGTCTTCTTATATTCTCCGATGCAATGAGATCTCTATTTATACAATTATGCTGCAAGAAGTAACAAAGAAGCTTGAAAATTAAACATTTTACAACGGCAATTCTTCTGAAATTTTCTACACCATCTTTCTAATGTCCCAAAAAACCCTAATTTTCAAATCCCATCATCTTTACATACCAAATAAGATCTGCTAAGAAGTTACCTGAGATGAAATAGGAAGAGAAGAGCAGCACTCACCCAATTCGAAATCCTCAACCTTCGAAGTGTATAAATCGATCGAGATGTGTGCACATTTGAAAACGCCCGCCCATTTGAGTAGCACCAATGCACGCAAGTGGAAATCCTCAGCCATGTTCAGATCTGCAGAAGAAAAGAAGGTCGCAGACCTTCTTCTTTCGTCTTGGCGGTTCTCCAGAAGAAAAGAAGGTCGCCCATTTGTTCTTTTCTTACGAAAGCAACTCTGATGATGATGGTGATGGTACCTTGTGCTTTAAGAGTTGCCCTCTTATGCTTTAAGAGTTGAATGACTTCTCTTATGCTTTAAGAGTTGTACCTTGTGCCTCAAGAGTTGTAAAACTCTTAAATTTTAAGTAAATGACAATTTTACCCTAAAGAGATGCTTATATATATAGTAGTGGATATACAACAAATAAACCCAAAACTTTAAAAATCTGAGGAGGCTCAAGTGGTATTTTTTAAAGTTTTATAAAAATTTAAAGGGTAAAATGTCAATTCAAGAAACTTAAGAAGAAGCTTTGGCCGGTGGCTTTCTTTTAAGCCACCGACCTTGCTTTTTAAGTATATAGTAATGTGTTTGGCACGACCATATAAAGAATAGTAATTAGTCGTGCTTTCTCCTAAAAGCATACATTTAAGAGTTTTGTAGTAACAACCAAATCTACCTAAATTCATTTCTGACACTTAAAACACCTAAAGATTTGTTATTAACATAGTATAACGTTTTCTTAACGTGATTTAAACTAGCAGCAATATCATTATCAAAAGTTTAAGACCATTTCCACGGCCATTAGCAACTTACCTCTCTCCTCCTCCTCTCTCTTCCTTTATTAATCAACACAATTCTCTACTTTTTTTTTCCATAGATTTTTTATTTGGTTAAAGCCTTGGGCTTTTAAATGTGGACGCAGGTTCGAATCCTGCATTTTGCTTTTATTTTTCCTTTTAACATTTTTCTTGTAATTTTTTAAATGTAAATGACTTTTTTATAATTAATAAATCGTAACGGGCGAGTCATGACAATGGTTTATATATATATATTTTTAAACTCCAAAACAGTAACACTGTAAATTCATACGTTTCTTCTACGTACTTAATCACGCTAATGTTATAATCGTAACGCCCATAACGAATTTGCATGGCAATCGATTAAAAAAATTTCACTTCACATTTTGATGTTATTTTTAACGTATTCGTACGACACTTGAGTTTACATATAAGTTTTCTTTTTTATTACAAAACATAGAAAACTTTAGTTGTTCACCATTAATTGCACCTTAACGAGTGACTTTAAGTAAAGTATTCTTCTTCTATATAAATAATCAAAAACATTGATTTTTTTTTCACAATCAAATAAAACAAGACATTGTAACAATATAAATTCGAGTTTGTCTATATTTTAACGTAAGTTTTATTTGGAAAGGTCAAAATAAAACTTTTGTGTGCCTATTTTTTTAGTATGTTTTGAGTTGTATTACGTTTTGATGTAAATTTTGTGGGAAAACGAACCGGGTAAGATATAATACGTTTTTATTTGACGTTATATATTTGAGTTAATTTACCTTTCGACATTAATTAAGTTTGGAAACGAGCCCGAACGATTATTGCCTATACTTTATCACGCCACACACGGCATTGCCGCACGTATGCGCTTTGAGTTGGGCTATGATTCAATGTAATTTTGTTTAGAGTCGTGTCAAATATAATACGTTTTTATTTCACGATATACATTCGAATTACTCTACATTTCGATATAAATTAGTTAGGAATCGAGACGGACGAATTAGAGCATTCACATCCCATTTCTTATCTTTATTTATATAATTACACTAAAAATCACTACTTCTTCTCTTTATTTATATAATTACACTAAAAATCACTACTTCTTATCTCTTCTTTCAATTAAATAATATATTTTTATACCTTTTCATTATCTTTTCTCTCACCTTCACTCGCAACCACTTTCAAAAATATTAAAAAATTTATAAGGGTTAAACAGTGAATCCTTAAATTTACAGATGAACAGTAACATTTTCTCTCTCCTCCACTCACAATCACTCAAAACTATCCCATATAATTTAAGAACTCACCCTCATATAATTATAAAGCATGGGTTATAAATGGTTTTATATTCTATACTTTATCCTTTGTATTCATGACTTATTATAAAAACAACTCACTATCCAAATAAAATACAATGGAACCATCAGTCAAAGATGATAAGTGATAACTATCATATATTTTTCAAAGAAATATATAATATATAATTCTATAATCAAACTAATATATTATATTATATTTTTATGAATTTTCAAACTTGGTACTTCACAACAACGGTGATAAGTGATAACTATCATATATTTTTCAATAAAACTATAAGCAAAACCAGAAGAATCCAAAAACGATAAAAGACAAAAATCACATTCCCCACGAACAACATTTACACACCTCACTCGCTGCATACATCAGTTTGTCATCTTCCTCACTCTCCTTATACATATTACCGTACAGCCACGTGATCACCTCTCCTTCTCACGTGCACACCATTGATGACCACCATAACACACTAAACTACAAACCCTCATCTATAACACACCACCACTTCATCCTCGCTGGCACCATCCTATCGCCACGTATGCATCCACTTCGACACTTGCCTTCACGCATGCCTCCTATTCACCCTCTCAGCCGCCACGTCACCCGCTGATCTGTCACACACACCCTCCGACAACTGTATAAATAGCCGTACACGGTGGCTATCATTCCAACCACCAGTCGAAACAGATCTGAAAACAAAAATGGGAGTTAAAGGGAAGATTTGCGTTTTGTTGTTGTTGTTTGTAGGTGTAGTTGTTGTTTCAGCTAGTGTGAGTCATGGGCTGAGTGATAGGGACCCTGAGGTGGGGGTGTGTAAGCTCAAGTGTGAGGGGATTAGAGGTGGTGAGGAGGATGAGAAGATGAGGTGTAAGCAGAGGTGTGAGTGGTATGATAAGGAGAAGCACAGGAGGGAGAGGGAAGCCGGTGGTCGTGGTCGTGATCGGGATCGTGATAATGATGATCAGTACGATATCGTATTCGCGGAGGAGGAGAAGGAGGTGAAGAAGATGATTGAACAGTGCCATCAAACTTGCCAGGTAACGTGAAAGTAATAATTAGGATATGTTTAGGATTGGTTATTTTGATTGAAAAGAACTTTTAACAAAATTTTTTTATTAATTTATGATTTTTTGAAGGAGTTTTTAAAAAATGTTTGAATTAGTTTATAAATTGTATAATGATAAAAAAACACTCTAAAAATGACGAGAGTTAAAGAGAAGGTAGTAGGTATAATAGGAAATTAGATCAAAAATAGTTTTTAGAAATCAATAATGAACTCCTTTTTACTTTTTAAAATCTTATTTTTACCCGATATAAAACATAGAAGTTCTTTTGGTTTTGTCAAACATATTTTAACTTGTTAACTTTTCATAACTTAATACTTTAAAAGTAAAAGGGAAATTCCCAAACACGAAGTTCTCTTGTTTGAAATATAACAGCTACCCGTTTTAACTTATTAACTTTTCATAACTTAATAAGTTAAAAGTAAAAGGGAAATTCCCAAACCTACACGCAAGTTCTCTTGTTTGAAATATAACAGCTACCCGTTTTAACTTGTTAACTTTTCATAACTTAATAAGTTGAAAGTAAAAGGGAAATTCCCAAACCTACACGAAGTTCTCTTGTTTGAAATATAACAGCGGGGTAGCGATTTGGTGATTTAGTGATTTAATTTGGTTTTGGTCTCGTTTGATATTCCTAACGAGTCATATAACCTTTATTAAAATTCCTAACGAGTCATATAACCTTTATTGTTTGTATGCTTTTCTCTACTAGTGATATAAAGTAATACGATTTAATATATATTACTTGTTACAGGGTAGCCAAGGAGAGCAACAACGTCCCCAATGCTTCGAATCATGCATGCAGAGGCGCTCTCAGGAGCACGGGCGAAGTCACCAGGGCCGTGACACGAGCCGGGGGGCTGAACGAACCAGACGAGGCGACCGACAACGACGCTCCAACAATCCTTACGTTTTCGAAGACCATCACTTCACCGCACGAGTAGAATCCGAACACGGCAACTTTAGGGTCCTACAAAAGTTCACCGATCGATCCGATCTCTTTCAGAACATCCAGAAATACCGCGTTGCGTTTCTCGAAGCCGAGCCTCAAACCTTCATTATACCCAACCATTGGGATGCTGACGCCCTGGTTTTCGTCGCAAATGGTATCCATTTCGTCGCAAAAGGATCACTTCACTTAACTTGCGTATATCCGAACCTTTTTAACGGTTTTTGGTCGGTTTTACAGGTCGTGGGACGATTACTTTGGTCGAAGGAGATTCGAGACGAAGCCATAACATAAAGCGTGGTGATCTTTTCCGAGTACCTGCTGGAATAACGGCGTATCTAATTAACAGTGACAACAATGAACGTTTAGTCTTGGCTAAGATTCTACATTCTGTTTCTGTTCCTGGTGAATTGCAGGTGAAGTATAAACATTTAAATAATCGTTTCGTATTTTCGAGTGGTTTTTATGATGAACTTCTGATTATATATATTCGGTTTCAGATCTTTAGCGTCGGAGGTGGTAACGCAGAATCATCGTACTACAACGCGTTCAGTACCGAAGTTCTTGAAGCTGCATTCGACGTAAGTTTATATAACAGTTTTGTACATTCATGGTTCGAATTAACTCGTTTCGAGTGTTCTAATGTCTTCAAGTTTTGATAGGTTGATCGCGATTCGATAGAGAGGATGATTGGGGGGCAGCAGAAGGTAGAACAGGGGATATTCAAGAAAGCTACAGAGGAGCAAATCAGAGCATTGAGCGGAAAAGATGAAGGTCGAAAATGGCCATTTGGTGAACGTAAAGAACAGGGAACACACAGTGTCTTCAAGAACGACCCCTCGGTCGCGAACGAGAACGGAGTCCTCTACGAGATTGATTCAAACGATTTCCCCGATCTTCGCGATATCAACGTCGCCTTTTCGTTCTTCAACATAACCCAGGTCTGTTTTTTTCACTTAGTTATTAAGTAAGATTTTACCGAGTATGTTAGTAAAATCCTGTGAAGCTGAAAAAGCTAAAATGTTATGCGAGTTTTTACCGAGTAATGTTTGTAAAGTCTTGTGAAAAGCTGAAACAGCTAAAATATTATGTGAGATTTTACTGATTATATTTGTAAAGTCTGTGAAGCTGAAACAGCTAAAATGCTAAAATGCCAAGTAAGATTTTAGTGAGTATGTTTGTAAAGTCTTGTGAAACTGAAACAACTATAATATTATTTGAGATTTTATTGAGTGTGTTTGTAAAGTCTTTGAAGCTAAAACAGCTATAATATTATTTGAGATTTTATTGAGTGTGTTTGTAAAGTCTATGAAGCTGAAACAGCTACAATCTTACGTGAGATTTTACTTAGTATGTTTGTAAAGGCTGTGAAGCTGAACAGCTAAAATGTTACGTGAGATTTTACTGAGTATGTTTGTAAAGTCTGTGAAGCTGAAACAGTTAAAATGTTACGTGAGATTTTACCGAGTATGTTTGTAAAGTCTTGTGAAGCTGAAACAGCTAAACTGTGACGTGAGATTTTACTAAGTATGTTTGTAAAGTCTGTGAAGCTGAAAGCCTGAAACAGCTAAAATGTTAATATTATGTTGGACATTGTAGGGATCGATGGCGGGGCCGTTTTACAACACGAAGGCGACATTGGTTCTTATGGTGCCGAACGGTGAAGGTCGGTTCGAAATGGCTTGTCCGCACTTGGCGGAGCAACAGACCAGCGGTAGCAGCATCGAGATCAACCCGAGATATGAGAAGGTGAGCTCGGAGCTGAGACAGGGAACCGTGGTTGTGGTTCCGGCAGGTCATCCTGTTGCAATTGAAGCATCCGGTGAGCAGAATCTTGAAGTGATCGGTTTCGGGTTGAAGTCCAATGAGAACGAGTGGTTCCCGTTGGCGGGGAGGGACAATGTGGTGAGTCAATGGGAGGATGAGGCACTTGAGCTTACGTTTGGTTTTCCGGCAAGGGATGTGCAGAAAGTGATCCAGAAGCAGAACCAGAAGCTGTTCTTTAAGGGTCCGTCGAGGAGGAGCGGCCGCGCTTACGCTTAAAACGGATCGGCTCGGATCGGATCGCCTACGGCAGTTTGCGGTGGTTGTTGAGAGTTGAGTGTGTTAACGTTGTAACCAGTGTTAAATGACTATCTAACATGTTTAAATAAATAAAACAGATGGAAGTGAATAACTTTACGTTTCTATGTTGTCCAAAGACAATCTGCTCAAATATTAGTGATATGTTTGCACTTTTGACTTTACATTTGCAAAGACATCACTGCATTGTAACATAAACTATAAGAGAATATGATCAACAACTCGATAGATGTATAAGGTGATGTAGACTTGTAATCAGCAACTCCATAAATGTATTTTCAAAGACCTCTAAGGCTGTGTAAAACCGGTCCAGACCAGCCGAACGATGGCTACACCAGGACCAGCCTGAGAAACCAAACAGTGGTGCGGTGACAGGTTTTCGATATCAAAGAATCCAGTGTGCGGTCCAGTCTATAAACAGCAAAAACCAAACCTAACCCGATACAACCAAGAACAAGTTTCATGAGCAATGAGTGTTCAACAGCTTACAAAGCTTAACACCTATGTTCTAGTACCCAAAATCTGTTAAGAAATGAACTTTAAGGAGACTGTTGAAAAGTCATCCAAACAGAACTATGAAAAGAACGTAAGAGACCAGAAGTTATTACAGTTCAAGATCAACCAATGTATCAAAATACCTGATTACCCGCCTTAGATGTTTGAGGTTTTCTCAAATTATGCTGACTATCAAGTTTAAAGGATCAATTTGAATTTTGAAGAAAGGATCATCACCAATTCATGAACACACAAACATTTCTGCACAATTAGAGTTCAAATTCTGCTTCAAGAGGTTAAAATTTGATTTATAAATTCTTCATATTTCACTAAAAGCATTAGCAAACCCACTCAACTACTAGCATAATCAATCAGAGTTCAAATTTCACTAACGACCTAGCACGATAGCAACCAAGGTCAGAAACGAAACGACGATAAAACTTCACCTTTTTCACAACTGTTAAGTTTTATACACCAGGAGCGTTTAGTCGCTTACATAGCTTACCACCTCTAAAACTTGCATATTCTAGTACCCATAAACAATCAATAAATGAATTTCAAAAAGCCATTCCAAACAAAACCTTGAATAGCAACCGGAGGTTGGTCCAGTTCAAGACCAACCAACGTATCCTAGAAATCACAAACCCAAATGACGACATTGGTAAATGAATATAAAAATAATTGGGGTTATCACGTGTCACATTATATCACACCCTCTCAAAAATTACATAAAGTTACATGGTGTGTTAATAAATTTAATTCTAACGTAGATAACAAACTTTTAGATAATCATGTATCGCGTAACATCATACCCCTCTCAAAAACCATAAAAGAGCTAATAACTAATCCTATACTCAAATACACTATTAAGTTTAAAGGATCAATTTAACATATGATCATCACCCAGAAACATTTCTATACAATCACTTCAAATTCCCCCTCAAGACTTACAATTAGATCACAAATTCTGCAAACTTCACCAACACCACAATCAAACCCACTCAACAAGTACCATCATCTCTATCCACAGGCAAACAACCATAACACCTTCTAGCCAACCGAACACACTGCAACCAATGCAGAATCTCCGCATTGGGATCTCTCTCAACCACCACATCACCAACAGTAATCTGAACCTTACCTCTATACACACCAATCTTCCCTCTAACACGAGCACAAACCCCAATTTCAGCAAGGGTCGCAAACCCCTTAGCCACTGCGGCAATTCGTCGAACATCTGGTGGGCTCCGGCGGGAGTAGTAGGGTGAGGTGAGTTGGTTGAGCCAGAGGACGCAAGGGATGCACCCCGTGCCGTCGTCGATGGTGAACTTGAGGAATCGGTCGGGTTTGTGGTCGCGGGTGGTGATTATGCCGAGGGTTTCGGCTCGGGTGCCTCTGCGGCAGATGGTGGTGGGGCGTGAGGGTGATGGGGTTAGGGTTAAGAAGTCGAAGGCTAGGAGTTTTATGTGGGTGTTGTGTTGAGGGTTCATCGGAGAAAGGGAGGTCGCCGGAGATAGCACCGGCGTTGAGGGGAGAAAGTGTTTTGAGTAATGGTTTGTTGAAGAAGTTTTGACAATCACCACCGAGATTTCCCTAGGGATCACATAGCTTTATACACATTGTATGAGGGATAGTCAAGGCTGCTCATGGCTTGGAGCTCATGATGAAAAAAAACTCGAAAAAAAGTCGTTCGAAATAGCTCGGTTTTAAACTAAGTCAAGCCGATCGGTTTTAAACTAAGTCGAGTCGAGTTGGCTCGGTATGAAAACAAACTAAACTCGGCTTGGTTCGTGACGAGCTGAGCCGAATCATTTTAGCTCGTTTGTTAGCTCGGCTCAGTATGTCTTGGATTATTTTACTTGTACCATATATTATTTTATGTGTATATCGTATATCATGACATTTGTTTATTTATTTAGAGTATAATATTTTTTAGTTATTTTTAATTTTATAATATTAAACTATAATGTTTGTATTGAATCGGTTCATGTATTTATTTTATATTTTTGTATTTTAGAATGAATTATTTAAACATACTTTTAACTTTTCCAATATATATATATATATATATATATATATATATATATATATGTTACTATATGTTATGTACGTTGCGGGTTTGGTTCGTCCAAGTTATATGATGATGAAGTTATTTGCATATTGTTGAAGTTGAACTTAGTTTCTTTTAATAATTTATATTTTGTAATATGTTATATTTATTTTGTATTTAAATTTTTACAATGCGCTTTGTATAGGTTTATATGTATCGTATAAGGGGCCGAATAAGGCTATATGTGACGTATAGCCCTCTTACCCCTCCCCCCCCTTCATTGCATTTTTATCGTTTTTAGTGTATTCGACCATATACGCTTTATATAGTGTTATACAAAACGTATTAACAAATGTCATTTATAATAGTAGGTGTCTTTATATTAAAACCGTTATTCAAATACATTCATGCTCTTTATTATTGAAATTTGACATCCCTTAAAGTTCAATGTTCACAAAAAAAACAACATTGATGATCTCGACTTTTGCTTTTTAACTTTTAAAAGTTATAGATTTAATTTAATAGTTTGTATGAATGTAACACCCAGACCTGAACAAAATCGGATCAAAACCAACTATGTAATTGGTCTGTTTAAATACTTTTGAATCGTCTCCAGTTGGATTTAAATCAGTTAGTTATTACATCGACAAGTTGAAATAACAAAACAAATAGCTAGTTGTGTTAGATTTTAAAACTTTTATCCTTTTCCCTAGAAACTCCTTCTCAAGCCTTACACATAGAATGAGATAAATCAAAATACACCTAGCATGAGATAAATCAAACACTGAATACATATTTTATTTATTTACTAGCATATTTTCGATCGATTTATTTTTTATTATTTTACGACAAGCGATAATTAGTTTGACCAACAGTAATACATATCATTCATTTGACCAATGATTTTTATAGGGGCCTACTAAAGAGACGCCCTCCAGGATATCTGGACGCCCTCTTTACGGCCCGTAAGGCCCTTCACGGGCCGTATGGTCTGTCGCAAGTCAAATCGGTCATTCAGAAACGTAATTCAAAAACGTAACGGCCCGTGAATACGATCACGGTCGTGTTTATTTACGGCCCGTGAATTACTTCACGGCCCGTATGGAATTCGTCTTACGGGCCGTGAACTTACTTACGGGTCCTAGTTTCACTTTTAATAATTTGACGAGATATATTATTCCTCGTTTTTCGTGTAATTTTGTATTTATTACGTTATTTGATATGACGTAATATTCATCGATAGTCGTGTAAATTTGTATTTATTACATTATTTGATATGACGTAATATTCCTCGATATTCGTGTTAATTATGTGACGAGATGCAATATTCCATTTCAACTACTATATAAACGTTAGTTTATAAATTCATTTCATAATTCAACGATATAAATTCATTTCATTTCAACTACTACATAAACGCAATATTCCATTTCAAGTACTATATAAACGTTAATATCTAACGTTACGATGTCTTTCTGGGATAGCAACTATTTATTTGGTTCGGAATATAACTATTACCCTCAGGAGGGTTACGGTTATTACGAAGAGGCTGCTTCAAACTATCCAGGACAGTTCGCGTCCAATTACGGCGGGAATGACGGCGGCGATGACGGGGGTGATAACGGTGGCGATAGCAGCGGGGATAATGACGGTTCTGGTTCCGGTAAAAAGGGTTTATACGACACGAATCAGGTTATAAGATATATCATATTTAATTTTACTTTCATTTTACTATCATTTAGTAATAACTAACTAAAAATATTAAATTGATTAGGTTTTCTCATCTCGTGAAGAATTAGTTGATTGGGCAACTAAAGTGGGGCGAGATAATGGGTTCGTTATTGTCACCAAACGTTCAAAAAGAAATTCGAATGGTTTGGTGGTTAAAATTTGGTTGAAATGCGATCGGGGTGGTGTATATAAGGGAGCATCCACTCTAAGAAAAAGTGGCACGAAAAAAACAAACTGTCAATTTGAATTGCAGGGTAAGTACCAGATCCAGAGAGATGGGTGGATTATAGTTGTTGTGGATGATACTCATAACCATGAACCTGCTGAACACCTGGAAGGACATGCATACGCAATGAGGCTCACCGAAAATGAGCTTTCTACTGTAAGGAATCTGACCGAGCAAAATATTGACCCTCGAAACATTCTAGGCACGTTGAGGGAACAAAATCCCAATAACGTGTCTGGGTTACGAACCGTATATAATGCTCGGGCAAAAATAAAAAAGTCCACCAGAATTGGTGAAACCCCAATGCAGGTTTTTTTTTCTATACTACAACAACATCAATATATTTACACCCCTCACATTGAGGAACCGACAAATACCATCGACGGGTTTTTTTTATACATCCCACTTCTCACACATTATGGCGTGCTTACCCACACGTGCTGATGATTGACACAACATACAAAACTAACTTGTATAAAATGCCTTTTGTTCAAATGGTTGGTGTGACATCCACCCTGAAATCTTTTTCTGTTGCTCACGCATTCATTGATTATGAGCGTGAAGCCAACTTCAGATGGGTGTTAGAGCAACTAAAAGCAACGCTGGAAGATAAGTGTATGGAGCCCCGTGTTATACTAACCGACCGAGACCTCGCTCTGATGAATGCGTCAGAAGAAGTTTTTCCGAGTGCTGTTCGATTACTTTGCAGATGGCATATTTCGGAAAATATTGCTAAACATTGTAAGGCGAGTTTTTCAAATGAAGAGTGGGGTGCTTTTCAGCATGTGTGGTCGGTACTTATTAACTCTGAAACGGAGGACATATACGCTTATAATTACGATCGGCTTTATCGCAGATTGGTGTCCAACCATTCAAGTAAGTTTTCTAGTGTTATTCTTAAAAATATGTATATTTATATAAAAATAAGTGCATTTTTTTAATAGGAGTGCTGATGTACCTAAAAATAACTGGTTGGACCCCTACAAAGAGAGATTTGTGTCGGCGTGGATAAATAGAAGTTATAACTTCGGTCAGCACACAACGAACCGAGTTGAGAGCCAACATTCGTTGTTGAAAAGTTACCTGAAAGCAACCAATAGCACCCTGGATAGATTTATTCCTTTCATTAATAATATCTTAGCTACCCAGGAAATTGCTATAAAAGAAAGTTTTACCAAAAGCAAAATCATGCTTATGGTGCAGCATAATCATGAAGTGCTTAAATTGCTGCGAGGTAACGTTTCTATTGCGGCTTTGGATATGTTAGTCGGTGAGATTAACAGGATACATCATCTAATTATATCCAAAGAATCATGTGGCTGCCATCTTTTTACCAGCTTTGGTCTTCCGTGTGCTTGTAAATTAAACAATTACTTTCAAACAGGTGAATGTTCTTTTACGTTTTTTATTTTTTCATGAAAACTTTTATTATATTTTATTTAATATATTATTTTATAGGTCAATGTATCCCGCTCGATGCCATTGATGTTTTTTGGAGGAAGCTAGATTTTTCACCCGCGTATATTGTACGGGAGGTTCAAGTAGATGTACATAAAGAGATGGAGATGGTGACAAAACATTTACTTGTCCAACCCGAAAGCGTGAAAAGATCTTTGATTAATATTTTCAAATCTTTCGTTACTCCTTCAAAACGGATAAAAAGCTCCTAAAGTCCAAACAAATACACGGGGTCGTCCAAAAAAAGATAAGCAAAAAGAAACAATATTAGACGCCCCCAGACATAGTTCATATGTTCAACCGAGAGAAAATTTTGAAGGTCCGCCAACATATTCAAGTTCGGTGGTGAAGTCAAAACAAGGGCCTTTGCAACGCAGTCAATCCATGTCTTCAAAATCAAGAGCCAAAGATGGATTATCTCAACAGAGTTCCAAGTTTTCATATATCCCGGGCGACGAAGATAAAAACAATTTTTTCCGGTTTAACCGCTGGATTCCATCATTCTTTTTCCCGTATATTTCAGGTGCGGATGATGTTTTAGCGGACGGCAATTGTGGTTTTCGTGCTATAGCACTCGCACTGGGATATGGTGAAAATCACTGGCGTTTTATACGTACGGAACTTATATCTGAGTTGGATGAAAACAGACATAGGTACGCTGCGATGTTTCCTGATATAAACGAAATAAGGGAATCATTAAACTGGAACGGGTTAGGTGCGGCTCCACACAAAAATTGGATGACAGTGCCACCTGCTACAATCCTTATTGCTAACAGGTTTCGAGTGGTTATAATTTTTATATCGATCGGCAACTCCGCTACTTATTTCCCGTTCTGGTTATCTCCTCGTGATATCAGTGAACATCATATAATTTCAATTGCTTATGTTCAAGATTGCCATTTCATTAGAATTCGATTAGTGGGTGACTATCCAATGCCTGTTCCGAGCAAATATTGGCATTTGTACAAAACAGAAAACGCCAATGATTGGGAGGCTATATACGGAAGTCGAATTCAAAAATATCTTGAACTAAGGCCCGTAGACCCGGTTGAACATGTAGATTTAGTATAGTTTACACATTTATCAATTCATTCAATTCTTTATTTATTCAATTCTTTATTGTTGTTGAATTGTAAACATGTAATCTATTCTTTCGTTTTCCAAAGAAAAATGCAATAAGAAGATTATCGAATTTTTCTTCAACCTTTGAATTTTGTTTATATGAGCTGGGCATTTGGTTAGCATAAAAGGTGTGTAGGAATGTTAATGATATGAGATGCATAATATATGTTGAGATTCAAGTATGTTTTTCAGTGCAACTTTTCCGACTGAGATTCAAGTATGTTTATATAATTGCAGAGCCTGGCGTCGGATTTTCTGAAGGATTATATATTTCTTTATGTGGGACGAGTAGGTTCAAGTACTGATTTTATTCTCCAAAAGGTTGATTTAATATTATTCGTACAAACCACTTCCTCCACAAGCACAACCAATTGTAAACATATAATAAAACATTTAAACGTCATCCAAAATAACTCATAATATATAAACATAATTTTACAAATTTTTTACATGAAAGGTAAATAAAACAATAAAATCCTACTATCTATGCGTCATGACCACCACCAGCATCACCACCACCAGCATCCTCCGCATCACCACCACCAGCAGCCTCCTCGTCATCACCCGCAGGTCGTCTGACAAACGGAGGCAACTCCGGCCGAGGGGGGAGGTCGATACCCTGGCTAGCAGCCAAAATGCTGCACGCATCCGCCGTCCATAATAGCAAGGCCTGGGACTGGCGCAACATATGTAGTGCCTCCGCCATAAACTCCCCCGTCGGCGGAATCTGCCGAATGATGGTCCTGGGAACAGGCGGTGGGACGGGTGGTCCGGCGTGTGGCTGGGGCTGCGGCTGCTGCTGCGGCGCCGGCTGCTCCTCCTCCTCACCAACGTCCGGCACCGGCTGCCAGACGGTCCGACCACCATCAGTGGACCATCGGAGGTCGTCGCCAAATTTGGCGGCAATCCCCATGGCCATGACGGTCTGTCGACCCAAAATCCGAGGCGGCGTGTCCGTAGTCTGCCTCGCAATTAGGGCGTCCGTAAACAACCCTAAGCGCGAGGCAATGACGGTAATGTACGAGCCGCAAACAATCGGGCTATCCATCTGCAAAACAATCAAACAATAGGCATAATTATGAATCGCATAATAGATAATACTTATTTGTTAACAATTAGTAGAAATATTTTTTACCTTGCCCTGAATGACGCTCAAAAAATAGGCGGCCATGCAGTGAGCTAGATTCACCCGTCTGGGTGAAAGCAAGGCCCTCAAAAAAAATAAGTCAAGGAGCGACACCTGCTCCATGCTCTGGTCTCTGCCGGCAATGGTGCCGGCAATGCACCGGTGTAGATACCGGTGCAAAGGATCCCTAATAGAGGTCGCCCTAATGGCGCCCTCCCACGGCTGGTCGGAAATGGTCGGCCACCATCCGACCAAAGGAGCCGGCTCCGACTGGACCTCGTCAGTATAAAAACGAGGATCCTCCGTCTCCTCTTGGGTGTAAAACCCAAGAGTCACCGCCCACTGGGCGAGGGTGAACTCGTACCTACCGGTGGTCCCCAGCCTAAATCGAACCGCTATGTGCTGGCGGGGGTCCTGATCCTCAAAGGCGGGAGTGAACTGAAACGTATACAAAAACTGCAACGTCAGCTCCCGGTAGCCCCTCCTCGATCCCAAATCAAACATCCGCCTCCACGGCGTCTCTCCGTCCAGCCCGATGATATCCTGGGCACGTGCTATGTCTCCGACCTCCTCCAGCACGTCCCAGTCGATGGTGCGTGTCCCCTTCAGGGGACGTCCAATCAGCTTCCACAGCTTTTGCCGTGGCTGGGTCTCCCTCGGAAAACGAAGATCAGGGTGTGGGTCCAGAAAGTCACCCTGACCCTCGGGCTCAGTCTCCGGACGTGTACGTTTGCGGGGCGGCATGATCTGCAAAAAAAAAAAATAATAAATTCAACAGAAAAAAAAGGGTTACGGCCCGTGAAGCGCACTCACGGCCCGTAACCCACTGAAGTTTCAAAGGGTTACGGCCCGTAAAGGAACGTCACGGCCCGTAACCCTTTGAAAATTCAAAAGGTTACGGCCCGTGACGCCACTTCACGGCCCGTAACCCCCAAAAAATTTCAGATTTCAGATTTTTTAAAATACAATTTTAATATATTTAAACGAAAAATACACAAAAATAAAATACGAATTTGAATACGTACCGTAGTAGGGAGTCGGATGTATGAAAATGATGAAAATACGGAGGTCGTGACGGGAGTAAATCGTATGTGTGTTTTGGGGGCGTAAATGAGCAAATGGGCCGTGAGGTCCTATATATTATCGGGCCTCACGGTCGTGACGGACCTCACGGCCCGTTACATAATCTCCACACGGCCCGTGACCTCTTTCACGGGCCGTGAAGCTTTGTAGTTTTTAAAACACGGCAGTTGACACTACACGGCCGTATGGTGACATACTCACGGCCCGTAAAGCCTCTCACGGGCCGTACAAAACTTTTTCAAGTCTATAAATTCAGCCGCTTGACACAAACAATTCACACAAATTTACTCAATACCCAAAACATGAGTGCTACAAGTGATCAAAATCCGTGGACGGATGAAGAGGAGGTGACTTTAGTAAGATCTTGTATCGAAAATTCAGGTACTATCCCGCCAAATTCAATATTTTGGAACCGGGTTTCAACTCGTTTTCATCAAATTCTCGAACGTGAAGAATATCGCACCACTCGTGAACTTAGCAACAAGTGGTCTGACTTGAGAAGGAAGGTCACGACATTTCACCAGCTTTACAAAGACGTTTACAACAATCGAAATATGTTATGGAATGATACGGATATTATGACAAGAACTCAAGAAAGATATCGGGAGAAATTTGGAATTTCCTTCAACCATTTTGCGGCTTGGATCTTTTATAAAGATCAAGAAGATTAAAAATTATGTGTTTTATTTTTGTGTGATAATAACGGTTTATCGTTTTTGAATGTACTAATAAACGTTTATGTTTTAATAAAATATTTCATTACTGTTCTACATTACACGTCTAGAATACAGTTCGTCTGCCATAAATCTTCGGAATCTAAAGCAAGCATCCTGTAAGCTAACCTCTTGCCACTCTAAAGATCTATTTTGAACCAACCTACGCAATAACATACAAATTACAACTCCCGAATCTCGACCAATATGACCGGCGTTAGGGGGCCAAACGGTTTCACCCGATACCACCAGTTCTTCGATTTCTTCTTGTCCGGAGTGCTGCCAATATTGTATACGTGACAGAAAATGTAAAAAGTACGATTCAAATTGTACGAAAATCGTTCGCGCATTACGATGAATGCACCATGAATCATCACACATATTTGGTCGGCATTCGTATGGAGAATATATACGAACTTGTAGTGAGTCCATAGAAATCTTAAAAAGATACCAATTTTCTTCGTCATCAGTCATTGGTACGTAAACCTACAAAACAATTTAATTCACGGTTATAAATTTATGATTTTTATTGTAAAACATGAAAACAGTATTACCGTATCAACTTCCCATAACGCGGGATATAGACAGTCACTCCCGTCTCCAAATTCGTTACCATTAACGGACCCCGAGTATATTAAGTTAAACCATTCAAATGGGAGAATCGTCCAACGATCACTACCCGGCAACTCTTCGGTTCTACGTATTTCTTCGTATCTCCATATTGTGAGTCTATTTGTCCACGCCCGAACATGCTATAAAACAACAACTTTTTAATCGTTAGAATTTTAAAATAAAATAAAATATATAAAAAACTTTAAATCATACCTCTGTACCTAAAGACACGTTTCCGAGTAATTCACGCCAAAATTGTAACGGAATATCGGAATGACCCATGTAATACACTCTACATGTTTGGGAGTCACCGTTACGTATAAAGTGAATAATATTCTGAGACCAGTTCCTCCCGTTCTGCCAATTATGGTTATCTATTGGATCGGGAATACTTTCCACAATATCTCGTGAGTTTGAAGATGACTCATTTTGACGTCTTCTCCTACCTCCACGAGAAGACATTTTTACTGTTTCGTTTCTCACTAACCATATAACAAGTCATATATATAACGGTTTATATAGAATATTAAATCGAATCAAGGAATAATACGTCGCGTCACATAATTATAAAATTTAAAAGTGCACGCAAAACGAGGAAAGTAAATTCTCAGAAGGACAACTACGGCCCGTGAAGAATCTCACGGGCCGTTATTGAGGTAGTTAACGGGCCGTGTGTGCGGGCGTTTACGGGCCGTTTGTTCCTTCACGGGCCGTGATTAAATGCAGTTGTGAGAATTAAATTTCGAAGCCCTCACGGCCCGTAAGGCCCTTCACGGGCCGTGAAGAAAGTCAAAGGGCGTTTATTTATCACCTGACAGGGCGTAAGGCCGTTATTGAGGTAGTTAACGGGCCGTGTGTGCGGGCGTTTACGGGCCGTTTGTTCCTTCACGGGCCGTGATTAAATGCAGTTGTGAGAATTAAATTTCGAAGCCCTCACGGCCCGTAAGGCCCTTCACGGGCCGTGAAGAAAGTCAAAGGGCGTTTATTTATCACCTGACAGGGCGTGCAATTATCATTGGCCTTTTTATAACTTTTATTTTTATTATCAATAACAATCCCAACTTAGTCGTCATATTTTTACGTGTGATAAAATTAATAGTATAAATTAGTATCAGACAAAAAAAAATATTTTAAATTATTAAAATATTATTTGCTTCATTTATTTTTAAGCTTCATATTTTGTAAACAAACGCCAATAATTCTTAATAAAGGTAACACCTATCATCTGAATTAAGCTGAATTCGAATCAGAATCCAAAATAGTGTGCCGTTAAAAAAATCTTGTAAACAAACGGAAAACAATCAAATAGTGGCCCTATTAACGAGTCTTTGACGCCCTGCAAATATCCCTATTGCAATCGGATCGTCGATAGTCTCTCAACTCTCCGTCGTAATTTCTGGAGGTACTCTCTCTATCTATTATTCTATTTGTGTGTGTGTGGTTTATTGTAGGAATTACGTTTCAGAAAATAACTATTTACGAAACCCTAATTTCTCGCTGTAGAAATTCCTCTGATCTTAAGAAATCCCTAAATTATAGTTAGATATTCTTCTTCAATTGGCTCAAAATTTTGAGTTGAATTCAATCCGATCTTACAAAATAGTGTTCTTAGCTATTTTTCCATGTTAATTTCAGTTATGGTCATTACAGCTTTGTTTTGTCAACTCTCTTTGCTGCTATGCACACATTATTAAGAAAAGATGCTACAGTTCTAGTTATCTGAGGTCTTGCATTGATTTTTGCTTAGATATGCTTGTGAATTGTTATTTTCCGTTAATACTTCTGTCGTCAGTAACTCTGCAACATGATTGGATAAGGGAACAAACCATGTTGGGGGTGTTTGACATTGGGTTTTGAATGTCATTATGTGATTATTATGTTTTGCAATGTATAGATGATCAGTTGTTAGTGGTTTGGGACAGTGGAACTGATTATTTAGGGATCGAATAATCAGTTTACAACAAAAGTGATTCTGATTATTTAAGGGTTTACCGTCTCATTACATGTAAATCCTTAAAATATTGGGAGTTTCAAGCACTAAAAGGACTGATTATCTGATTATCTCAACTTCAAACATTAATATTCCAATCGTTTTATTACAACTGATTATTTGATTCTGATGATTTCATATCACATAATCACTTTCAAAAAACACAATATGGGTGCTGATTGCTGATATGTGCACTTTGAATTGTGCCTTCCAGAAACCGCACCAGCTAATTATATGTTAGAAATGTAAGAGACATTTTATGTAGTTTGTTCTTGCAGCCTGCCACTTTCTCCAAACTATTTATTATCATCACCCTGATATTAAAAAGCATAACCAATTTTGTCAAACAATTCAACACTGAGAAAAGTCACTTATGCAAATAATGTTGATTCTTAGATTCAGATAAAAGTACAGTTTCTTTTTGTTAAAAATTGCTCTTTTAAATGAGAATATTCTAACGGAATCCCATAAACATTCTTCTTAACTATCGATCAAAATATAACCAAATCCACTACTATGCCATGGCCCATGGAGTAGAAGCTTTACAAAATTAGATAAGGATATACGTATATCATTAAATGATTCCAATTGCTTAATATGAAATGTTAGTTTTTTATTCAGCTCATATTCTTCTCATTTTGGAAGATTTATTGATGCATTGTAAGCTTTTCTGCTTGGAATTTTTGTTCAGCTCATATTCTTCTCATTTTGGAAGATTTATTGATACATTGAAAGCTTTTCTGCTTGGAAAAAAAGAAGTTTTCACATTTCATGGCTTTGTATTGCTGTTTTCATGCATAGAATTTGGTCTTTGGCCTTTGCATATAATTACACATTTTGAGTTTTGATCTCACTCTATTTTCATATGATTTACCTTATGTTTTTACAGCATTGCTTGAGCTAATAAATTATGAAAAAAACTATGCCATGGAGTGATGATGACGATTCTTCATCTGATGCGTCTTCAAGCCCTGATACAGATGCTTCTGATGATGATCAAGTTCCAAAAAAGAGCAAAATGAGTTCTGGTGATTCATCCAAATCTAAAGGTATGTTTTGCCTACATAGTTAAAGGCGCTAGGTGCACTCAAGGTGCAGATGATGAGCCTTGAGCCTAGTCTCATTGTGCATGGTGCAGACAGGCCAACTGTTGTAGACTGATTTAGGCTGGCTTTGGCTGTTTTAGGCTAGTTCACGCACTTTTGGCGTCTTTGACTACATAGTGATTAGAGCACAGTTTTTAGGAGCTTGTGCTTTTGTTTTGTCATTTACAAAGTAAAAGATTTGTTTGGATGATGAAGTTTTAGCTTTGATTTTGATAAATTAGCTACTCAAATGGAATGGACAGTAAAACCCGTTTTTTTCCCGGCTACAGAAAAACCTATTGGCTGGTTGGTTTAGGTTGACCCAAAACATTTTGTTTTTTGTTTCTTACATTAAGCATCCAATGTGCCAGTTATGCAAGTTATAGCATTTCATTAGTAACTAAACTCTTTAATTTTAAGAGATCTTACTCATAGAACATACACTTCTTCTTTCAGCTCATTTGACGCGTTTCATTTAGTTATTATTTTTTCACTTCAAACGTACAAATTAAATGGGTCGTGCCTGATTTCACACTTTTGAGTTGCATGCATATATGCAGTTGAACCTGCAAAGCGGAAGAATAAAGCAAAATGGCCAGGTTGGCTGAAATCAGTCGGGTTGAGTTGACCTGAAAGGCTTTCTTTACTAAATTTAAAATCTGTAGAAACAGTTATCCGTCGAGTATAGTTTAGCAATTAATATTTTTACAATTTTGCAATAGTAGTTTTTTTGGCCTGTTCCCCTTTTATTTTACCGGTCGAATTAACCATGAAAATCTCTAACAAGAGTTGTCCTCGTTCTTGATATGAATCTTTTTGACTTCTATGCAGTCAAACCCGTGAATCGCAAGAGTAAAGGCATTGACTTTGACGCACTAAGTCAACATGGATATAAAGGCGGGTTATCTGTCTTAAAAGTCCCACCACCAAAAGAAGATGATAAGAACCGTGATTGGTCATGGTCAACAGGCAAGGAAACCCGCGATGCAAACAACACTGAAGAAAGTTATCAAGAAAGACAAAAGACACGCGCAGCCTTACGTGAAGGCGAAGAGCTTGCGCATGCGCGAACGCAGAAAGAAAAAAACATCTCATTTTCACAGAAGGAAAAGAGGAAAAGAGACATTGGGCAGGCTAGCAGAGGAAAGAGTTATGTTGAAGAAGAGAAGAGGTTGTTGAGGGAAAATGGGATTTACTCGGGGTTTGACTCTTGATTCTCTTTGTATTGTGTTTTGTATGGAGTTTATGCTACAAATTGGAATATAACATGAAATTCTCTTTCTACTTATTAAACAGTTAATTATTTAGCATTAAATATTTTCTTATTTCATACTATTTGACATTTCAATATATTTAATTTTATTATTTCATAATCTAACTTGATAATCTTCAGAAGATTGAGCATTTTTTTGAAGATACTAGTGGGTATATATGTATATTCAATCCGATGATCCTATGATAAGTTGCTATTGTAGATGACACTTTTATCGACTCAAGGGAGGTTTGTCATCATTTCGTATATGGAACTAAGCGCACTCGAGTTTCTTCATAGTTCATGATACTTGACAATTCATTACGATTGTTTAATATGTTACTCACATTATCATCCATGATATTGTCCTAAAAGTTACGTTGTGGCTCATATGTTTAGAAACACTATTATGGATTACTTTAGTCGTTTAAAGACAATTATTAACACTATACGATGAACACAAAACCTAATAGATTTTATTGCGTCGTGATCAACAATGTCATGAGCATATCATAAAAGTAATATAACAACATTTTTTTACATTATAAGACTGTCATGAGCAAACCGAGTGTTGCGGCTCCTGCATGCTCAAAAAACATTACTTTCGTGGCATAATGTCCTTCGGTTTCAATTTAAAGAAAAGCCCCTAACAAGGCGTAGTTACCAAGTTATCAATTGTAACATTTAACGACGTGCAGTTTTTGGTGAAGAACATCTACTTTTTCTTTGTGATTACGAAGGGAAATATAGATTGCTTATGTTCTTTCATATCCTATGAAGATTGCTACATTGAAGTCGCTTCATATCCTATGAAGATTGCTACATTGAAGTCGCATGTAAAATACTAAGAAGATTTTGATGGTTTAATGTTTGTCATATGAGAGAAGTGTTTTAACATTTGCCATCTTGTCGTATATAAGACAATGAAATGTTGACGCTTTACACGTTCTGACATGTTACTCAACCTAGAGGTGTACATATAGACCGGGTTTCTCCAAACCCAAATTTCTTAGTTCGGTTTTTGCACATGAACCAAACCGCAAGGTTGAAATCAGTTTGTAGTTATAAATCCTATCTTTGAAACCCAAACCAAACCAGTTAAAGCCAAAACCAGTCAAACCTGTTCTTTTATCCTCAAAAACCAATTACAACTGAGCCGATTTGGACAAAAGCCAATTTGCCAATTTGACCATCTCTAACTCGGCCTAAACTGGTTCAAGCACAAAACCCAATTTATACACCTCCAACTTAACCTACATCCCACCCTCTTCATACCCTACTAATAGCTTTGCCAGGGGTGTGATTTACTAGGTACGGTTTCTCATTAACTTAACGACTTAACCTATATGACCAAACATGACCCGTTTATTATAATTACTTCTAATTTAATAAGCTTTCAAATAAACACATAAAACTATATTGATTTACATCAACTAATTAATAACACTACCACAATAATTTGTACCCCTTGAAATGGCAATTAAAACTAAATCACAATGTCATTTTTGCAACAATGAGAATGAGTTACAATCATTTTCACTTGGTATTTTCCAAGTGTGTAGCTAAATTGTCTCTCATCTTTCTCCCCAGAGGATCAACCTGCTTACACCATTGATCAACATACCCTAAATCATGATGGCATGACAAAGAAACATCTGGCTTTATATAATCACCACAATCTATGATGATATTATGAAGCAGACAACATACCACAATGATGCTCGGAAGCTTCTTCTTATCGGGTCGCCACATAACCTTGTTAAGAATCCTCCAACTGCCTTTTAGCTGTGAAAACGCCCTTACAGCAAGCGATCTTGCAGCTTCATGAACTGTATTGAAACCCAGCATCTCATCACTTTCAGTGTAAGGTGTTATTAGCCATGGAAGAAGTGGATAATTAGCCCCGCCTACTATGAACTCTCTAATCTCCGATTGATTAGATAAGAATCTTGGGTTTCCATTTAAACGCTCACCCGATTCACAGAGTTTATAAAAGCCCGAAAATTTTAGGAGCTTTGGGATGGTCATACCACCGGGCCAACCTGTAACAATATCAAGAAATCTTGATTTGTCATCAACGATACCTTGTACGAGCATACTGTAATTCTTAACTTGATCACACCAATCGTCTGATGTTTGAACTGCGGGTAGGGTCATAACTATGTGAGTTGCATCAATTGCGCCACAACAATTGGGTAAATTGAAAGACTTTTCAAATTCTGATTTAACCTTTTGTAGTTTATCATGATCCGGCCATTTGAGATGGTGTCTGCCACGTTCTTCCATGGCTTCTATGAACCGCCAAGTAACTTGTGAAACCGTTGATTGACCAACACCGAAAGATGCACCTACTGAAACTTGTGATTCACCTGATGCTAATCTTCTTAAAGCAATTGCAACTTGTTTTTCAACACTAAGAAGTCTTCCTTCAATGTTGATGAGACCTGAAGGTGGGCGGGAAATTAGGTCTTCTCTTACTAGAGAACATATGTACTCGAATGTTTTCTTTGATACCCGAAAAAAGTACTTGAATCCTTCTTCTTCATCTTGAGGCACCATTGAACCTGCAAAGTTTGATTATAATTTTCTAAAATGATTACAAACAAACACTAATTTCATCGGTTTTAAAAAGCACGTTTGAGGTGCACAAAGCAGGAACCTTACTAGTTGCTCCAAGTTCCACCATCATTTATGTGATTAAGAAGGCTGATATGTATAAAAGATTAAAAGATTACAGAGATGTACTGATGTAGCTTTTGGTTGCCATAAAGTCTTGAGTATGTGAAGCTCTCGCCTCGGCGTTCTTTCAGGACCTAAACGCGACAGTGCGCCTCAAACCAAGATTTCATCTAGGTATACTTGACTAAGCTGTATGAAACTAGGTATTTGATGTGAATTTGAATGTATTGAGTAAATTAATTATGATCCAAATTACTTAGGGTTAGGAGCATCTGGTTATCTAATTCTTCGAGTTGCAATGGGTTACTTTGATAAAGAACATCCAAACACCTCCTAAATCAGTAACCACAAATAACAATCTCAAGCAAGAGTATCAGAACTATGGAATAAACCCTAGCAGATTGTTAATAGACATGAAATTGCACAGAATTAACATATTTTACTTCTATCACACGCTCCGATTTCAGAAATCAGGAAACGTAAACCCGAAATCTGAAAGATGAACTAATGTAACAATTTTGAACTTTTAATCATCATGATGAGCTGTCGACTTCAAATCGATGAAAAAGTAAGGAAATTGATGGAAAAACATACCAGGAAGCGGGGGGTTTTTATCCCAGAAGGAAATCCACCATTCGGAATCGACGCCTCTGTTGTCGCTACCACTCACTGCCGCTGATGCATTTGAAGTCGATGATTTCTTCTTCTTTTTCTTCAGTTTCATCTTGGAATCCTTCTTCATTTTGATCCTTTTAGGTGTAAATTCAGTGGTTGATTTCTTCGGAGCCATCTAGGGTTCGAATTCTTGTTACAGTAATCGAGGTTTCTTCAAATTGTAGTGAGCAGATTGAAGGGGAAGTAAGACTGTAAGAACACCGCTTGATTATTTAGAATTTACGACTAAGGCTAGAACGATTTGTGGAGTGGCGGAGCTTGAGCAGGGGTGGGGGTGAAAGTAAAGTATTTTAGGGGACGCGGACTCTATATTTATTTAAAAAATTTTACTACCGGATTGAAAATTTACACTACCGAGTCGAAAATTTACACTATTGACGAAAATTTCACTACTCTATATTTATTTAAGAAGAGCGCTCACTTCTTACCGATGCGTGAAACATATTCGTCCGAAAGGTTGGCTGATCTTTTCATCAAAGAGATTGTGACTCGTCATGGTGTACCGGTGTCGATTGTGTCTGATCGCGACACCCGGTTTACATCCAAATTCTGGAAGAAGTTCCACGATGCTATGGGGACGAGGTTGCATATTAGCACGGCTTATCATCCTCAAACTGATGGTCAGTCGGAAAGGACCATTCAGACTTTGGAGGACATGCTTCGGGCATGTGTTATTGACTTCGGGGGAAGTTGGGATGACCATCTACCGTTAGCTGAGTTCTCATACAACAACAGTTATCATGCCAGTATTGGCATGCCACCCTACGAAATGCTATACGGTAGAAGATGCAGGACACCCGTCTGTTGGGGTGAAATTGGTCAGAAAGAATTGGGAAGCGTCGAAGTGGTAGAGGCTACGACTGAGAAGCTCGAAAGAATTAAAGCTGATATGAAGGCGGCCAAAGACCGACAGAAGTCGTATGCCGACAAACGACGCAGACTGATTGAATTCCAGGTGGGAGATCGAGTTATGTTGAAGGTCTCACCTTGGAAAGGGATCATTCGATTTCGGAAGCGGGGTAAATTGAGTCCGCGATATATAGGCCCTTTCCGAATCATTGCTCGAGTAGGAGAGGTGGCCTATAGGTTAGATCTGCCAGATGAACTAAGTGGAATCCACCCGACTTTCCACGTGTCTCATCTGAGGAAGTGTCTAGTAGACGAAGACATGGTCGTTCCACTGGATGATATCGAGGTAGACGAAAAGCTCAATTATGTAGAGCAACCAGTGGCGATCATCGATCGCAAAGAGAAGAGGTTGAGAAATAAAGTGGTTCCCCTTGTGCGTGTACAGTGGAGGCACAGGAAGGGATCCGAGTCGACGTGGGAAACTGAAGAAGAAATGAGGCAGCATTACCCACAATTGTTCGAGGAATGACAGGTTTCGGGGACGAAACCTAAAATAAGGGGGGTGGACTTGTAACACCCGGAAGTTTGACTTTTAGTAGGTTGTGCGACTGAGCCTCAGTCGCCTGTGATTTGTGCGACTGGAGGTTCAACCGCATGGCTATTCGGCCGATTGAAGCTCAACCGCACGATTGGAGTCCAACCGCCCGAATGAGTATGAGCCGCATGGAACACATGCGACTGGGGTCCAATCGCATAGTGTTAATGCGACTGAAGGTCCAGTCGCCCCTGAACCAGACGCGACTGAGCTGTGGGTATAAAAGAGGAGCAGCTCCACTCTCCTTCCCAACACCTTCACATTTCAGTCGGGAAGAGAGCAGAGAGCGAACGAGGGAAGAGAAAGAAAGAGGGAAAGTGCTGCCCGAGTTCAAGATCGGTCGAGGAGCTAGCCAAATCGAAGCTCATCAACTTCTACCTGATAATGTGAGTTCTAGAACCCCTCATTACATGTTTTCTAACGATTTTGGGGCTGGAATCACATAGAAACCCTATTTTTGAAGTAGTGTGAGTTTGACCCATTTAAGGTAAATCATGAGTAATGTGTTTTTAGTAAGAAGTAGGACTTGTATATGCTTGTATGAGGTCCTAGTATGAATCCCTGAAACTAGGGAGGGTCGATTTGGGCTAAAAATGGGTTTAAGACGAGTTTGGGTGCGGGGGTTCGCGACTGCTGTTCATGAAGAACTCCAGTCGCTGCCCAGTTAGGGTTATGCGACTGAAGGGCCATTCGGCCGAATGAGTGTTAGTTGATGTCCAATCGCCCGATTGAGGCTCAGACGCCCGATTGAGCCTCAATCGCACGATAGGCGATGCGACCGAGGGTTTCGGTCGCATAAGTCCAATCGCAGAGTAGTTCAGTCGTACGGTTAAGAGTTAGTCGCATATAGCCCAGTCGCATAGTGTCTAGTCGTACGGAAGGAAGTTCAATCGCATGTTTGAGTACCCATTCGCATGATGGCCCAATCGCATGGCCCAGTCGCATGGAGGACATGCGACTGGTATAAGCTCAGTCGCCCGAACAGGGCTGATGTGAGTGAATGTAGAAGTGTATGTATGATGTATGTATGTTAGTATGATGTTGCCATGATAGATGGTGAATACAGATGATATGTAAGTATTTATGTTCCTTATGTATATGTGTCTTATCTTTTAATAACTTTACGTGAAGGAATGAACGAATATAACGAATGTATTAAGAACGTAAAGTGAAAGATAATGAAAGAAGGAACATGATGAATGAATGCATACATTAACGAATGAAAGTAAGAAAGGCTTGCAAGCAAATGAAGGAGGTGCACACCCCTGGCAGGTGTTAGCTCAACGGTGTGCGGGTTAGCTACCCCGAAGGATGCACATCGGGTCAATCTTTGAGATTGATAATGAGGTGAGCAACTTTGTGTTGCAACAGACTCGGTTAGCAGGCAATCATAAGATTGTCACTGAGGTGAGCAGCCGTGCGCTGCAACAGACTCGGCTAACGTATGTTAGAAGTAAAAAGAAGAATAAGTGGTGCATGTACCTACCCCAGGTGACTGGATCAGCATTTGTGCACAACGTTCGTGGCTAACCACCACAGGTCCAGCACCAGTAGTATGTATGATGTAAGGGGGTATTGTACATGTCACCGAATGTAATGAACGTTCGAACGAAAGTAATGAAAGTATGAATGAATGTAATGAATGTTCGAACGTAAGTAATGAATGTATGAATGAAAGTAAAGTACGTACGAAAGTATGTAAAGTATGTATGTATGAAAGTAAACGAGAATGATGAAGTGTACACGAATGAAAGTAAGTAATGAATGATGAGATAATAATAATATTATCTACGTGTACGTATGATGTGTGAACACATGTATGGAAGAACAGTTAATGAGAATGAAAGTATGTTTTATTATAAAACTAGAACTCACTCAGCAACGCTGACTTTTTATGTGTTTTCCAGTTCGCAGGTAGTGTTGCTGAGGATGGCACGAGGCGGCTACTCAGCTCTTTTGGGAGGGCATTCTCCAGTTGATAATGCTGCAACGTCATGTGTTGCGGGTCCATAATATACGCAACACATCACGTTGCATGTCATTATGAGATTTCTTGAGAATTCGAATAAACGAGATTACTCAAGAAATCTCCTTTAGATTTTGATAAGTTCGCCACGCATTGGATGCGTGTGCATAGTACATGCAACAAAGTATGTTGCATGAGAGTGTCAAGAGTATTCCGTCAGGGTTCCGATGTACGGAATTACCTAAGGAATATTCTTCAGTATTAAAAATATAATTTTATATTTTTGAACTTAATATCTTCTCTAGAGGTCGCTGTATGATCTCATGATTACTGAGGATTCATATAAACGAGATTATTTAGGTAATCTCAGGTTTCATATGTTTCCACAGCAATCATAGTGAAGATAGACAAAGTAGAGAAAGCTGTATTTTGTAATCGTGTCAATGATGTAATGACTTTTATGAATGAATGAGAATGTATATATTTTATCATTTCCGCTGCGTTATTTTATGATTTTATACATTATGTACGTTTTATGTGTGATGAAGAACCAACAGTAGGGTGCCCGGTGAGCGGGGCCTTACAAGTTGGTATCAGAGCAAAAGTTTAAGTAAAATGGGTAAATTTTTAAAATAAACCTAAACTTAAACTGAGAATGGGACAGGAAGAATGAGAATGCCATCTGAGTAGTCGCGTGCCATCAGGTATTTCTTAAAGATTAACTGGTATTATGTGCGCATGTGATGTGAATTATGTGTACTGTTAGACTGAGATACTAATGTAGTCAGGATAGGTGATGCTCGGGGTACGAAGAGTGGAGTAAGTGGCTAATCACAACTGGCCACTGTAATTAGGGACTTACTGTACTTAACATAAACTGAGCTATTTCCTTGAATGACCGTGTTGGTGTTTAAATCTTTCAGTGTGATAGAAGATGGTCGGTGATAGATCATCTGATGCTTCCCGTGATGGTGGACGTGGTGATGAGCCGCGTATCACGCGAGGAAGACCTAGGAAAGAGAAAGTAGTTCGTGAGGAGAACGAGATTCCTCATCAGGAGGAGACAGACGAAAGCGCCAAGTTGAGAGCCTCGGTAAAAGAGGCAGTGATTGAGGAAGTGCACCAGGTTATGCAGACGATCTTACCGTCTGTAATGACCGAAGTGATAAAGGCAGTACGCGAGGATGATAGACGAGGGAGGAATCGGTCCTCTGGTAGACAGCAACAGACAGAGGCAGAAACGGTATTGTCCGATGACGAAGAGGAAGAGGAGGAAGAACAGGTAAGGGAGACAGCCCGGGGTTGTGATTACGGGAAATTTATGAGATGCAAGCCTCCGACTTTTGATGGTTCAGGTACGGCTGCTGATGCTCACCAATGGGTGAGAGAGATGGAGGCGGTCCTTGATATCAGTGACTGCCAGGAGGATAAAAAGGTAAAGTTTGCTACCCACTCGTTTACGGGGACGGCATTGTGCTGGTGGGACAATATTGTCCAGGCCGAGGGTAGCAGGGCCATTGGGAAAATGAAGTGGTCTGAGTTGAAGAGAATGGTGATCGAGGAGTTTAGTCCTCGTCGAGAGATGGACAGAGTTGAGAGAGAGTTCCTGCAGTTGGAGGCGGGAACGATGACCCACCAACAATACACCACCAAGTTCAACGACATGGCACGGTTGGTGCCAGAGCAAGTGACGCCGGTGTCTCGCAAGATTAACCGGTATATTCAGGGGTTGCCGGCTGAAATCCGTTGGCATTTGATTTCCGCCCGACCGAGTACTTTCAGGTCGGCGGTGGATTTAGCTGGGAGGTTGTACGATGAACGAGCTGCGTTGGTGAAATCTGAGGGCAGTAAGAAGGGAAGTGATGAGAGGAAGTGGCAGGGAAAGAGGTTTGGTCGGGGTGATACTTCGACGAGTAGTAAGAAGGCACGGGTTGATGATCGCCGTGTGGTCGTGACAAGTGCAGGGTCGAGAAAGTGTGAGAAGTGTGGGCGAGAGCACGGTGGTGAGTGCAGATGGGGGCTGAATGTATGTTTCAGGTGTGGAAAGCCCGGTCATATGGCTAAAGAGTGTAGGGTGATGAGGTGCTTTAACTGCGGGGAAAGTGGTCATATGAACAAGGATTGCAAGAAGCCGAGGCCTGAGGGTTCCGGCGGGAAGAAGGCAGTGGGTGAAGGGTCGAGGGCAAGCGCCAGAGCATTCACGATGACGCAGGAAGAGGCTAGGACGGACCCTGATGTAGTGTCCGGTACGTTTCTGGTGAACCAAACTTTAGCCTCCGTATTATTTGATTCGGGTGCCAGTAGGAGTTTTATTTCTGCTGCTTTTTGTGCCAAATTGCCCGTTAGTAGTAGACGTGTGGATGTACCGTTTGATGTAGAGACTGCTATAGGTAAAACCACCAGGATTCCTGAGGTAATTGAGGGTTGTGATGTAGAACTGGAAGGTCACAAATTCCCAGTTAAGCCATTTGCGATGACGTTAGGCGGTTTCGATTTGGTGCTTGGAATGGATTGGTTGGCAGATTTCGAGGCGAACATCGTGTGTCGCAAGAAGATGATCAGTTTAACAGCGCCCGACGGTAGTCCAGTGACAGTTTATGGGGATCGGGTTACTACGATTCCGAAGGTGATCTCAATGGCAGTGGCGGGGAAATGTATGAGGCGTGGATGTAACGCCTATCTATGTTACGTAAAAGATGTAGAGAAGCCAGCACCACAACTGTCTGATGTTTCGGTTGTGTGTGAGTTCCCAGACGTGTTCCCGGAAGACTTATCGGGATTGCCACCTGACAGAGAGATTGAGTTTCAGATCGATTTGATACCAGGCGCCCAACCTATTGCCAAGGCACCATATCGATTGGCCCCGACGGAGATGAAAGAGTTGATGGAGCAGTTACAAGAGCTGCTGGATAAGGGGTTTATTCGACCGAGTATCTCACCTTGGGGTGCTCCGGTCCTGTTTGTAAAGAAGAAGGACGGTAGTATGAGGATGTGCATCGACTACCGCGAGCTGAATAAGCTGACAGTAAAGAACAGATACCCCTTGCCGAGGATCGACGACTTGTTTGATCAACTTCAAGGTGCTAGTTGGTTTTCACGTATAGATCTTCGATCAGGCTATCATCAACTGAAAGTAAAGGAACAGGATATCCCTAAAACAGCTTTTCGTACGCGCTACGGTCACTACGAGTTCCTCGTCATGTCTTTTGGTTTGACCAACGCGCCAGCTGCTTTTATGGACCTGATGAATAGGGTGTGCCGGCCGATGTTGGATAAATCAGTGATTGTATTCATTGATGACATCTTGATTTATTCAAAGAGCGAGGCTGAACATGCCGGTCACATTCGCGAAGTTCTGGAGACACTGAGAAGGGAGAAGTTGTATGCAAAATTCTCCAAGTGCGCATTTTGGTTGTGTGAGGTTCAATTCTTGGGTCACGTGGTAAATCCGAATGGAATTCTGGTTGATCCGGCGAAGGTGGAAGCAGTAATGCAGTGGAAGTCTCCAAAGACGCCATCCGAGATCCGTAGTTTCTTGGGTTTGGCGGGTTACTACCGAAGGTTCATCCAAGACTTTTCCAAAATTGCTTCTCCACTGACCAAGTTGACCCGGAAGGATGTGAAATTTGTATGGGGTCAAGCTCAAGAGAGGGCGTTTGAAGAACTGAAGACAAGATTGACCCAAGCTCCAGTATTGGCACTACCCAATGGGAGTAAAGACTTAGTAGTTTATTCTGATGCCTCCTACTCGGGGTTGAGATGTGTATTAATACAGAGGGGAAAGGTGATAGCCTATGCATCCCGACAACTGAAAGTTCATGAGGTTAATTACCCTACTCATGACTTGGAGCTAGCAGCTGTGGTTTTCGCGTTGAAGATCTGGCGGCACTATTTGTACGGGACGAAGTGCACCATCTTCACGGACCACAAAAGCTTGAAGTACTTCTTCGAGCAGAAGGATCTGAATATGAGGCAGAGACGGTGGTTGGAACTAATAAAAGACTACGATTGTGAAATCCATTACCACCCGGGCAAAGCTAACGTGGTGGCCGATGCCCTTAGCAGAAAAGAGAGGCCCGAGCCAATTCGGGTGAAAGCGTACCAGCTAATCATGACCTCAGACATGATGAAACAAGTCAGAGAGTTCCAGGATGAAGCACTGAAGGAAGATCATCTTAACTCCGAAAGGATGAGAGGCCTGGTTGCGGAGTTGGGTGAGAACACGACGGGTGTTAGGACCCGGTTTGGGCGTATGTGGATTCCTCGTCTTGGGGATCTGCGAATGAGGATTATGGATGAAGCTCATAAGTCTCGATACTCCATTCATCCCGGCGCCACCAAGATGTACCAAGACATGAAGAAAGATTATTGGTGGCCGGGTATGAAACGCGATGTGGTGGAGTATGTGAGTAAATGTCTCACGTGCTTACAAGTAAAGGCAGAGCACCAGAAGCCGTATGGAAAGATTCAACCGTTGGACATACCGGAATGGAAGTGGGAGCACATCACCATGGATTTTATCACAAAGCTGCCACGTACCCCAAAAGGGTATGATACGATCTGGGTGATTGTGGACCGATTGACGAAGAGCGCTCACTTCTTACCGATGCGTGAAACATATTCGTCCGAAAGGTTGGCTGATCTTTTCATCAAAGAGATTGTGACTCGTCATGGTGTACCGGTGTCGATTGTGTCTGATCGCGACACCCGGTTTACATCCAAATTCTGGAAGAAGTTCCACGATGCTATGGGGACGAGGTTGCATATTAGCACGGCTTATCATCCTCAAACTGATGGTCAGTCGGAAAGGACCATTCAGACTTTGGAGGACATGCTTCGGGCATGTGTTATTGACTTCGGGGGAAGTTGGGATGACCATCTACCGTTAGCTGAGTTCTCATACAACAACAGTTATCATGCCAGTATTGGCATGCCACCCTACGAAATGCTATACGGTAGAAGATGCAGGACACCCGTCTGTTGGGGTGAAATTGGTCAGAAAGAATTGGGAAGCGTCGAAGTGGTAGAGGCTACGACTGAGAAGCTCGAAAGAATTAAAGCTGATATGAAGGCGGCCAAAGACCGACAGAAGTCGTATGCCGACAAAAAAGAAGACTGATTGAATTCCAGGTGGGAGATCGAGTTATGTTGAAGGTCTCACCTTGGAAAGGGATCATTCGATTCCGGAAGCGAGGTAAATTGAGTCCGCGATATATAGGCCCTTTCCGAATCATTGCTCGAGTAGGAGAGGTGGCCTATAGGTTAGATCTGCCAGATGAACTAAGTGGAATCCACCCGACTTTCCACGTGTCTCATCTGAGGAAGTGTCTAGTAGACGAAGACATGGTCGTTCCACTGGATGATATCGAGGTAGACGAAAAGCTCAATTATGTAGAGCAACCAGTGGCGATCATCGATCGCAAAGAGAAGAGGTTGAGAAATAAAGTGGTTCCCCTTGTACGTGTACAGTGGAGGCACAGGAAGGGATCCGAGTCGACGTGGGAAACTAAAGAAGAAATGAGGCAGCATTACCCACAATTGTTCGAGGAATGACAGGTTTCGGGGACGAAACCTAAAATAAGGGGGGTGGACTTGTAACACCCGGAAGTTTGACTTTAGTAGGTTGTGCGACTGAGCCTCAGTCGCCTGTGATTTGTGCGACTGGAGGTTCAACCGCATGGCTATTCGGCCGATTGAAGCTCAACCGCACGATTGGAGTCCAACCGCCCGAATGAGTATGAGCCGCATGGAACACATGCGACTGGGGTCCAATCGCATAGTGTTAATGCGACTGAAGGTCCAGTCGCCCCTGAACCAGACGCGACTGAGCTGTGAGTATAAAAGAGGAGCAGCTCCACTCTCCTTCCCAACACCTTCACATTTCAGTCGGGAAGAGAGCAGAGAGCGAACGAGAGAAGAGAAAGAATGAGGGAAAGTGCTGCCCGAGTTCAAGATCGGTCGAGGAGCTAGCCAAATCGAAGCTCATCAACTTCTACCTGATAATGTGAGTTCTAGAACCCCTCATTACATGTTTTCTAACGATTTTGGGTCTGGAATCACATAGAAACCCTATTTTTGAAGTAGTGTGAGTTTGACCCATTTAGGGTAAATCATGAGTAATGTGTTTTTAGTAAGAAGTAGGACTTGTATATACTTGTATGAGGTCCTAGTATGAATCCCTGAAACTAGGGAGGGTCGATTTGGGCTAAAAATGGGTTTAAGACGAGTTTGGGTGCGGGGGTTCGCGACTGCTGTTCATGAAGAACTCCAGTCGCTGCCCAGTTAGGGTTATGCGACTGAAGGGCCATTCGGCCGAATGAGTGTTAGTTGATGTCCAATCGCCCGATTGAGGCTCAGACGCCCGATTGAGCCTCAATCGCACGATAGGCGATGCGACCGAGGGTTTCGGTCGCATAAGTCCAATCGCAGAGTAGTTCAGTCGTACGGTTAAGAGTTAGTCGCATATAGCCCAGTCGCATAGTGTCTAGTCGTACGGAAGGAAGGTCAATCGCACGTTTGAGTACCCATTCGCATGATGGCCCAATCGCATGGCCTAGTCGCATGGAGGACATGCGACTGGTATAAGCTCAGTCGCCCGAACAGGGCTGATGTGAGTGAATGTAGAAGTGTATGTATGATGTATGTATGTTAGTATGATGTTGCCATGATAGATGGTGAATACTGATGATATGTAAGTATTTATGTTCCTTATGTATATGTGTCTTATCTTTTAATAACTTTACGTGAAGGAATGAACGAATATAACGAATGTATTAAGAACGTAAAGTGAAAGATAATGAAAGAAGGAACATGATGAATGAATGCATGCATTAACGAATGAAAGTAAGAAAGGCTTGCAAGCAAATGAAGGAGGTGCACACCCCTGGCAGGTGTTAGCTCAACGGTGTGCGGGTTAGCTACCCCGAAGGATGCACATCGGGTCAATCTTTGAGATTGATAATGAGGTGAGCAACTTTGTGTTGCAACAGACTCGGTTAGCAGGCAATCATAAGATTGTCACTGAGGTGAGCAGCCGTGCGCTGCAACAGACTCGGCTAACGTATGTTAGAAGTAAAAAGAAGAATAAGCGGTGCATGTACCTACCCCAGGTGACTGGATCAGCATTTGTGCACAACGTTCGTGGCTAACCACCACAGGTCCAGCACCAGTAGTATGTATGATGTAAGGGGGTATTGTACATGTCACCGAATGTAATGAACGTTCGAACGAAAGTAATGAAAGTATGAATGAATGTAATGAATGTTCGAACGTAAGTAATGAATGTATGAATGAAAGTAAAGTACGTACGAAAGTATGTAAAGTATGTATGTATGAAAGTAAACGAGAATGATGAAGTGTACACGAATGAAAGTAAGTAATGAATGATGAGATAATAATAATATTATCTACGTGTACGTATGATGTGTGAACACATGTATGGAAGAACAGTTAATGAGAATGAAAGTATGTTTTATTATAAAACTAGAACTCACTCAGCAACGCTGACTTTTTATGTGTTTTCCAGTTCGCAGGTAGTGTTGCTGAGGATGGCACGAGGCGGCTTCTCAGCTCTTTTGGGAGGGCATTCTCCAGTTGATAATGCTGCAACGTCATGTGTTGCGGGTCCATAATATACGCAACACATCACGTTGCATGTCATTATGAGATTTCTTGAGGATTCGAATAAACGAGATTACTCAAGAAATCTCCTTTAGATTTTGATAAGTTCGCCACGCATTGGATGCATGTGCATAGTACATGCAACAAAATATGTTGCATGAGAGTGTCAAGGGTATTCCGTCAGGGTTCCGATGTACGGAATTACCTAAGGAATATTCTTCAGTATTAAAAATATAATTTTTATATTTTTGAACTTAATATCTTCTCTAGAGGTCGCTGTATGATCTCATGATTGCTGAGGATTCATATAAACGAGATTATTTAGGTAATCTCAGGTTTCATATGTTTCCACAGCAATCATAGTGAAGATAGACAAAGTAGAGAAAGCTGTATTTTGTAATCGTGTCAATGATGTAATGACTTTTATGAATGAATGAGAATGTATATATTTTATCATTTCCGCTGCGTTATTTTATGATTTTATACATTATGTACGTTTTATGTGCGATGAAGAACCAACAGTAGGGTGCCCGGTGAGCGGGGCCTTACATGTATATTATCATTATGTCAAACATTTAACTCTAAATAGTATAAGCTCGTTTTGTGTTGGTGAATATTTGGTTGTGTTTGTGAATCGTTTATGAACAAGTTTAATTCCTTAATGAATGAACAAACAAACAAACAAACAAACATACCCAGTGTCTCCCGCTAAAGGGCAGGGTCTGGGAGGGGTATATGGTAGCAAGTCTTTCCTCTATCTAGAAAGATAGAGAGACCGCTTCCGAAGAGACCCCCGACTCGTTAACACAGGCAATAACAATAACAATCAAAATACAACGCATATACAAAGCATATAACACAGCATACCAAAGGCAATAACCATCATAATACGAAGCAAATAACACAATGATATATATCAATAACAATCATAATACAACGCATATACAAAGCATATAACAAAGCATAACAAAGGCAGTAACCATCATGATACGAAGCATATAACACAATGATATATATCACACGAAGAATTAGATAATGCGCATGTAACACCCAAAAAGGGTAGAATAGTAAAACTACACCTAACGTGTGGGGTACGACCATATGTCACCGTATACCCTTCCCACCCACAAAACCCACTAAAAATCCTTAATTTTAATTCTTCGCCTCCACTCGCTTCTATCCTCGATCATGTTCTCAGAGAGATGCAAGTCCATCATATCTCTCCTAATAACCTCGTCCCAAGTCAACCTAGGTCTACCTCTGCTCCTCCTACCCTCTAAGCTGATATTCTCTACTGCTCGGACTGGTACTACCATCGTTCTCCTCTTCACGTGCCCAAACCATCTTAATCTTCCCTCTCTTATTTTTTCTGTGATACACGCCACCTCTAGCCTCTGACGAAAGACGTCGTTTCTTATTCGATCCAATCTTGTGTGTCCACACATCCACCTCAGCATTCGCATTTCTGCGACCTCTATTTGTCTCTCGTGCGATTTCTTTATGGCCCAACAGTCTGTGCCGTATAACATAGCTGGACGTACTGCCACTCTGTAGAATTTTCCCTTTAGTTTTGCCGGGAACCTCTTATCACACAAAATCCCTGATGCTGCTCTCCACTTGCACCATCCTGATTGTATACGGTGTGCTACATCGCTGTGTATCTCTCCATCTTCCTGTACGTACGAGCCAAGGTATTTGAACCTAGACGTCCGGGGGACCGCCATGCCTTGGATACTGATTTGGGTGTCCTCTTCGGCCTCACCACTAAAGTTACAATGCATGTATTCTGTCTTAGCGCGACTTATCCTTAAGCCCCTGCGTTCTATTGCTGCTCTCCACTGTTCTAATCTCTCGTTAAGCACCGTCCTAGATTCTGATATTAAGACAATATCATCCGCAAACAGCATACACCATGGGACTGGCTGTTGTATAGACTTGGTCATCTCGTCCAACACCACTGTGAAGAGGAATGGGCTCAATGCCGATCCTTGGTGGAGTCCTACCTCCACCGGGAAGTAGTCTGTGTCTCCGACAGGTGCTCGTACACATGTTTTTGCCCCGTCATACATATCCTTTATTATTTTGATATACCTTTCTGGTACCTTTCTAAGTTGTAGACTTTCCCAGATGAGTTTCCGCGGCACACTGTCATATGCTTTTTCTAGGTCAATGAATACCATATGCAGGTCTCTTTTCTTTTCTCTATATTTCTCCATTATCCTCCTTATGACGTGTATAGCTTCTGTTGTAGAGCGGCCTGGCATAAATCCAAATTGGTTTACCGCTATCTGAGTTTCGCGTCTAATTCTCGTGTCAACAATTCTTTCCCATAGCTTCATCCTTAATGAATGAACACGAATAAAAATTTAGCTTGATAAGCGTTTGTGAACAATTTTAATTCTTAATGAGCGAACAAAAACAAGGCTCCGTTCGATTCGGTTTGATTCGTTTACAACACCACTTGAATTTGTTTGAGCATTTTATTATGTAACTTGTGGAATTTTCTTATGTTTTACTATGGAAATTAAATACTTTAATAAAAGGGTAATTACGCGGATACGTGCCGCCATCATATTCTTTTTTATCAAAATTTTTTCGTTTCTCTCTTCTATTTAATAATCACATTAATTACTATAATATTATTTAACTCTTTTTAGATTAAAATAGTTTTTTAAATAAATTAAGAAAAAGATCTGTTTATTATTATTATTTATAGGGAAACAAACATTTTATAAAATAAGATATTTTTATAAAACATCAATTCTTTTTAAATACAAATATTTTAGAACTGGTGTTTTTACAAAGTAAATTTTTTATAAACAAAAAATAATTAAAATCATGAGTACAATAAGAAAGTTTTTAAAAATTATATTATTTTTTATTATTTATACTTTTTACTTAAACGTAATTTCAATCATATCTTTTCTTAGATATCGTTATATAATTAATAAAATTTTTTATATTTAATATTTTATTTATTAAAACTATGTAATACACATACTTACTAAAGATAGTTTAAAAATAAATAAAGTAAGCAGGTGCTTAAAAAATTGGAATACATTCGCATTAATTTTCTGTGGAGCGAGATTAAGCTTAACTGATAAATTGCTTGGATAAAGTCTTCACAATTGCCTTGCGCCTAAGCAGGTTGGTGGCCTTGGCATCGACGAGGAACCTCTAAGAGGCAAAGCCTCTATCAAGTGAGTTAGTCCCACATTAACTGTTTTTATGCATTCTAATACTCTTACTGATGATGAGAACATTTAGTACTACGGTAGCGATGATGGCTACTTCTCATTGGCAAAAATAAAAGAAGTAATTAACATGAAAGTTTTCCTCTCGCCTATTATAAATTCTATAAGGCTTAATTGGATCCCCATTAAAGTTAACTCTTTGCTATAACGACTGCTTAAAGGAAAATTTCATCTCTTGTTGGTTTGGCGAAAAGAATGTTCCCGTGGGTGACTTAGTTTGCAAGGCGTGCAATGTTCAGTTGGAGTCCTCAGATCGTCTTCTCATTTAGTGTATCTCGGAGACCCACCCCCTTTGGAGAAAGATTCAAAGTTGGCGTAGATGCAATTTCTTGGTAGTCGACTAGGTTCACGATCTTATTCAGTTTCCTTCCTTATGACACATTTAGAAATGAAAGAATGGGAGGATCTTTAGAGATGAAAATCGTGATTTAGAGTCTATCTTTGAAGATATTTTGATATTATCTTTTAATTGGGTCAAACATAGGGGAAAAGTTCGTAATTTAGTTTGGGATCATTGGTGTAATTTTAATGTTCCCGTTAGTTTTAGTGAAGTTTCTTTGCCGTTCAAGAAAATAAAAATAAAATCTACACAAACATCAATATATACATAAATGCAAAGTTGGGAATTACAAAATTGCGTTATTATGAAAATAGAGGTTAAGAAACACTAATTTGATTTTAAAATTTTGCACGATACAAATTGTACAACAAGTACGTCACAATAATATATCTATAATTAAGAAAAATTCAAATTTTAAAATTTATAAAAGAAAAAACAAAATATTTTACATGAAGTTTAAATAAAAAAAAGAACTCAACCTTATGATTGTGAGGGGAGGACAGGAAAAATGTTTTTGTTTACTTGTATTTTTGATAAGACACCGTTAATCTCTATTAAATTTTTTTAAAGTGGTTGTGAATGAATAATGAAAGATATAATTATAAATGTATAAAAACTATTATTTAATTGAAAAGAACATAGAAAAAATAGTGATTTTTATTATGTTTGAGAGACTAACCATTGAGCATTATTATCGTGTGTTAAAAAATGAATTGCATTGAAACTCTTATTTTTTGTTTTTTATGATGTAAATAATTTTTATAAATTACACGTCCTTATATCCGGTTTTGAACTTTTATATGCTCGTATAAGAAATTGCATACGTGTGTATAAAGAGTGTGCATACATTGGCATATGAATCTTTGTACGTTTGTATAATTGGGGTGCATATAGTCAAAACATATGTGGGGAGATGGTACATATAAAACTACCCTTTTAATAAATATAATGATTTATCTAATGAGTTTTTATACACATGAGGATGATAATAGATCAGGTATAAGACGAGTTGTAATAATCTGAGTCTTATATCTTAATAAACTAGATCGTGACAAACCCGAGAATGCAACATTTAATCCTGTCTTTGTTTAAGAGATCATAAATAAACGTGTGGTTTTCTAATCCGACCAGTCTGAAAATCTATAAAATTCAAAGAAAATCAAACTTAGATGTTTTTTTTCAATATGTTTTCAATAATCTCAAACGTGTTACACCCTACATCCTCACTTGAAATGATCGACATACACCCCTATTACACATAAACAATCGTCTTATTACAATAGACATCTAGAAAAAGTAGCGAAATCGAAGGAGGATGCCAGGATTTTGAAACGACACTATCATTGAATCTTCATTGGTTTAAATAAAATGTTTTACATAATGAAGAAGTCGCCAAAACAAACAATACACTAATTTTGAGTACAACTTTGACTGAAAATCTATTGTCAAATGATTATTCAACAACATTCGATTAGACATTGTTATCATTCTCAGTCTCTTTTAGATTCGGCTTTTCGACATTCTTGTAGGTATGAAGCATGAAGTTGCATGCTCCAACGGCCTCTCCCACCGTTAGATATATCCATTCTTGCCCGATCACATCTATTAACTTCCCTTTGTTCATCTTCTTTATCACCTCTCCTCCTGGATTTGCCAAAACCAACTGCAGATAAAGAACATACTCAAGTTCAGTCATGTGCCGCTCAGATTTCAACAGTAAAAAGTAAAAAAATGTAATGAATACCTTTAGCCCCCTTCTTTCCATAACCTTTTTAACCTCCCCAAGCATCGTGATCCCGCTTGTGTCGATGTTTCCAACAGCTAAAGCCACCATAATCGTTATATTTCAACCTTTTATGTTAAAAGTTTATACACAATTTGTAATTCAAGAGAGGATTACTTACCACTCAAGGCAAGAATGACATATTGCAAGCTATCTTCCCCTGAAGACTTCAACCTATCTTCCTCTTCATCAACCCATCTCGAAATCCTAATAAACAATGACCATTTTAAATATAAAAATCATATATAAGATGTAATTTTGTGATTACAAATCGATTCATCATATAAATATACCTTTCCCTTAGGTAGCTCGAGTTAGCGAAGTAGATAGGTGCATCAATTTGAAGTATCAAGATTCCTGGGACGGTTTTCACATTTTGGTATTGATCCATGCTTCTATAAATCGAGGAATCAGGTATGTGACCTAATGCGGATGTTTTTGGCCTCGCGACAAACAGGAGGACCCTTAGTAACGACAATGCGACCTACATATGTCCCGTTTATACTAGATTAGGCAAAATGAAGAAAATGTATTAAAATAATATAATAAAATGAATAGTATAATAAAGTACTATACTGCGAGTACTAATCCAATCTCGACACTCCCAAAGACAACACCAAAGTATGCACTCATACATACGGCAAAGTCGAATTTGTCTAGACCCCATAGGTGGATCGCTTCTTCATAGTTGATAAGGCCTATCATGGCCGAGACGATGATGGAAGCCAATACAACAAGGGGCGTGTAATAAAACAATGGCGTTAGGAATAGCAATGTGATCATGACCGCAACCGCCATCACAATGTTTGACACGGCGGTTTTACAACCCGCATTAAAGTTCACAGCCGAACGCGAAAAAGGCCCTAAAAAGAAATTAAATGATGAAAGTGCGTATTAGAAGTTAATACGGAGTAATTGTCGAAAAGGGTAAAATGGTAATTTTACACACCAGTGGTGAGGTAGCAAGAAGTGCATGCACCAGCAATATTCATCATGCCAAAGGCAATCATCTCTTTGTTACCATCAATATTGTAGTTCTTAAACATGGCAAAACTTCTTCCAACAGCAATTCCTTCCTGTTCAAATTACATTATTACCCTTGTTATAAACATGCTTTAATAACTTGTACCTTTTGAATTAAAGTATGTAATATGTACAAAACTTTGGTCATCCGGATTTTGATCAAGTAGTACTCTCATGAACTGTATTCTCTTTGGAATTTTTTGAAGATTTGGATCTATGTGCAAATGGAAAGAAACAAACTGAAGGTACAAGTGGTAAAGTAGAAAGTACAAGTACTTACAGCAAGGGCAATGATACCCGTGACAATGCCAGTTCTGATTGCCGAAGATAGGTATGTTGATCCAAAATACAAGTCTGTTATTGTAATCGGATTTAACCCTTTCGTTAATTCCCCAATCTGTATTCCAAAGAAAAGAAAATTATTATTATATTCAAAGTTGCACGTTTACCTGTCTCTTTATTGTAAGTATTTGATATATTGATTGAGTAACAAAAATTAAAAAAAAAATATTATATTTATATACCTAAGCAGTTTATATGTTGTCCTACTTTCTATGTATCACTTTTAATAAACTTGTACCGTATTAATAGTACTACATACTATATTATACAGTATAAGTTTTTAGTATACGTGAAATAAAGATTGCATGTATAAAGTTGAATAAAGTTCGAACAACAATAACGACATGTATTGAACATGTTTAATGAAACTAACCACTTGGATGCCATGTTTTTCTGCATGAGTGAGATAAACAAGAACGCTTCCTAAAATCACTGATGTCAATGGAGCCATCGCAGATATCCAAAACAGCTTCGGTCGTTTTGTGCTCTGTTTCACATTGATTTTTGTATCAGTTACAATAACATAAAGGGTATCTTACAAATTTTATTTATATTTTTTATTTATTATTTTTTTTATCATATCACACGGTTATTTTTAATTACTTTTTCACTTTTTAATAGAGAGTAAGAAGCTAAAAAATCATAATAAAGCATACTTACAATATATTTAGCGACCTGGAGATAGAATAGGAAGCAAATACCCAAAACTGCACTCTCCCACCTCCACTGCAATATTATATTCAATTTGTTAAATATAATGTATGAACCAAATATACATTAAAATTCAATTCCTTTTTTATTAAAACCCACACAAATAAACACTACCAATGTACTATACAAACACCACTAACATGTCATACGAGCCATATGACCATGATAAAGAGAAACTAAACATATGGGTCGTGTAACGTGTTAGGATAGCGCATCATACGGGCCATAAGTTTTAACACAGGTAATATCAATTGACGTCATCAAATTATATGGGCTGTATCGACTGCTATATATGACTATTGACAAAATATACGACCCGTATGACATTTTTCGCCTGGTCATACTACTCGTATATCAACATTACTGATTTTCGCCTGGTCATACTACTCGTATATCAACATTACTGATGTATCTATAACAACCCCTTGAAGGCATAAAAATAAACAAAATTATTTCAAGAACCTCGTGTGTTTGAGAGAAGACAGATCGCATAACGGATACAAGATCAGTTGCATGAGTGAAATGGTCAAGACCCAGTATCCCTTTCAGCTGCTGCAAGCACACCACCGTCGCAGCGCCGCCCATAAACCCGACGATCGTCGCGTGTGACAAGAAATCAACGATAAACCCGAGCCTGCATTGATCAAAATATCGCAAATTTACCTTAGATTTGATGTCTTTTATGCTGTATTAAGGTTAATAACTTAATTTTAGTGGTTTTAATGTGTTTTAAGTTGTGTAAAACTGAAAATTAACCTTAGGATTCCGAGGGAAGCTTGAAAAACTCCGGCGAAGAAGGTGGCAGTGAAAGCTAACTGGAGATATAACGTTGGGTTTTCTTTTGCGTTCACCACGGCACCTAACATCGAACCTAGTAGCAGCGACGCCACCGCGACTGTACCCACGGCTAGATCTTTCGAACTTCCCATCATGGCGTACACCAATGGCGGAATGAAACTCGAGTCTGCAAATTTTAAACAAAAAAACCATGAAGAAATCAGGATAACATGTGATAAGACACTACTAATAAACAAATAAGTATTGCTGACAAAAGTAATTCATCTATGATAACTAATATGATAATACACTGCTAAACAAATAAGTATCACAGACAGAAGTAACGAAGGAATTCCGTAAAAATGTGTACAATATGATTGTACCGTCAGTGATAGTCGTTCATTTTGTAATGAAAAATGTGTACAATATGATTATTTGTTACGGTGTGTAAACAACTTACACAATCCGAGAATCGGTGGGAGATTAGCTAGTTTCGCGTAGCTAATCCCTTGAGGAATCGCTAAACTCGCAATGGTGATACCCGCGATCACATCAGATTTAAAAAAACTTAAGTTATAACTCGACGCCCATTCGAAAATGGGGAAAACATACTGAACTCCAAGTACAAATTTACGCGCTGGTGGCTGGTTTTTAAACTGGCGGAGCGGGTCATCGGGGAACAACGTCTCTTTAACCGTGTTCTTCAATGACTTTATAAACGGTTGTGGTGGTGGGATGGCGACTTTATGCGGTTGTTGGTTGAATTTGGATTTCGGGTACTCGTATTCTACGGTACCCATTTTTAGCCCGGTGAAGTGCGGATTTTTTTCCGGTGGGAGTTTCCGGTGGCCGGAGGCGGAGACAGCGGTGGAAGATGATCGGAGGTGGTGGAGCTTGATGAGTAAGATGAAGATGGTGGTGGTTTATATATTGGTTTTTTGAGTGGAAGTGTGGGGCCACTGGTGTGTTATTGCTATTGGCTTTGTGACACGTGGCAAATGTTAAATCGTTGACTGTAGTTAGGGATAGATTTTGACTTTTAAGGTGGTAGTTACGCTAGAAATTGGTAATTAGTATCTTTTTAAGGTGGTAGTTATGATTGTTGTTATTTGATTTATGTTGTTTGTTTTAGAAAATTTGTTTCTTTTCCCTTAGAGTGTAATTCTTGCAATCGAGAGTGCTCCCGTGTGCAATGACATAACCTTAATTTATGCATGTTATGTGTGTCGTGTCGGTTTAATACGTGTTCTTACAATCGAGAGTGGATGAGTAAATGTTGGTGTTGTTTATCGAGGGCTCTAGAAAAAAACAAAAGAACGTAGCTATGGAAATTATAGCTGACTAAAATGTTGTTTCCTCTTTTATAAGCTATCATTTATGATATAATTTACATATACTTGTCCTTTTCTAATTTTTAACAGATACAGCACCTTATGACTTTATTTAATCAATAGCGATGATAATAGCATAATCACTACAAAATAAGAAATAATAAGATAAGTAATCACATCGTATGCCTATTTTAGAATTTTGATCAAAATATTATTGTTTTCGTACAAGTTGAACATTAATCTTATTAGTATGTGTTAACTATATTATCTTATCTTATGAAATTATAGATGTATTCAATTTCACGTAAACAAACAAACAAACAACAAACATACCCAGTGAGTCCCGCTCAGGAGCAGGGTCTGGGAGGAGTAGGTGACGACGAGTCTTTCCTCTATCTTGGGAGATAGAGAGACTGCTTTCAAAGAGACCCCCGACATTCAATTTCACGTAAACACGTAAAAAGAAAGTTATATTAAGATCAAACTATCAAAGTTTTTGATGATTAAACAATCCTTCTTTTACATACCATCACAATTACTAAATGTAGAAAGTGTGCCACAACAAAAAGGAAATTACGTTAGTAGTAAAAATATTTTAATGTTATGATTGTTCTGATTTATTTTCCTTAAAATAAATAATATGTTACAGTAAATCAAAACACTAATAATCAAACCATAATGCAAGCGTGTCAAAACATTTGTCTACCACTTTACGATAATTTGTCAAATTTTCAAAAGAATTGACTGAAACGTGCTATAAATGTTAATTTAATATCATGTATTATTTAACAAAGTGGATTAACTTTATGAAACCAGAAGGAAGTATCTTTGTTTTTACTGATGATGTGGTGAAATATGATTAGTGGAAGTTGGATTTGGTAGGTAATAGAAGGCAAAAGCGGTTAAAGGATCCTAAAAGAAGTGAAGATTAGATCATGCCATAACTTTTTGAGTAAGTTATACTTTACTTAAATATAAAATTTTCTTTTAATTTAATAAGTTAAATATAAGAGGTTTAAAAAAGTTAAAATTTTCCGCGTAAATAAGCTGGAGCTTGTCTAAGCTACTAATTAAGCTAGATCAATTTACACATGTTTAATTTATAAGAGTTTGAGAATTTACATTACTGTACTAACAATTTGGTTATGCATGGCAAACTTTTCATGATCATGTACAAGATGTAATATATGATTTATAGTTATTTTGTTAGCATAACAGTAGAGTCTTTAAAATTTATTTTCATCTTCTTAAGTTTAGTGATATGTACATTTTATCTTCTATACTTATTTGTTTGCTTTTTTTTTTTCTAGAAAAAAGACTTGCATTTTTTTTGACTTTCTCTTGTGTTACTATACTAACAATTTGCATATTGCAATACGTGTAAGGAATGATTTTTAATTTAATATTTTTTATTAATAAAAAAATAATGCCACTGAAAATGTTTCATTTCTGTTGCGCCTTATCGCAACCATGGGTCCGCGACCGTTTTTTTCTATATAAAATTTTAAATGCTATGAATGCCTCTGAAAAAGTTTCATTTCTGTCTTTCTCAAGTGTTTTTTTCTTAGCTTTAATGCACGGGTTCACCATAACGTTTTGATATTTTTTTTTCACGATTTACACTCCTATAATGCAAAGTTCATAATACTAGTTGTTGGTAAATTTTAAAACTTGGGATAAATCTCATTTATTAAAGGGGTAACTTTGTAAAATAGTTACCAACTTTCAAAAGTGTTCCAATTAGGTAACTCAAGTTTTAAAAGTGTTCTAGTTAGATCACTCAGTTTTTATATTTTATATAAATTAAAAGTCTTAACATGTTTTTTAGCATGTTATACTTTTAGTTTCAATTAGAAAATATTTTTTTCCTATCTTTTGATACTAATATGGAACGTTGACGTAAATTTTAGATACTTTTTTATTTTTTTCATAATTAACATGTTTTTTTTATTTTTAATATAGTTTTATATATTGCAAATTCTGACTACCACGTCTTCTCCACCATTACTTACTTGACATAAAAAAATTTAATGATGACTCGATTTGATCATTTGATGGTCCAATTTGAGAAAAATATGCATGAGTGACTAAATTATAACACTTTTGAAACTTGGTTACTATTCTGTGATATTTTCTTTTTATTAAATATTAAATATTTAATTATTTTATTTGTGTACAATACATAACTATATAAATAACTCTTTATATTTATTTTTATTTGTATAATGAGTTGTATACCATTTAGTTTTCATTTCGAAAGTGGCTTTAATATTATTTAAGGTGAACTTTCTATATCTCCACAATGTGTGGAGAGATGAATATATATAGATACAATATTTACATAAAGGAACTATAAGAATATAAAGAGTACAAACGTAATCCATGACTATGATGGAATTATAACATCATCCTCAAGCGGAACGGTGGCGGACCTAGACGCAACATGCTTCGAAACATCTCAAATTGAGGTCTCGGTAGACTTTTAGTGAAAATATCAGCCATCCGCAGCTTGGAAGGTATGAATTGCGTGTGAAGTTTTTCGGAGGACACGAGCTCCTGTATGAAATGGCAATCCAAGTCGATATGCTTCATTTGTTTATGTGAAATGGGGTTCTGTGTTAAAAAGAGAGCATTGCGATTGTCACATAACAAGGTGCGACGAACCGATAGCAGGGCATGAAGTCCACGGAATAGGTGTGTTACCCAATGAGTTCAGTAGCGGTGTTGGCCATGGCGCGATACTCCAATTCGCAACTCGAGCGAGACACAGTCGGTTGTTTTTTGGCTGACCATGAGACAAGATTACCACCTAAAAAGATGGAATATCCATAAGTTGAACGACACGTGTCAAGACACCGAGCCCAGTCGACATCTGAATACCCAAGAAGAGACGGTGGAGATGGTTTGGAAAAGGAAAGCCCATACATCAAGGTACCTTTAACATACCGAAGGATACGTTTAACAGCTTGAAAATGGTCGTTGGTTGGAGCGTGAAGAAATTGGCTTACTTGATTCACAGCGTAAGAGATATCCGGTCGAGTAATGGTTAAGTATTGAAGAGCACCAACAAGAGACCTATAGTAAGTTGGATCAGAGTAAGCTGCCCCAGTAGAGGTGAAGGACACATTAGAGGCTAAGGGGGTGAACGCCGATTTAGCATCAAGCATGTCAGCCCGTTCTAAAACCTCCTTGGCATACTTTGCTTGACTTAAGAACAACCCAGAACCAGGGTAAGATACCTCCAAACCAAGGAAGTAATTCAAGTCACCCAAATCTTTAATCGCAAATTCTCGATGTAAACGGTTGATGAAAGCTGTGATGATGTCCTGTTGATTACCCGTGAGTATTAAATCATCCACTTAAACTAACAAGTACATGATTCACGAATCCTTTTTAAACACGAACATAGATGTATTCGGCCGACTACATGTAAACCCATTCGCTAAAAGAAAGTGACTTAACCGATAGAACCATGCACACGGTGCTTGTTTGAGACCATAAAGAGCCTTGTTCAATTTACAAACGTGATTTGGATATTGGGAATCCACAAAAACGGGAGGTTGTTCCATATAAACACACTCATTTAGGTGTCCATGTAAAAAGGCATTATTCACATCCAATTGGTGCAAATTCCAGTCATTGATAACAAACAATGAAAGAATAATCCAAACAGTTGAAGCTTTAACCACGAGGCTAAAGGTGAGAGTGTAGTCAAGACCATGAGCTTGACTAAACCCTTGTGCGACAAGGCGAGCCTTATGACGATCAATAGAGCCATCTACATGAAACTTGGTACGAAAGAGCCACTTGCACCCAATAATATGTCGATGTGCTAGTCGCGGAACAAGAACCCATGTCATATTTTTAGACAAAGCGTCAAGTTCTTTGTGTATAGCCGAGATCCATTTCAGGTCTTTAGGGGCCAAGGAGAAGGTTTTAGGGTCGTTGTGGGCAAGTAAGGCATAATGGAATGGGTTGGTAGTGAGTTGCGTGAGATCGGCATGATGCCTGGTTTTGAAGATGCCGGACTTAGCGGGTCATCATCAGATGAGAGGGAGGTGGCGGTGGTGGTGGGGCGAGAATAGGGCTGGTTGTGGATGTTGGAGAAGTGGCAACCAGGGGAGTGGGAGTGGTGTCGGGAATGGGTGAGGTGGTTTGTGTAGCAGATATAGGCGACGTGAGATGCGGGGATGAGGGAGGGCAGGGAGGTACTGTGGGAGAATCCATTGAAGGAGGTATTTCGGAAGGGATGTAGGCGGTGGAGGTTGGAATTGTATCCATGCACAAGGAACAAGGTTTGGTAGGCGAGGGGGAAGGAGTCATGGATAGTGACTTCGGTGGATGGGAAGTGGGGAAAATATTTGTAGTTGTGGATGATAAGGTGTCAAGGAAGGTGGTGAGATCTTGGGCATGATTGTTGGGTGTGAGAGAGTTGTTGTTGAAGGGAAAGACAACTTCGTCAAAATGAGCATGCCTAGACAAGTAGATGCGGGAAGTGATAGGATTGAGACAACGATACCCCTTGTACATGGGGCTGTAACCAAGAAACACACACGGTATACTTTGTGGAGCAATCTTGCATTCCGAATAATCACGAAGATAAGGAAACACAAGACAACCAAAAGCTTTAAAGGTGTTGTAAACGGGTGGGTATGAATGCACCATCTCAAAGGATGTTTTACCGTCAAGGACGGAGGAAGGTAGACGATTGATTATGTATACGGCGGTTGAGAAGGCATCAACCCAAAAAGAGGAAGGAAGGTTAGCATGAAAAAGCATAGCCAAACCCGTTTCCATAATATATCTATGTTTACGTTCAACACGCCCGTTTTGTTGTGGAGTGTAGGGACATGAGAGTCGATGGAAAGTACTATTTGCCTCAAACAAGGACCGAACCTTATGATTGAGAAATTCATTGCCATTATCAGACTGAAATGTTTTTATTTTGGTGGAGAATTGAGTTTGAACCAAGTTCATAAAGACAGGCAGCACATGAGCAAACTCAGTTTTTAATTTTAAGGGGTAGAACCAATAAAAAGCGTGAGTAATCATTAACAAATAGAGCATAATACCAGTAGTTATCTCGGGATGTAACTAGCGATGGACCCTAAATGTCACAATGAATGAGATCTAATGGTTTTAATGAACGTTTATTATTAAATTCAAATGGTAATTTATGACTTTTAGCAAGTTGACATAGGGAACATAAGCCGAGTTTAGGTAATAATGCAGAAACAGAAATATGCTTAAGTTTTTGCAAATTAACAATAGTATCAAAATGCACATGTCCCAAGCGGGAGTGCCAAATTTCAAAAGATGCCTTGGGCGTTGATGTAGTAAAGACAAAGGCTTGAGGATCGGGTTTCAAAACATAAAGGCAGTCTTCACACGTGCCCCGGGCTAAGATCTCCTTAGTTTGACGATCCTGAATAAAAAAGAAGGGTAAGAGAGAATAACATCAACATTATTGTCCCTAGTGAGTTTATTGATGGATAACAATTGCTTAGTAAGATGAAGGACAACTAAAACATTATGCAAATAAAGTTTGTTTGCAACAGTAGTCTGGCCAGTATGGGAAATGGGTAGGGAGTTGCCATTTCCAAACATGACAGACGCATTACCTGTGGAAGGAGTAAGATTAGAGACATTGGTGGATGAAGATGTCATGTGGTCCGTTGTTCCCGAGTCCACAAACCAATCCGGGCGGTTAGATGTTACATGGCATTAAGAGAGGAAGGAAGTAGCAAGAGCCTCATCCATGTTAGTAGTAGACTCACTTGAGGCAAAGGAGTGAAATTGGACAGCCGGTAGCGTAGTGACCTTCACGTCGACAGAGTTGACATGTAGGTTGCCTACGACCTCGAGATCGGCCACCCCGATTGACAGAAAAGGTGGCTGCACGTTAGGACCATCCACTACGACCCCGAGATGAGTAAGGGCAAGTGATTTGAGCATTGAACGCAACCGGAGGTGTAGATGAACCATGGATGGCGCGCATGAAAAGTTCATGACTCTCGGCATGAGCTAACAGGTCTGAGAAGACAGGTGCGGGTCGGGTGGATCGAATGGCAGTGGAAAAGGTTTCGAAGGAGGACCAGAGACTACATAAATCCAGTGAGATTGATCGGCATCATCAACCGGGTGACTGATGGCGGCAAGTTGATCTCAAAGAGACTTGAAGGTGCGACCAAATTCAACCACGGAGTTAGATCCTTTTTGCAAGAGGCGAAGTAGGTCCCGAAGGTTTTGGACGCGATCAATAGATGAGTTGCCAAAGGCATTTTCCAAGGAAACCCAAACCTGTCGAGCTGTGGTGAGGCCGACAATAACTGTGACAACCTCCTCGGAAAGGGAGGCATGAAGGATGATGATGGTACGCTGATCAATGGAGAGCCAAGACGATTAGGCAGGATTATCTATAGACTTGTCATCGGCTGAAAGAGTGGAAGGAGGGGCAAGAGAGGAATCATCCATATGAGAAAGAAGGTTTTGATAGGTGAGTATGAGGATCATTGATTTTTCCATAGAAGGTAATTTGTGGAGTTAAGTTTAATGGTGATCATATGCATGAGAGTATTGAGAGGGATGGTACATCAGTGGAGGAGGAGGAGGCCATCGTTGGAGGAGGAGGGATTCGAAGGGTGGGAAGAAGAAGAGGGAAATGGAAGGGGAATATGAAGATGAGAGGGCGGGATCTTTTGGCTCTTAGACCATATTTAAGATGAACTCTCTATATCTTCACAATGTATGGAGAGATGAATATATATAGATACAATATTTACATAAAGGAATTATAAGAATATAAAGAGTACAAACGTAACCCATGACTAAGATGGAATTATAACAAATACCTACTTTTATCGGTAACTTGGATAGAAACCATTCTTATTGCCAAAGGCGAAGCTTCATATGGGCTGGGGGGCCCCGTCCCCCCTTTTTTTTGGTCAGTAGTGTAAATGTTCGGCTCAATAGTGTAAATTTTTGGTCCGATAGTGAAAATTTGTTCATAAATATAGAGTTCGCCACCCTAAAATAGTTTATTTTCGCCCCCGCCCCCTAAGCTTTCGCTCAAACTCCGCTGCTATTGCGGCTACTTTTAGAAACTACTACAATTTCAAGAATCACATATTCGTTTCTCAACCTTCATTTTTCACTTCCTAGCTTTTTTTATATATCCGAAACATGGCAAACCATGGGTCAACATTTTTTAATTTCAAAACGCCTTCGAAAGATGTAACAAAAAACGCTATGTATGATGGTGGAGCTTGTAAACCCGCCTAGTGGTTGAACCTGCAACCCTTCAAGGGATGATTCATAGGGTGATGATGATGATTTTGATTGAAACTTAGCTTTCTCTAATGCCTTTAACCAAGTTGTGACGGATGATGAGTATGTGCCAAAAGACGACCATCGGCCGGAAGAAAAGTATGTGCTAAATGATCCGTGGGAAGATGAGAACGCGTCGGATAATTGTTTGTATTGCCATAAACCAAATTAAGACAAGGACGATACAGATTCAAATTAGTCATATGTTTCACTTTTTAATAATTTTTTTAATTTTTTTTTTGTTATTATTATGTTTTAAATTAGTTATTAATGAAAATATTTACTAACTGTTTTAAAATATTAATATTATTCTTATTTAAGAAAAGGAAAAAAAATAATGTGGCTAGAACGTGCAATATGAAAATCATTTTAAAGTAAAGTTGATGGAATAAGAAGCATATTGATGTTGCTCTAAGGTGATAGTTGGTGCAATGTGATGTGAAATGTGAGAGTATGCCTCAGGTTTAATTAAGTATAACGTTAGGCTCGAGTTTTTTTTTTTTTTTTTTTTTTTTTTTTCACACTGAACTCGATTAAAGTTTTTAAGAAATACTTTTCGACTAGCTTACAATGGGTATGAAACGTTTTAAACATCTGATCAAAACTTGTTGTGCGTGTTGAAGTTTTTTAGAATTTTAAATAGATAATTAATATATTTTATGATTTCAAAATTACGATCAATTTAATATATTAAAAAAGAGATAAAAATTTGCTTAGTACATCACATTCAATTTTGCATGACCCATTTTTCAAATACATTTCATGTAGTCTAATTTACTACAGAAATAAAATGAAAATGTATAAACTAATAACGCAAGTATGCTTTCTGTTAAAATGAACATTGACATGTATAAAATGAATAAATAGTGGCATTGTTTGTGCCCATAAATATTAATTAACAAGCATTAATATATTTAGGGGGTGTTTGGGATTGCTTTTTAAAAGTGACTTATTGACTTATTGACTTTTCTAATAAGTTAATAAGTTAGTATGGAGTGACTTATTAACTTATTCCCACACAACACTCATATTACCAAACACTATAAAATGACTTTTTAACTTTTTAAAAGTTAAAAGTTGATAAAAATAAGCACTCCCAAACACCCACTTAGATGAGAGAATTTTAACTAGTTTAACAAAATAACTAAAAAACATTGTTCGTATGTTAAAGGAAAAAGTTTACAAGAAGGAACGTTTATGAAACTAAACAAACAAACAAACAAACATACCCAATGTATTCCGCTGAAGAGCAGGGTCTGGGAGGGGTATGTGGTGACAAGTCTTTCCTCTATCCTGAGAGATAGAGAGACCGCTTCCGAAGAGACCCCCGACTCGTTAACAAAAGCGGTAACCATAACAATCATAATAATCATAATACATATCATTCAACACATAGGTAAATATCGCATCACATGCAGACATGCAGAGTTAGATAGTGTGCACATCATAAAAAGCAACATGTAACACCCAAAAATGGGAGATGACGAAAAAAAACTACACCTGACGCGGAAGGTCCCGCCACATGTAACCGTAACCCGTCCCACCCACAAATCCCACTAAAAGTCCTTAATTTTTATTCTACGCCTCCACTCACTCCTATCCTCGATCATGTGCTCAGAGAGGTGCAAGTCTATCATATCTCGCCTAATAATCTCATCCCAAGTCAACCTAGGTCTACCTCTACTCCTCCTACCCTCTACGCTGATGTTCTCTACTGCTCTAACAGGTGCTGCCATCATTCTCCTCTTCACGTGCCCAAACCATCTTAGTCTTCCCTCTCGTATTTTATCTGTGATACATGCCACCTCTAGCTTCTGGCGAAAGACGTCGTTTCTGATCCTATCTAATCTTGTGTGTCCACACATCCATCTCAGCATTCGCATTTCTGCGACCTCTATTTGTCTTTCTTGCGATTTCTTTATAGACCAACAGTCTGTGCTGTATAGCATAGCTGGGCGTACTGCCATTCTGTATAGTTTTCCTTTTAGTTTTGGTGGGAACCTCTTATCACACAGAATCCCTGATGCTGCTCTCCACTTGCACCATCCTGATTGCACACGGTGGGCTACATCGCTGTGTATCTCTCTGTCTTCCTGTATATACGAGCCGAGGTATTTGAACCTACACGTCTGGGGGACCGCCATGCCCTGTATACTGATTTGGGTGTCCTCTTCGGCCTCACCACTAAAGTTACAATGCATGTATTCTGTCTTAGAGCGACTTATCGTTAGGCCCCTGCGTTCTAGTGCTGCTCTCCACTGTTCTAATCTCTCGTTAAGCACCGTCTTAGATTCTGATATTAAGGCAATATCATCCGCAAACAGCATACACCATGGGACTGGCTCTTGTATAGACTTGGTCATCTCGTCCAACACTACTGTGAAGAGGAATGGGCTCAATGCCGATCCTTGGTGGAGTCCCACTTCCACCGGAAGAAGTCTGTGTCTCCGACAGGTGCTCGTACACATGTTTTTTTCCCCGTCATACATATCCTGTATTATTTTGATATACCTCTCTGGTACCCTTCTAAGTCGTAGACTTTCCCAGATGAGTTTCCGCGGCACACTGTCATAGGCTTTTTCTAGGTCAATGAATACCATATGTAGGTCTCTTTTCTTTTCTCTATATTTCTCCATTATCCTCCTTATGACGTGTATAGCTTCTGTTGTAGAGCGTCCTGGCATAAATCCAAATTGGTTTACCGCTATCTGAGTTTCTCGTCTAATTCTCGTGTCCACAATTCTTTCCCATAGTTTCATCGTGTGACTCAATAGCTTTATTCCCCTGTAATTTGTGCAACATTGGACATGTACTTTTTTCTTATATATGGGGACTATGACACTGCTTCTCCACTGCTCTGGCATCTTTCCTGTCTTAAAAATAGTGTTGAATAAGTCCGTTAGCCATTATAGGCCCTCATCTCCAAGGCACTTCCACACTTCAATCGGAATGTTGTCTGGCCCCACCGCCTTAGCCCTTCCCATTTTCCTCAAAGCTCTCCTAACTTCATCGAATGTGATGCTTCTACAATAACACTTGTTTTGTTGCGTCGTTTGAGTTGTTTCATCGATCTCCGTTTGTTGATTACTGTTCGTTATGTTGAAAAGGTTATCGAAGTAAGTTTTCCATCTCCCCTTGATGTCTTTCTCCCTCACCAAGACCTTACCATCCGCGGCCTTTATAAACTTCACCATTGTCAAGTCCTGTCTTCTACGTTCCCTTGTCTAGGCAATCTTAAACATATCATGTTCACCCTCTTTCGTCTCTAGTCGCTTATACATCCTCTCGTATGATGTGTTCTTTGCCTCTGACACATACTTTTTCGCCTCTCGTTTAGCCTCTTTGTATTTATCTTTTAGCTCTGCTCGTTCTTCCTCATTATTACAGCGTAGAAGCTCTCTAAAACTTTGTTGTTTAATTCTTATATTCTCCTGTACATTTTCATTCCACCACCAGGATTCCTTATGACCGAGTGTCCTATTTGTTGTGGTCCTAAGCGTTTCTTTAGCTGCTTGAATGACTCTAGTTGCCATAGCCTCCCACTTTTGGTTGGCGTCTTCCTGTGGCCCGCTCAGGTTCATTGGTATGATTTTCTCTCTAAAGATGGTAATCTTTTCGTCTTTGAGTTGTCCCCATCTGATCATAGGTCTACTTCTCTTAGTTGGTTGGACAATTGCTCTCTTCATTCGTAGATCTGCCACCAACATGTGATGTTGAGTGAGTACTGTCTGTCCCGGTATTGTCTTGTAGTCCTTCCACGAGCTACGATCTTCTCTCCTCATCGACAAATAATCTATCTGTGTGTGTCTCCCGCCGCTGCTAAACGTAATTAGATGCGATTCTGTTTTCTTGAAAAACGAATTTATGATGCTTAGTTCATGTGCTAATGCAAAGTCAAGAAGTTCCCTACCGACGTCATTCCTCAGACCATACCCAAAGCCTCCATGCACCAACGGGAAATGATCGTTGTCCTTACCGATATGCCCATTAAAATCTCCTCCTATGCATATTTTTTCTTGTCGCGGTATGTCTCTCAAAACGTGGTCTAAACTCTCCCAGAACTTCTTTCTTTCCATTTCCCCTAATCCAACTTGTGGTGCGTACGCACTAACTACAGCCACTACTTCGTCCCCTATTATTATCCTTAACAACATAAGTCTATCGTCGTATCTTCTAACCTCCACTACATTATCCTGAAGTTCTTTGGCAACTAGAAAACCTACTCCATTTTTTATTCCATCTGATCCGGAATACCATAGTTTATACCCATTACACTCCTTTGCCCTCCCACCCCGCCATCTAGTCTCCTGGAGGCACGCTATCTGAACCCTACGTCTCCTTAACACATCTATTGTAACATTTCGTATTTTCGTTAAATATAAGTTAACTTCGTTAAATTCTTGTAAGGACCATTCATGCCATTTATGAAACGTTGTGGGCTATTCTTGTTTCATTCCTTGTTTACTTAAAGTTCTAATCAATTAAATAGTAATATTAATTATAATAATAATAACATTAATAATAACAATAATAATAATAATAATAATAATAATAACAATAACAATAATAATAATAATAATAATAAAATTATAATAGTAATAATAAAACTTGAATAATTAAATAAGTTAGATTAAAGTTTAAAAAGATGAGGGGGTCTTAATGTAATTTTATAAACTTCAAATTGAAGTTTTAGCATAAAATAATAGAAAATCAAAGTTGAGGGACCATTTGTGTAAAATTCCAAAATTTCAACCCAAACACCCCGCTCACCCCGTTTTTCCGGCGGCCTTCCGGCCACCCTTCGGCGCGGCTCCGGCCATGGTCCAAACACCGGATTTTCACCCGATTTTCACCCAAAACCGTTTCTCAACCATTCTAGAACTCTCCACGAACTTGAATGCATCAATTAAACGAGTTTAAGCATCGGTTACGAACTAAATCGATCGAGTAATCGATCACCTTCAAGTTCCAAACTGTTTGAGCATTAAAGATCAATAATAACCTAATTAATCGCACCCAAACAATCATTTAACTGCACTTAATCAAACACAACGTCTGATTTCACTTGAAACACAACAATCAACCTAAACGAATTCTTTCATTCTTCGCGACCTTCTCTGTGGTGTTCATCATCATTCGCACGACATCATCTGAAATTGGTTGAGGGCTTCGGTTCGTGGTTGTCCTCTAAAGCTTCATACACGTTTAATTTGAGTATCATCATCATTTGATCATCGGTCAAGCACCGCACGGTCGCGGTTGTTCTTCATCCGTTCTTGTTGATAATGTGACAACCCGGAAAAAATTTCGTTAAAAAAAAAATATATATATATATATATATATATATATATATATATTTGATATTCTAATAATAATAATGATATTATTATCATAATTATTAATAATAACATTGATAATAATAATAATAATAATAATAGTAATTTATAAAAGTTTATAAGTTAAGGGGGTAATTTTGTAATTTAAGAAACTTGATTTAAATACTTTCAGCATGAAATAATAACATTCTAAACCACAGGGACCATTTGTGTATTTTTTCAAAAACCATTTCCCAAACCCCCTTCCCGTCGACTGTTACACCGGCCGGTCTCCGGCGAAGTCTCCGGCGAGACCAAACCACCAAAATAACACGATTTTGACTCGATTGAACCTTCCCGACAGCTTCGCATGAACGTTTCGAACCTGAGGCCCACAATTAGTTGAAAAATATAAGTGCAATCTATACCAAACCCACTGAACTACTTTCGGCCGAAAGCTCTTCAATTATCGAGCACTATCAATAAATAATGATCAAAGATATCACGCACTAACAATCGTATAACCATTTAAAACCTTCCATTGAGATCAATTCGATTTGAAAACATACAAACACTAAATTCGAACACCTTCCCTGTTCGTGACCTGCCTCAATTCGAACACTACCTTCAGGGCTTCGAAACCTGAAATTGATAAGGGGCTTTTAGTCCCAATAATCATTAGAAGCTTTCCTCGAATTTAATTCGATTTTCATCAACGATTGTCCACTGTTTGGATTCAAGACGAACCACGGTGTGTTCATCGATTTCTCATCACCAATTCGTCTTCAATTCAGGTAATTAAATACATGTTTACACTCGATTTTGGTTGGGGAACAAAAGCCCCAACATCAATTCGATTAACAACATCAATTTGGTGTTCAATTTGGCTTGGATTCGAGTTAGGGTTCATAGCAAATTGGGGAATTTGGTTAACTGAGTTTAAATGATTTGGAAACCAAGAACCATCGCGGCTGTAAGCCTTTGGTTCACTGGTTCCCGGTCCAATTGCAATCCTAGGGGTCACGATTTCGAACCCTGTCCCCAACATTTATTTTTTTAAGCCTTTTAAAAATACAGAAAAATTATTAAAAATTATAAAAATAATTTTTATAATCTTTGTTTATTTTAGGAGTTATCTAGTTATTTTCTGGAAATTGATTTCATTAAAAACCTTATTAATTATTTATAAAAACTATTTTAAATGTGATAAATTGTTATAAAAATGGATTTTAAATAATAATTTAAATCATCAAATTATTAATAGACATTATATTATTAAATATGGATTAATTATGATAAAATAAATACAAATTAGATTTTATAAATTTAAATATTTATAAATCTTACAAAATTAAATATAAACTTACATAGTTAAATAATGTTTGCAATTTATTTAGAATATAATGTCTAGATAATTTGTGTCTATAAAATCTTACAAAATGAAATATAAATTTACATATTTAAATAACATCTATGATTTATTTAGAACATAATGATATGTTAAAAATCATTATTAAAATTTATCAAATTTTATGAAATATAAATCTTTAGATATTAAAGAATTAACAAGGATAAATAAATGATTAGTTATACGTTTATAACAAATCCCCGAAAACCAAACCTTAGATCAATTGAACGCCAGGTTCAAGATCTAACTTATTTAGGTTGTGGATTTGTATTTGTTTGGTTATGTGAATTATAATTCCTTAGGAGGAATTTACTAGCTTGTCAACACCACACAAGGACTGAGGTGAGTTCATACTTAACTGTTTCTCCTTTTTAATCATTTAAATATTTTGGGGCTGGAATACATGTTGTAATTGAAATTACAAATTATTTTTGTGTATTATGTTAAATAATAATTGGATCACATTTATGATTACATATGGTTATATTGAAAATCCTTCTCTGTAAACTGGATTATTAACAAGGCGGGGATCTTTTGGATAGTACTATCGGGGAGTGACTGACCCCCACAAAGGTTTGGACATGTGGTTCTTATCAGATGCATAAAGATCTCGCTGTTATTCGGGATGACTTGTTCTGGTGTGAGAAGGCAGATATGCGCTATATAAAGTTTGCCATAATAGTTCCACTTACAACCCATATGAGGATAAATGTAAAGAGAGGATTCGCGCCCTCTGATTTGAATTATTATAAATAACATAATATACACATGAAAAGGATATAAAAATATGATACATGGGCAAATCCTATGTGAAGGATTTGTTAGGCTTGTACATAGAAATAATAAACTATGATACATGGGCAAATCCTATGTGAAGGATTTGTTGGGCTTGTACATAGTGGGTATGTGGGATAGCGGGTTCACCTTATTAAAAAGGGTTCTGACAGGCTATTCATATACCGGTGAGTAATTTAAACTCACACTTTTACAATAAACCCTTCTTTGAATGATAATTGATGATTTATCAAATATGTTTTACTTACCTATGAACTCACCAACCCTGTGTTGACACTTGATTTATATGTATTCTCAGGTATCTACTAGGAGCTTATGGACATGCACGTAGGATCATATAAGAGCTCAAGATACATATTGGTTATTGATAAGACATGATTAGACGTATTGTTAAGAAACAATATATATATTTATTTTCGCTGCGTATAATATCTAATGCTCTGAATAATAATAGATTGATTATCTAAAACTTGTCATATAGAAAACTGCATCTCATGTGTAACTACTGTGTTCGATCCTGTTTGCTCACCCCTCCGTGATAGATTCCAGACCCGGAATTTGAGGGTGTGACAGATTGGTATCAGAGCCATTGGTTATAGTGAGTTAGGAATTGCATCTAGCCTATAGCCACACACAATAGTTGCACAAAGTAAATTGCCTTAGTTAGAGATTGAATAGGATTAAGAAGTTATATGCTTAAACTTAGATACTTGTCTTCTTAAACTTATTCTCAACGACATGTGGGATCTACACTTATCATCGTGCCTAAATCAAGTGGTTTTCAAATTCGTCAAAGTATGTGTCTTACAACTTGAAACATGTAATGTTGGAAGAGCGTGATGCCTGTATCTCGAGGTGTTCTGTCTAGGCAAGGTATTCGTATAAATCAAAATCAACCGATGGACCTGTTTACCTTACCTGGGAACTCTCGGGATGAGTATCTGCTTATAGGTACGCATGTCTTCAACAAAGTTATGATTGACCCAATACTTTGATTAGTCAACGTACTCGCTTTGATTTACGAATCAAACGATTACACCTGGAACATCTCATTGCTATTATGCCAAATTCTCGATTGTTGTTTTCATGATTTCCATGAAAATTCTTAATGATCTTTCAGAATGGCTTCTCGTCAAATCCGTTCACGGTCTAGAAACTCTGGTCGTAAGATTGCTGCTATTGTAACACGTGAAGTTACTGTGGTCAATATACAAGTCTAAAAGGTAGATGGGTCAAAATACCTCAACGTGTTCCATTTGGTAATCTATGCTACACTTGTCTTAACCTAAAAAGAGACTTGTTTCCCTAGTACTTGCCGTGACATGGTTATACCTGAAATCCTAAAAGTATGAAGGATAGGCAGCTATCATTAGACATATTGTACTTATGTGCTTGTAGTTTACTTGCTATTACTTAAGTCCTGTCCTACTTAGAGCCTTCATGGTATTTCCAATCATGATATTAATTTTATCTTTTAAGAGACATTCCTCCACTTAGCATTTCAGTAACTGAGGAACTGATTGAATGCTTAGAATGAAAGTGGACTACAAGAGATATAGAAGAATGATGATACTCACTATACATACATTACATTATTCTTTAGGATGATGCTAAGGAAAATTAGGTTGTCGTGTAACCGATTTAAGCACATTCTTAGTATACCAGTGATGCTTATATATAGGATTATTGAGGGTTTGAGATGAGTTTAAAGCCTTGGTGATTGAGGACTATTACTTAAGGAATGAAATGCAAAAGTTAGAATTGTAATTCTAAAATCATGCAATGGTAGGGTTAAGTCATGCTCTTTATACTAACAAACTCCATGAATTGATAAAACTGATGTCATGCCTTATGACATTAGACCAAATAGAATTAAGAAGGACACTGGGAAAAGAATCTAGTGAGTAGTAGAATAAGCCTCTCTGATGGTTTAGATGATTTGCTTTAATGCCAATGTTGTGAACCTAGCTATGTTGGTTGATACGATTAAGCTAACATGTGTTAAACGGGGACATTAAAGAAGGATGGAGTTCCGACCATTACCATAAGTGTGCCCTAGGTTGATTAGGACCCCAAGACAAGTTAGAAATAATCAGAATTAGGAAATGACTATAACTAGAAAGTAAGAATAGTTAAATCATGGAAATAAAGGTCTTATAAATCAAGGTAACACCTCACGCGGTCATACATATATGACTGAAGCAAGCCACATTCGACAAGACCAAATGTTGTTACATGCACGTACCTTATCATCGGTAACTACACATCTATTTGATACCAGGGTTGATAATAGCTTTGATTCTTCTGGAATTATTCTTCAACTTAGTATTAACCCTAGTTGCTTAGAAATTATCTCTAGACATGGAGGGCCAGTGTCTATCATCTCTAATCGTGACGCACGATTTACATCTATCTTTTAGGATAAACTTTAGAAAGCTCTAGGCACTCGCCTAGATATGAGCACAACCTATCCTATCACCCTAAGACTGATGGTCAAAGTGAAAGAACCATACAAACTCTTGAGGATATGCTTAGAGTTTGTGTTATTGATTTTTGAAAGAACTGGGAAGGTTATCTACCTTTGGTAGAATTCTCATAAAATAATAGCTATCATTCGAGCATCAAGGCGGCATCATTCGAGGCCTTATATGGACGTAAATGTAGATCATCGCTTTGCTGGGCAGAAGTTGGAGATAGTCAACTTACTGGCCCAGAATTGATCTTTGAAACTCATGAAAAAATTGTCCAGATAAGTGAACGCATGGCTGCTGCCAGGGATCGCCAGAAAAGCTACGCTGATAAACGCCGCAAGCCACTTGAATTTCAGGAAGGAGATAAAGTTTTGTTAAAGGTATCTCCCTGGAAGGGAGTTATACACTTTGGGAAACGAGGGAAATTGAACCCTCGCTACGTGGGACCTTTTAAAATTGTCAGAAGGATCGGCCCAGTAGCCTATGAATTAAATCTACCTGCTGAACTTGGTGGTGTGCACAATGTTTTCACGTAACTAATCTAAGTAAGTGTTTATCCGATGAATCACGGGTTGTGCCTTTAAAGAAACTGCAAGTATATGAGAAACTCATGTTGAGGCACCAGTTGAAATCATGGATCGATAAGTTAAACAACTTGGGCATAGAAAAATTCCGATTGGCAGAGTTCGGTGGAACTCCCGGCGTGGTCCTGAGTTCACTTTGGAACTAGAGGACGAAATGATGCGCAAGTATCCTAACCTGTTCAAGGATGTTGCCAGTACATCTTAATTTTCGGGACGAAAATTCCTCTAACAGGGGGATGATGTGACAACCCGGAAAAAATTTCGTTAAATATATATATATATATATATATGATATTCTAATAATAATAATGATATTATTATCATAATTATTAATAATAACATTGATAATAATAATAATAATAATAGTAATTTATAAAAGTTTATAAGTTAAGGGGGTAATTTTGTAATTTAAGAAACTTGATTTAAATACTTTCAGCATGAAATAATAACATTCTAAACCACAGGGACCATTTGTGTAATTTTTTCAAAATCCATTTCCCAAACCCCTTTTCCGTCGACTGTTACACCGGCCGGTCTCCGACGAAGTCTCCGGCGAGACCAAACCACCAAAATAACACGATTTTGACTCGATTGAACCTTCCCGACAGCTTCGCATGAACTTTTCGAACCTGAGGCCCACAATTAGTTGAAAAATATAAGTGCAATCTATACCAAACCCACTGAACTACTTTCGGCCGAAAGCTCTTCAATTATCGAGCACTATCAATAAATAATGATCAAAGATATCACGCACTAACAATCGTATAACCATTTAAAACCTTCCATTGAGATCAATTCGATTTGAAAACATACAAACACTGAATTCGAACACCTTCCCTGTTCGTGACCTGCCTCAATTCGAACACTACCTTCAGGGCTTCGAAACCTGAAATTGATAAGGGGCTTTTAGTCCCAATAATCATTAGAAGCTTTCCTCGAATTTAATTCGATTTTCATCAACGATTGTCCACTATTTGGATTCAAGACGAACCACGGTGTGTTCATCGATTGCTCATCACCAATTCGTCTTCAATTCAGGTAATTAAATACATGTTTACACTCGATTTTGGTTGGGGAACAAAAGCCCCAACATCAATTCGATTAACAACATCAATTTGGTGTTCAATTTGGCTTGGATTTGAGTTAGGGTTCATAGCAAATTGGGGAATTTGGTTAACTGAGTTTAAATGATTTGGAAACCAAGAACCATCGCGGCTGTAAGCCTTTGGTTCACTGGTTCCCGGTCCAATTGCAATCCTAGGGGTCACGATTTCGAACCCTGTCCCCAACATTTATTTTTTTAAGCCTTTTAAAAATACAGAAAAATTATTAAAAATTATAAAAATAATTTTTATAATCTTTGTTTATTTTAGGAGTTATCTAGTTATTTTCTGGAAATTGATTTCATTAAAAACCTTATTAATTATTTATAAAAACTATTTTAAATGTGATAAATTGTTATAAAAATGGATTTTAAATAATAATTTAAATCATCAAATTATTAATAGACATTATATTATTAAATATGGATTAATTATGATAAAATAAATACAAATTAGATTTTATAAATTTAAATATTTATAAATCTTACAAAATTAAATATAAACTTACATAGTTAAATAATGTTTGCAATTTATTTAGAATATAATTTCTAGATAATTTGTGTCTATAAAATCTTACAAAATTAATATAAATTTACATATTTAAATAATGTTTAAGATTTATTTGGAACATAATGATATGTTAAAAATCATTATTAAAATTTATCAAATTTTATGAAATATAAATCTTTAGATATTAAAGAATTAACAAGGATAAATAAATGATTAGTTATACGTTTATAACAAATCCCCGAAAACCAAACCTTAGATCAATTGAACGTCAGGTTCAAGATCTAACTTATTTAGGTTGTGGATTTGTATTTGTTTGGTTATGTGAATTATAATTCCTTAGGAGGAATTTACTAGCTTGTCAACACCACACAAGGACTGAGGTGAGTTCATACTTAACTGTTTCTCCTTTTTAATCATTTAAATATTTTGGGGCTGGAATACATGTTGTAATTGAAATTACAAATTATTTTTGTGTATTATGTTAAATAATAATTGGATCACATTTATGGTTACATATGGTTATATTGAAAATCATTCTCTGTAAACTGGACTATTAACAAGGCAGGGATCTTTTGGATAGTACTATCGGGGAGTGACTGACCCCCACAAAGGTTTGGACATGTGGTCCTTATCAGATACATAAAGATCTCGCTGTCATTCGGGATGACTTGTTCTGGTATGAGAAGGCAGATATGCGCTATATAAAGTTTGCCATAATAGTTCCACTTACAACCCATATGAGGATAAATGTAAAGAGAGGATTCGCGCCCTCTGATTTGAATTATTATAAATAACATAATATACACATGAAAAAGATATAAAACTATGATACATGGGCAAATCCTATGTGAAGGATTTGTTAGGCTTGTACATAGAAATAATAAACTATGATACATGGGCAAATCCTATGTGAAGGATTTGTTGGGCTTGTACATAGTGGGTATGTGGGATAGCGGGTTCACCTTATTAAAAAGGGTTCCGACTGGCTATTCATATACCGGTGAGTAATTTAAACTCACACTTTTACAATAAACCCTTCTTTGAATGATAGTTGATGATTTATCAAATATGTTTTACTTACCTATGAACTCACCAACCCTGTGTTGACACTTGATTTACATGTATTCTCAGGTATCTACTAGGAGCTTATGGACATGCACGTAGGATCATATAAGAGCTCAAGATACATATTGGTTATTGATAAGACATGATTAGACGTATTGTTAAGAAACAATATATATATTTATTTCCGCTGCGTATAATATCTAATGATCTGAATAATAATAGATTGATTATCTAAAACTTGTCATATAGAAAACTGCATCTCATGTGTAACTACTGTGTTCGATCCTGTTTGCTCACCCCTCCGTGATAGATTCCAGACCCGGAATTTGAGGGTGTGACAGATAAACACGTCAATTTGTTCTTAATCAAGTAAGTTTCATACACCATTCAACTCGATTACACCCAGGGAACAAAAGCCCTAAGGTTATTCGGGTTGAATCAATCGATTTAAGCCTCAATTTTGAATTGCACAATTTAGGGTTCATGTGAATTTGGGGTTTTACTGTAATTGTGTTTTTAAAAGAATTTAAAACCAATGCAAACCAAGGCCTCGGCCCTGGTTCACTGGTTAAGACACTTGCCCACAACTATGAGGTCCCGGGTTCGAACCCGGGCACCCTCATGTATTTTTTTAAAAGGGTTTTAGCCCTCAAATTAATTATGTAAAATTTTTAATAAATATAAAAAAAATGTTTTGTAAACTTTAAATATTTTTATAGACATCAAATAATTTTCTATATTTTTATTAAATTTAAATAATTAAATAAATTTTCCTTAAAACCTTTTAACAAAGGTTATTCTTGCGTTAATTCTAATAAAATGGATTTCATAATAAATAATAAATTATTGGACCAAATGCTAATTTTTAAAAATTATGATTATTTTTTGTTGTTTGCTTAGATTCTATACTTAGACTCTAATAATTGTTAAAAATGGTTTAATTTTATTTTCTCTCTATTAAAAATACATAAGTGGTAAATTCCTTATTAAAATATTTAATATACTTACAAAAATCCCCAAATTCCATTTAAAACCCTAGTTATCGTTAGAACGTTGAACTTATTATAATTAAACTTAAATATTGTAAATATATATTCTTAGGTATCTCGTGAAGATTTACGTTGGAACGTTACTTATTATTCTTATTAATCGTCATCTTTATACTTATTAGCCATGTGAGTTTTCCTTGCCCCTTTTTATGCTATTTCACACCGTTTTGGGGTGAAACATGTTACATTATTCAACATACACTTATAAATGTTTAAATCTTATAAAAGCACATGCAATTCATATTTTTATTTTGTCATGGTTATTTGTGTTATTGTGAGTCTTATATGATCTACATATATTGTTTACAATCATTAACTATTGCTAGCCTGGCGACGTCTTAGATCTTTGGGCCTGACAAGCCTATTTGGTGCTAAAGTCGATGTATTGCCGATCCTAGGAGCCGTATGCTTGTGCACTATGGAACCAAGTACACTTAGCCAATCATATAAACTTATAATCTAGTCGAGGTTTGATTGTACTATATGTGTTCTATAAACTTGCTAACTCATAACCTATGACATGAATTGCTACTTGAAATCCATGGTATATATTATGTATGTGAACTCCTTGAAAACTCACCAACTTTATAGTTGACCCGTTATTTTTAACATGTTTCAGGAAATGCCCAAGTTTGAAGTCATCATTTGAAGCTTGCAATAAACTAGGATTTGGACCTAGCTAAATAAAAAAAAAACGATTATGTTATGTCTTGTATTGTTTGGAACTTTTTCATGTTTGAGACTTATGAATTCATTTCATTTATAACTTATGATAATATTATTTTCATTTAAGGATAGCGTTACGTGGTTGTGAACAATCTTAACCCTCACACCTCGACGATTCCGCCGTCAAGGTTGGGGTGTGACATCTATTAACTCTAATAACTTACCAGTAAGTGTTCCTATATTCCACGATACCAGTCGTAATCTATAACCCTTTTTCCCTGTAGTTGCATCTCTCGTCACCGAACATGATCTAGGGGCAACATAATGTTTCCTGTTACCTATTATACCTCACTCACTCAGCGTGACAAGAAACACCTTAAAAAGAGGTTGCCACACTAATAAAGTATAAACAAAAATAGTCACTCACGCAAGATCAACAAAACACAGGTAACACACAATCAAAACCAGCAGCAGAGATATATCAAGTCACAAGACACTGTAACAGGCACAAGAATAGGGGATGGCTATCCCTATTTAAACCAGAATGCTGGTACTCCTAACCCAGCCAAACAATCTAAACGAAAGAAATATAATTATATATTTTAGAGCAGACTACAAAGTTATTCTAGAACTAAACAGGAAATATAAAAGGATAGAAAGATCTGACAGTGGGGGTTTCCTAAGTTAGGGTTCGCCGAGCGATTGAAGTCTGTAACCTTCGAGGGTTACAAGGCTCATAGGAACCTGGATGAACAACAACTCGTAATAGGTGACGGCAGGTGACGGCGGTGAGTGACTGTGGGTGTGTTGGGCGGGCTGTCGGGTAACAGATGTCGGCAGGTGACGGCGGTGAGGTGGAAGGTGGAGTCGCAGGTGACTATGGGTCCGGTGGTGCGGTGATGAGGTGGTGCAGTGGTGAGGTGGGTCCGATTGGGAAGGTGACGGTGGCGTAGAGCTTCCGATTGGGTCCGATTGGTGGGTCCAATTGGGAGGTGGTTCGGTGATGAGGTGGTGTGGTGATGAGGTGGGTCCGATTTGGGAGGTGGTGGCTGTGGGGAAGGTGACGGTGACGGCGGAGAAGGCGCCGGTGCGGGGAAGGTGACGGTGGTGCGGTGATGAGGTGGGACCGAGGTGGTGGCTGTGGGGAAGGTGGAGTGGAGACGGTTGGGTGGTGGGGGGGAGGGAGTAGGGGGTAGGTGACGGCGGAGAAGGCGCCGGTGAGGTGCCGGTGTTGGAAAGCGCCGGTGAGGTGCCGGCGGTTGTTCAAACGGTAACTTTGCAGAGAGAAGTCTAGAGAGGGAGAGAGAGAGTGTTGTCTAGAAGAACGTTTATGAAACTGAATACATTAATATATCAAGTTTTAATTACATCACATAAAATTACCTGAATGTCTTTTCTTGTATATAAATGAAGTTAGTTTTATCTGTTAAGTGACACATTACGCATATAAACTAGATCTAGTTTGTTAATTTGTGTGTACGAGTCATATGTACTTGTTTAAAACCTACATCCTTCCTTCAAAAGTTATGGATTTCAATACATGTTCGTTACATACATACTAGCTAGCTACTTAGCAAACACACAAGAAAAGTGACTTCAACTCTTTATGTAGATGAGGTTTATAACACGAAGAAGGACACTTTTGTATAAAGTTTTTGAAACGATATATTTATAAAACACGAGTCTATTTAAAGTGCTTTTCATGATTCGTATACAGTCATGGCAATATTTAGGGAATCCTTAGTAAAAAGACATGCAATTATGCCGACCATAAGAAGAAAAAGCCTTTGACCATCTCAACATTTCCCTCTTTTAGGCGCCTACAATGCTTAGATTTTTATGAACTCTACACAAAGTAAAATTCATTATATATGTTACTAGCTTTAGTTACCCGTGTATTACACGGGAGGTGGAGAGTTAATTATTAAAATAACATAAAAACATAAATAAAATTAAATATATTATACGGGTTTACTAACTTTAGTAAACCCGTGCATTACACGAGTTAAAAAATAAAATATTAATTATGATGAAAGTTTATGAAGTATATAATGATATTTTAAAATAAGATATGATTAAAATTACATATGAGTAATAATTATAAGTAATAATTTTAATTTTTATTTCCAAAAAAATTAACCATTTTTTCCAAACAAACCATATTAAAAATATCATTTTTAAAAGTTTCTTATTATAACTTCTAATTTTAATTATTTTTAGTTTATAAAAAAGTTTACTTTTTAAAAACATCAAGTTTAAGGTATTTTATATTTTTAAAAATGTTTGATATTTTAGAAAAACTCTTATTTTATAAAAAATTATTTTCTAGAAGCAACATTAATAAAAAGACATCTTTTCTTAATTTATTAAGAAAAAAAATTTAATCTTAAAAAGAATTAAAATATTTTAATCTTTAATTTAAGTAACTATTTAAGAGGAGAGAGAGACGAGAAAAATAAAATTAGGAGGTCTAGGAATGTGACAAGTGTCCTCCTAAATTACTGTTTTAGTATTATATATAGATTCAAATTATGGAGTTTTTTTAAATAATTATTAGAGTAAATTACCATTTGCATCCCTGACGTTTATCCATTTTAACCACTTGTATCCTTGCAGTTTCAAAGTCTCGATTTACCCCCTAATGTTTCATTTTTATCTCCATTTGAGTACAAAACACTAACGGCGTTAGATTTTTCTGTTAACTTTTGTAAAATGACAAAATTACCCTTATTTATTAATTCACATACCCCACATCCTCACCCTCCCTTATCTCTTCTCTCTCTCTTCTCCATTTCTTCTCCATTTCTAAGCTTTTTAGTCCACACCAAATCACCACTACCACCACAATCACCGATGCTGCTGCCGCCGCTGCCTCTGCAACGCCACCGCCGCCGTAACCACCACCACCCCCATCTCTTCTCGTTCTTTCTCTCTCTTTCTCTCTATCTCCGACGACGAAAGATCATGGGAATCACTACAAAAAGGCGAATCTGGTCTCCTTCGTCCCGTCGACAACCAAGCCCTACATCACGCCCAGTATAGCCGCCGTCTCCGCTCACTCTCCGCCGCCTCCGCCGCCTCCGCCGCCTCATGGATCCAAAAAGGCCTCATTCGATACCTCTACCTCGTCATCGATCTCTCTCGGGTATCAATGTTCATATGATCATGTCATTTGTTTGATTTGAAATGTTGGTTGTGAAGTTTGGAATCGATGTGTATTTGAAGCGATTGTTGTGAGTCTGTGAGTGAATCGTGTTGGTGTTTGATTTGATAGTGAGTATAAGAATGGTGGTGGTGATAGGGGAGTTGTAATGGTAGTGATGGGGGGCTGCGATGGTGGTGATGGGGGGCTGCGATGGTGGTGATGGGGGTCGTAGTAGTGGTGATGGGGTGGCTGCAATGGTGGTGATTGGGCCACGATAGTGGTGATGGGCTCGCGATGGTGGTGATGGGGGTCGCGATGTTGGTGATGGGGGGCTGCGGTGGTTGTGATGTGGGGTCCCGGTGGTGGTGATGGTGGTCGCGGGTGGTGATGGGGGGTTGTGGTGGTTGTGATGGGGGGCTGCGGTGGTTGTGATGGGGGGTCCCGGTGGTGATGGTGGTCGTGGCGGTGGTGATGGGAGTCACAGCAGTGGTGATGGGTGGCTCTAATAAAGGGAAAAGAGCGTGGGGGGGACTGTAATGGTGGTGATGAGGGATATGGAGGTGGTGACGGGTGGTTGTCGTGGTGATGATGAGGGTTGTGGAGGTGTTGATGAGGGCCATGGAGGTGGTGATGTGGCTGTGGAGGTGGTGGTGGGTGTGTTAGTTTGAAGAAGAAGATGGTGATGAATGGGTCCCACCAATTTTTATTTATTTATTTAATTTAAGGGGTAGTTTAGTTCTTTCAACAATAACTATAACAGAAAAACTAACTGTGTTAGTTATCTTGACTCAAATTGAAAAAAAAAATAAAATGACAGACACTCAAATGAAGAAAACATAAAACGTCAGGGGGTAGAAGGTAATTTTAAAACTATAGGGATGCAAACGGTTAAAATGGGAAAACGTCAGAGATGCAAATGATAATTTACTCTAATTATTAACAATGTGTTAACTAAACTTTAGTGGTCAAAGTTGTAAAAATATTTATTCACTATAATAGTTTGATCGTCAAACTATAAGATCCTAAACTTTAGTAGTCAAAGTCTATAAAACAAATGGGTGACAAAGTGTAAAATACTAAATTTAATAGACAAACTCGACGAAATAAAATGTGATTATAAATAGTCAGATGATCAAACTTTAATATCTTAACTACAGTGGTCAAAGTAAAAAAACCTAAAGAATATTATTCTTTCTAGATGACCAATAATGATTGTTAAAGTTAGAAATCCTTATGAAAATTATAAAAGATTAGAGATTTAAGTGGAAGTATGTATTTAAATATAGGGATAATTTGTAAAATAGTAATCAAGTCTTAAGATCGTTCTAATCAGTTCACTTATAAATTTATTTGTCTTAATTAGGTAACTCATAATTTTTTTTTGTCTCAATCAAGTCATTTATAAAAATTTTTTGGTCCCAATCAGTTTACTAAAGTTTCAGAATTATTCTAATTAAATCACTTATAAATTATAAAAATATTTTAAAAACAATTGAAACATATAAAATAATAACAATATTTATAAAGAATTAAATCATTTTTAAAAATGGCGAATTATTTAAAAGTTTTGAAAAAATATGAATGAGAGAATTGGAACATTACTAAAACTTTAGTGACCTGATTGTAACAAATATAAATATCGGTGACCAATTGGAACAAATAAAAATATAATTGACCTAATTAAAACACTTTTAAAAAAACTTGCTTATTTTAAGAAGTTTTTCTTATATATAAAATGGACCGAAAGACAAGAAATCACTATTTATACCTTAAATCAACACCGTCTATTCCAATTAATATGTCACTGTAATAACAAAGTTTCTTTAGTCTTTTACTAACGGCGTTCAGAATTTTTAAAATTTATATAATACTAACTACCAACTTAGTTGTGCATTATGATTTGTATCTTATGTTTTATAAATTGTAATTACTTATTTTATTTTTTCTTTACTTTTTTACTTTTAACCCTATAATTTTCATCTTTTATATTTAACACTAATATTTTTTTTCACTTTCAACTTAAGTCTCATTTACTTTAAATATTTTATAAATTTTCCATTTTATATCTCGGTCTAAATTTTTTGAGTTAACATACTGCAATATGCGAATGTCGTTCAAAATTTTTACATCTATTTTTTTCTGTTTAATTAACGGCCGCGTTATATTTTACGTTTCGTTCTAATTTATACAAATTAGCACGTCGTATCACACGCGTATTGTTCAACCTTTGTACGTCTATTTTTCGTTCGGTTTTAATTCTTTGTTTTACGAGTTTTTCTGATGTTGATGGTCGCAAGCAACAATATGACATTGATGCTACTTGGCTCGATTTTAGGCCCCACCACAACGCGTGGGGCTAACTACTAGTTTTCTTCTAACTAGAAAGTTATTTAAGTTTTACTGTTGTTACATTGTTGAAAAGCTTTTCATAAATTTTATTCAAAAGTTAAGTTTCTTAAAAGGAATTATGGAATAGATAGGAAACTTGGTTCCTATTTAGTAGTTATAATCATGAACAAAGAAAAATTAATCAAATAATAATCAAGTTTTATAGTTGTTTATTTACATCACTTAATTTTAAAGATTTCAAATACTATAAAAGAAATCACAACAATGAAACAATAATAACAATTGAGTAAATTTATAGTTACAAAATGTATTAGCTTGTAAAAAAAACAGGAATTAAAACTTATTTAGATTCAAAGTAACCGTTGGGTTAAAAAGTAAACGACATGCACATGAATTAAAATAAAAAACGAAAAAGCAAATTAAAAGTTGAACACCACTATTAGTGGTTCATCGACCTCCAAGTTATGCCACGTGGAAAACTACAATTGGATATGATTCACCCCATCTCAGGCTTGGTCCAACCCATTAGTCCTATATCATCTGCTCGTCACCATCGTTTATCAATAATATTCGTTTGTCCGTTTCTATGATGATGTTAGCACATTATAAGACTAAAGCATGTGTTTTAAAAACCGGACCACAACAACGTGCTAGACTTGAAAAACTTTGCGATTGTTGGCTCGGTTTGAAGTTAAGGACCACGCACAAATAAACCATCAAGTGTATGTTGAACAAACAGATCGATCAAATTACTGAAGCTTGTGAAAAACCGTTGATGCTTGCCTGCTTGGCTTCTCCTTTTGTCAACAGACTGACTTAAAGATTGGATTGTTGGTTGAACCGGTAAACATTAGTAGTTGTTGCTTTTTAACTGCTACATGGTCAGTTATTTTAATTTTTAAATTCTCTAGTTTTAACGTCGAGATAAAAATGTATATAATTGGAATAAATAGTTAGCCTAGAATATGAGATGAGAAGAAATCAGAAATTTTTCTAGTATCATAGGAAGATATGAACTAGTTATTCAATTAGATCAATAATCAACATATTAAGCAAACAAAACTCAATACTAAATTAACATGTCATTTGAATTAAAATAATATAATTCTAAGACCATTTACTTCAAGGATTACATGTTAACAAACAATAAGAATCAAATCTAAAAGAATTGAAAAGTTATGACGAAATTGTAATATAGATATATCACATAACCATGCATGTAATTTCACTATACATTTTATAATGCTAGAATAATAATCAAACCAAATTTACAGAATTATATATAAACATTTTATTCGTGGCGTTGATGGTAAAATCAAAAGGGTGGTCATGATATTATTTTACAATAAACCCCTTGAAAAGTACTAATGTCGGGTTAATTATTATATAACAAATTTCTTGTGATTTAGCTATCAAATGATTACCTAATCGTATTTAATATAAAGTTTGGTTGGTAATTACACGTTGAACTGTCAATGGGACCGTTGCTTATATGTTGGCAAGTGATGTCGACTTAACACTCAAGTGGTTGTCAAAATTGAATTCTTAAGATGTACATGAGAAAATGTTCACGATTAACATCTCATAATATAATTAAATAATAATTGTTTTCAATTTTTAAGGGTTATCTATTTTGAAAAGATAACCATCAGGGCTTGCCCTGGTGGACACCTCGATGAGGGATAAGGACAAGTGATCGTAAGGTCGCGGGTTCTATCCTGAGGGGGGAGGGTTTACCCATAATATGTGGGGTTCCCGCCCGGTGGTAGGGGTCCCAGCTTCGGCTGTGGGTCACGGCCCACGTCTCACAGTGAAAAATCCCCTTGACGGTTGAAATGGACCGGCTGTGGGGGTCGAACTGGGGTCTCGCGGTTGAGGAGGTAAAGGATTTCCCGCTGAACCACACCCTTAAAAAAAAATCTATTTTGAAAAGACAAAGAACCTTTCAAAGACAAACGTTTTATGTTTTTTTCCCTTTTAAATAAAAAAATGTAATAATGGTTACGCAACTTTATCACATTGCACATATCAATAATAGCTATAATTAGATCAAATAGTCAAGGTTAAGTGAATATATGATTACTAGGTTAGATCCAATGTATCACATGGGTGGAATAAATAAAATATATTAAAATTATTAGTTTTATAAATATTTATTTTCTAGATGTTATTAGCCATTGATAAAATAAAAACATAATGAATATTTAAAAGTTATAACACATAATAAATTATAAATTATTACTCTATATTTAAAGATAAAATATGTCTGAAATAATATAATTTAGTATGTATTAATAAATATTAAAATAAGAATATTTATATTTAGATGTTTAATAGTTTAGTTTGCTTATTTAGAATAATTATAATTTAATATGAGAGAGACAAGAAACATAAATATAGATATATTTGTTTTAACATATTTTAGTTAAAAAGAAAAGTCAAATTGATATTTTTTTTTATAAATTTTTGCATTTATTACGAGACAGAGGCGGGAAAATAATTTTTGTAATATGCTATAATGATGACACGTGTCCTTTAATATGCTAGAATGATAACACGTGTCTTAAAAAACCTCTTTTTTATTATATGTTATAGATATGCTATACATGATTTGAAACATTTTAGCTACACAAAACGACAAAGCTAATATGATTAATTTAATTTATGATGTTATAAGCCCTAAGCATGATTGACAAGACGATTATGCATTCGTGCACGACCTCATTGTTTTGATAACAACTGATCATTATCGTAAGAAACACAATCTCACCGGTAAAGAGATACATACATGAAGACGTTTGTAAGGAGATACACACATGAAGACCTAAAATCAGTTAGATAAGCAGTATGATCTCTATTTATAACATACTAGATTAGTCCTCGTATATTATATAGAATTATTTAATAAATATTAAATAATTAGCAATCAATATTTATGCATTCTAAAATCATGCTTGATTATATAATATGATTATAGTGACGTACAAATAACTACTTTAAATAAATAAATAATAATATATTTTTTAAACTTTGTTTTATAAAAATTTATGATTTTTAAATATTTTTATTTAAAAAATGATTTTTTAAAAAACGAGTTCGGTGTATTATGTATTTTAATAAACTTTTATTTTTAAAAAGCGAGTTTTAATAAAAAATAGGTTTTTTATTTATTAAATTATACATTTTTTTAAATTAAAAATGGTATGAGTAAAATTATTAGTATTCAATATTATTATTAATAATATAGAGGAATGAGAAATTTAGTATGATAAGGCTTACGATTGTTTCATGTTTATTTTAGTTTTTTTTCTAGATAAATTTATAGGCAAAAAACCTTTAATTAAACGGATTATAGTTAGTAATAAACACGAATAGTTAAATTATAACATTTTAATATTAAATATAATTAAAATTATATATACGTAATAGCTCAAGAAATAAAATAATTATATTATTTTTAACTCTCTTATCTAAATATTTTTAGACATTCGTTTTAAGATTTTTTCTATTAAAAAATTAACTTTTTTTATCAAAATCTTTTTTTTTGAAAACTCTTATTTGTAATTATTTTGATTTTTTTAATAAGGTTGTCTTTAAAAAATTTCACCTTTATAATGTTTTTAGAAACGAAACGACTTAAAATATTTTGCTTAAAAAAGGTTTAGAGTTTTGGAAATTTTTATATTATATAAATTTTTATTTATATTTTAATTAAAAGATGTGATTTTAACTTCCTTAATAAAATATATTTTAAAAAAAAATAGTTTGATTTTAAAAAAATCTAGATAAGAGAGAGAAATATAGTAATTAATAAATTAGTTTTTAATAAGAGAGAGTAACTTGTATTAGTATTTAAACTACTAAAATACCCTTTTGGATGGAAAGTCAATGTGTGAATGTGTAAAAATTTGACAAAAGTGGCAAAAAGTTTTATTAAGAAAGTGATCTAATTTATAAGTGTAACTTTAAAGGGAATTAGTTAATATAAATTAATAAGTTTTCAAAAATTTGAAATATTCTAAAATCGTTGTTGTAAAAAAGAAAATTTTATAAATCAAAATAATTAAAATTTGAAGTTATAATAAGAAAACTTTTAAATTGACATACTTTTAAAAATAGGTTGTTTTGAAACAAAAAGTAAAACAATTGAAAAAACATAAAAGGTATAAAAAATGATTTCATTGTTTTGTTATTTATATTATAGCATTTACTTATATATAATTTTAATCATATCATATCTTAAAATATTATTTTATAATTAATAAATTTTTATTAAACACTATTAATATTTTATTTATTCAACCGGTGTAATACACATGATACTAACATAGTTACCTGTGAACCCATCATCTATCTGTCCATGGCGATGTGAGATTTTTCTAGGGTGTTACCGTCACCCCTCATATGGACTTATTGTCCTCGATGAGCACGGAGACTCATCATCCTCAACGACGTGTTCCCCAACATCCCTAACGGTACATAAGGGGTTCCAATACCATTTGCAACATCGGTCTCTCATATCATCTATATTTCTATTTTGCCTATGAGAAACTCATGTTTTCTTTTTCTCGGGTGAAAATTTTCAGGGGGGTCATCTATTCCTGGATTGCTTCCATCCAAGTATGCTTAAGAGAGTTTTTCTTTCATCCACGACCAATAGGTCCAAAACACTATGGTGAAATTAGTGATAAGACATTACTTATTCTAACACCCGGCCTCTCGTAGCACCAAATATAGTCTGCTTTACCCACGATAAGCTCACAGATTTGCTTTCAGTTGACCGGATGAAAACTTCCCAGGAAGGTCACCTATCGCTGGTTGCTTCCACTTGAGCACGCTTAACTGTTGAGTTCTCCTCTAATTCATATACAATACGCCTAAAACGTGTTGATGATATTAAAGACAACACATTCTTTATTGTTGGGTCATTATAAGGCTGGTGCAACCAAAACCACTTCACATAGTCAATTTTGATGCTACATACAAAGGCTTCCGAAGCTAAGTATGAGATCGTCCGAAGTCTAAAGACAACAGCTGAAGGCAACAGCTGAAGTCAACAGCTGAAGACAATAGCTGAAGTCAACAGCTGAAGACTAACTTCCGAAGACAAAGTCTGAAGGAAAGAGCTCAAGACAAAGTCCCAAAACCACTTCACATAGTCAATTTTGATGCTACATACAAAGGCTTCCGAAGCTAAGTATGAGATCGTCCGAAGTCTAAAGACAACAGCTGAAGGCAACAGCTGAAGTCAACAGCTGAAGACAATAGCTGAAGTCAACAGCTGAAGACTAACTTCCGAAGACAAAGTCTGAAGGAAAGAGCTCAAGACAAAGTCTGAAGAACACTTCCGAAGACAAAGTCTAAAGGAAAGAGCTGAAGACAAAGTCTGAAGGAAAGAGCTGAAGACAAAGTCTGAAGAACACTTCCGAAGACAAAGTCTGAAGGAAAGAGCTAAAGACAAAGTCTGAAGAAAGAGCTGAAGACAAAGTCTACTTCCAAAGACAAAGAAGACTCCAAGCCTCGGAAGAAGCAGTCTTCCGAAGTATAAGTGGCTTCGGAAGAAGTTATTTTTCCGAAGAGATTTATCCTTCGGAAGACATTGCTATGTCCAGTAGACATAAGTATGGTCTCTGACAAACCGCTGCAGACTTCTGATATAGCATGGCTTCTTCCTAAAGAATCATGTTGTTGACCATAATTTATTCTACTATTCACCTTTTTATGATAGTACATGTTACCAACTTTAGTTGGTGACAAAAGGTAAGTCAGGGATATGTCCTGACTACCAAATCTTAGATAAAATGTTTGAGATACCTTAACCTATAGTCTTGTAGTATAGATGTTTAGTTAGAGGTTTCCAGCTGGTATCAAAGTATATCCGGCTGTAGGTAGTATTATATATATTTCTCATTGTAATTCATTAGGAACACACAGACAGAGTGATAGATTGAGCAAGTGAGCTTGAGCTTGTAAGAGTCTTTGTAATCCTTTGAGTTGAGAATCAATATATAAAAGTACCTTGAAAATTTAACTGCTGTGTTCATTGTTACTTGTTATATTGTGATCAACTCTTATTAGACTCTTCCTGAGTGTTGTTCAAGGTGAGTTTGAGAGAAAAACCATTGGTTGAGTGACCCAAACCGATCCTGCAATTGGTATCAGAGCTTCCAGGCTCTTGATTGTGAGATCTTACCATCCAAATCAACTTGTTTTTCACTCCTCCCTACAAACCACTCACTCAAATGGCCGCTCTCTCTAAAGATGATATGGAAACCGGTACCATGACCAAGTCCCCACTGATCACCCCTGAAGACTTTGACACATGGTGCATAAGAATGGAAGGCTTCATCAAGTGTCAAGATTCAAGGATGTGGGACTCTATTGTTAATGGTCCTTTCATACCAAGCACTACTTCTGCTACTGGTAATCGCATCATTCCAAAAGATGTTGATGATTACTCAGAAGAAGATAGGAAAAGAATAGAGCTAGATCAAAGGGCTATGACTTCTCTTCAAACTGCTCTTCCAAACTCCATCTACAGAGGCTTCAAGAAGTGCAAAACAGCCAAAGATTTATGGGATGCATTGAAGCTTATGTATGAAGGATCCAAGGAAACCAAAGTGAACAAGAAGGATCTCTTGAAGCAGCAGTTTGAGAGTTTCACTTTCAAGGCTGGTGAGACCTTGACTCAACAATACTTCAGGTATGTTGAGATAGTAGATACTCTGGTGGATATTGGAGTACCTCTTGAGAATAGATACATAGTTAGAAAGTTCATGTCTTTCCTTCCTAAACTATGGACACACTACTGTGTTGTAATCAAGAGAACTTCGGACCTTAAGACTCTTTCTCTCACAGAATTGTATGGTATCCTAAGTGCATTCCAGATGGAGATGAACATGCAGAACTCCTCTGGTAACTCCAATAACCAACTGAGTTCAGCCCTTCATGTGGTTGAAAGGGAATTCACAGAACCACAACATCAGTTGTTATGTTACCCCGACAACTCAGATAGTGGACCCTACATTACTCTACCTGAGACTCTAAAGTCTCAAAAGGTTCAACACAACTCCTTTCAGGATAGTTGTGCCTTTGTCTCTGGAAGTAGACACTCTGGTGATTTTTAATATTGCTTTGATGACCTTGAGTGCTTCAGTCCAGATGATGTAGAATATGTGGACATTGTCCAACAGATGGCTCTTTTAACTTACAGAGCGAAGAAGTTCTTCAAGAGAACTGGAAGGCAATTCCCTCAAAACCCAGTCAACAGCAAGTTTGGGTTTGACAAGAGCAAAGCAAAGTGTTACAACTGCAACCAACTAGGTCACTTTGCTAGGGAATGCAAGGCTCCCAAGAACAACCTGGGAACCCCACAGGCCTCCACACATCCCTCAACCTCAAAACATGAAGAAAAGTCAACTGAAACAGCTGCAATAGCTCAAGAAGTTGACTGGAGCTTCATGGTACAGGATGTGACTCCCGCTCAAGCACTCATGGCCGGAACAGATGATGATCAGGTATATGAACATCTCTATAAGGATTACAATACGGAAATCATATCTGATGTTGAGTCTTTAAATATCTTAATATCTGATTTTAAAAGAGCTGAATCTGACTATCAAAAGAAAATTGAGGAGTTAGAGAAAACTGTGTCTCTTTTAAAACATGAAAGACCAACTACAAGACTCAAATTAAAGATCTGATATCTAAACTGTCTGAAGTTCAAGCCCAGTTGGTCACTGCTGAGGTTCAGGCCAGGAAGCAAGCTATTGCTGAGCAAAACTTCCAAGATATTCTTGCATCATCCTCTCATTTCAAAATATTTTATCAAAACAAAAAAGGGTTGGGAACCAATGAAATAGCCCTACCACACTCCTATGAGTCTATTAGACTACCTAGATGTGGTACTGAAGAGCAAGAGGTTCCAACTGCTGACCCTTCTCCATTGGAACTAGAGGATGAGGCAAAAATAGTGGCCACCACAGGGGAGAAACAGGAAGATACACTCATCTCCACCTGTGAAGACCAAATCCTAACCACCAAGGCAAGAAGAAGCATAGCTAAAGCTGCAAGAAGGACTGCCAAGAAGGTTGCAGAGTCCAAGCTGAAGATTGACCCAAAGCAAAAGGGTATCTTCATCTCTGCCGGATTCCAAGTGGTAGGTGCTTCTGATTCAGGAAAGGAGTGTAATACCAGCACTCCTGTCCTACCAAAGGATCAGAAGTTGAAAGGAAAAGTTACTGATGAAGAGAAGAAATCTAAGAAACAGCAACCTGCAAATTCCCAAAAGACTAACATTGCATGCATAATGTGTGGTCTGCACAACCACATGGCTAAAGATTGTTATTACAATCCAGCAAGCACACATTATGCAAATAATGTTAGAAAAGAAGGAGTCAGGGAAGGTGTCTCATTTGGACCATTTCAAACGGTCCAAATGATGAAAAAGGGAAAATTGGTCTCGGAAGCCAAGTTGCTTTCGGAAGAAAGTACTTCTTCCGAAGGGAAAATGGCTTCGGAAGCCAAAGCTTCTAAGGTTCGGAAGAACAAGAAAGCTCCCTTGAAACCATCCCAGAAGAAGACTGCTTCGGAAGAAAAGGTGGTGAAGGCTTCTTCCGAAAAGAAAGAAGCTTCGGAAGAAGACCATGCTGCAAAAGCTTCAACAAGCTCATCCTCAAAGATCAACCAAGGGATGGATTGGAAGATCAAGAAAGATGCTGCAGCCCAAACCTCTTCTTCAACGACCTCTATTGAACCCTAATGCATATCTTTTGGTTCAATTATGTCATTATCTTTGGAAGAGCCCAAGACCAGCAAGGCTTGGGCTTCCAAACAAAACTAACCATCTGATCTTATGTGCAGGGACATCCATTTGACAAGAACAACAATGTCTGGATTGTAGATAGTGGATGCTCCAGGCACACGACAGGGAACAGATCTCTCCTTCAACAATTCCAGAACTTTGATGGAGGGCCTGTCCAATTTGGAGGTGAGACCGGAGGATATATTTCAGGCAGAGGAAATATATCCAATGGCAGAATAAACATTGACAAAGTTCACTTTGTCAAACAGCTTGAACACAATCTGTTAAGTGTTTCTCAGTTCTATGATCAAAAGCATCAAATGCTTTTCACAGAACATGAGTGCATTATCCTCAAACCAGGGATGACAATTCCTCCGGAATTGGTGCTTCTTAGATCTCCCAGGAAAGGGGATATGTACAAGCTAGATATGAACAATGCTTCTCCTATGGGTGAAGTATCATGCTTTCTTTCCAAAGCTGATAGTGATGAGTCAACACTATGGCATAAACGTATATGTCATGTAAATTTTAAGACAATGAATAAATTGGCTAAAAATAACTTGGTACATGGTTTGCCTAAAAAGGAATTTTTCTACAAAGATAACTGTGTTGCATGCCTGAAAAGGAAACAATACAGGACATCTCATAAGTCCAAATGTGTTAACACTATCACTACTCCATTACACTTATTGCACATGGATCTCTTTGGTCCCACAAGTATAATGAGCATTGGAAGAAAATCATACTGCCTTGTGATTGTTGATGATTTTACAAGATTTACATGGGTATTCTTTTTAAGAAGTAAAGATGAAACTGCTGAAACGTTAAAATCTTTTATTCTTAAAATAGAAAATCAAATTGATCAAAAGGTTAAGATCATTAGAAGTGATCAAGGGACTGAGTTTAAGAACTTTGTTCTTGACTCATTCTATGACTCAAAAGGGATTGCCAGACAATATAGTGCTCCCAGAACTCCTCAACAAAATGGTGTTGCTAAGAGGAGGAACATGACACTTATTGAGGCTGCTCGAACCATGTTAGCTGATTCAAAACTACCTCTAACATTCTGGGCAGAGGCAGTTAGCACTGCATGCTATGTGCAGAACAGGGTTCTTGTAGTTAAGCCCCATGAAAAAACCCCTTATGTGTTATGGAACAAGAGGCCACCGTTCATTGGCTTTCTAAGGTCCTTTGGCTGCAAGTGTACCATACTTAACACAAAAGACAACTTAGCAAAGTTTGCGGAGAAGTCAGATGATGCTATCTTTGTTGGATACTCTTCTAGCTCCAAATCTTATAGGGTATACAACATTAAGAATCAACAATTTGAGGAGTCATCCAATATAGTTGTAAATGAGCACACTCCTTGTGTTAGGGGGAATGGACCTGATTATATTTTTGAATTAGAATTGTTTTCAAACTATTCTAAACCATCTTATAAGAATGTTTCAGATGGAACAGGTGCTTAAGGTAATGCTGATGATGATGCTAATCAACTGTTTGAGCTACCCAGACCTCTTCCAAATTCTCTAAGAGCTGATAGACAACAAGCTTCAACCATTCACAGATCTGATAGTGTAACTATCTCAAGGAATAATGAAGCTTCAACAAGTGAATCACTTGATGAACCTCAAAGCTCCTCAGGTGATCCATTACAACACCAGGTTGAAAGAAGTAGTATTCTGAAGGAACATGCAACTGTTAATACTACTTCACGGCCAACCATTGATGATGTTTCTCAGTCATTCAATCAGTCATCATTAAATGACTTTGAAACAGCAGCTGGACAGAGTAACCCAGTTCCTGATCAGAATACGTCTATCCTGGACCTATCTCTGCAACTGGAAGTGATTCCTCGTCTTAGGATTCACAATACTCATCCAACTGAAAACATCATAGGGAATGTCTCTGAGGGTGTGAGAACAAGAGGGCAAACTCATCATGGGAATGTCTGCTTGTACTCATGCTTCTTATCTCAGATGGAACCCAAGAAGGTGGAAGATGCCTTGAAAGATAGTAGTTGGGTTGAATCAATGCAGGAGGAACTGCTTCAATTCAGAAGACAAAAGGTCTGAAATCTACGTCCACTATCTTCTGGTCAAGTACCCATAGGCACTAAATGGGTATTCAGAAACAAGAAAGATGATAGAGGCTTGATTATCAAGAACAAGGCAAGATTAGTAGTTCAAGGATACACCCAAGAGGAAGGAGTCGATTATACTGATGTCTTTGCACCAGTTGCAAGACTTGAGGCAGTTAGGATCTTCCTTGCTTATGCTGCATCCAAGAACTTCACTGTCTATTAATTTGATGTCAAGTGTGCTTTTCTATATAGGGATATAGATAGGGAAATCTATGTATGCCAACCTCCAGGATTTGAAGACCCACAGCACCCCAACTATGTGTGCAAACTGGACAAAGCTCTATATGGGCTACACCAAGCACCTAGGCTGTGGTATGAGACATTGTCTCAGTTTCTCCAGAAAAATGGCTACACCAGAGGTACTATTGATAAGACTCTTTTCATCAGGAAGACTGGAGAAGACATTTTGCTCGTTCAATGTCACATCCTGGCGGAAGCGTGAAATGCGGTTTGGGTGTGACTTGCTTTATCAGAGTACATTAATTATAGTGGAACAAATATTAAATACATATGCTTAAAACAAGAAAGTAGGACATGCATTTATTCATAATATTCGTGATTACATCTTATACATATATTCCAAAATTAGATATAATCTTTTTACTACATCATTAAACTACTGCATGTCTTCAGATACGGTGGAAGTGCGCATTAACATACACACTACTATCAACGATGTTGACAGTTAACGTGACACAAACCCTTCCTACCACTTCTCCCCAACCATTGTGCACTTCAAAGCTAATGTCAAAAGTGTTACTCATTGTTTCCTGAAAAAGTACACTAAACCAGTCAACAAAAATGTTGGTGAGAACATAGGTTTAATCCAGACAAATATTTTGTTGATGTATTAATTACAACCAAACCTGCTCACAACATAATCATACTGTCATGAAATAATTCACAAAATTAGATAATATTACATCCTAACCCCATTCGGTTAGATGCAGGAAAATAGTAGCAACCCTCATCCGGTTGGTACAAATATTCTCCTAAGTAGCGCTACTAACATTATCGGACGGTTCCTCATTCGAACTAATGGTTGTATCGCAAATGACAGTAAGCAATAAAAATATTTTCAAAAAAATACATCAACTCAAACAGTATACTTTTCCCCCAAAACTTTGTTGAATATCAAACGGTTGAAAAAATGGGGCTATGAACTCACCGTGTCTTCTCACTTGAACCTAACAAAACAGTTCAGAGTGTCAGACAATATTTAGTTTAGAATTTTTAGAACCTCAGATGTAAGTATCTTTTGAAGTTCTACCAATAATGTTACCACAAAAACTTTCCACAATTTATTTATACATAATTAGTCCAAATTCCTCATAAATTATCAAAAAAACCTACTGCAGTCCAAAAATCATCAAAAATTTTTAGATCCTTATCCCAAAAATCACTAACATCTCATAATTTTTATAGCATCCAAATCCAAACAGATTATTTTCTATAAACTTTATAATATTCTCATAATGGTTAAAAATATCTTCTGTAATTCATAAATTCCCAAATGTTTACAGAAGACTTGTTATACAAAACCAAACCTCGTATAATTATCTCAAAGTCCAAATCATAACATACCAGTTTTTGTAATTTTTAAAATAATTGAAATATTTAGTAAAAATATTTATACAACTCCAAAAATTATGAAAATTATATATTCTATAGTCTATGATTTAATATTGTATATATTATTTTATCAGAGTTTATTATTCACGTTAAGTATTTATTCTGATTTATTTACTATAAAATATATAAAAATTCATATCTTAATTATGATAGGGAATAAAATTCTGAAATATTTCCAGAGGCTTTTATACCTCAAAATAATCATCCTATGATTTATCATAATTTTCCCAAATTTATTTTTATTTTGATATTTTCTTCTATTTTCCATTATAAAATAATTTATATAAATTATTTATTTATCAAAACTTTATCAAAACTTCCAGTTCAATATTTTAGTATAAAAATTAGAATTTCTCAATGTTTATTCCCACAATTACAGTTACTTAATATTTATTTGATTTTTCTTAAACATTTCCAAGGTTTAATCCTTTCAAATTCCAAATATATCTTTTTATCATAAATTTCTGAGTTTTTATAACTCATTACTTATGATTAATGAAATAATAATTCTCAGAAGTGGTTTGGTGTTTAAATACCAAAACTAACAATATATGTATATGTTTTGTAACATATATGTGACAATAATTATCTTATACCTTGTGATGATGTTCTTAATGCTATCTTAGCTCCTTGAACCCGAGAATAAGTCTGTGAAGGTCGTGGACGGTGATGGTAGGTGCTGGTAGTGTGTGGTTATGTTTGTTTGTTGTTGTGGTTGTCGGTTTTTGTTGTTGTTGTTTGTTGATGTTGTTGGTTGTTGTTTCAAATGAAACCGAGAGTGAGAGAGACTGTGGGACAGAAATGGTGGTGATGTTGGTGAAGCAAACCGAGGGTGAGAGGGACAGAAGGTGGCTGGAGGTGGTGGTGATCGAGTGAAGATGATGATGTGTATATAAGGATCCGAGAGGAAGAGGGATGAAGTGGTGTTTGTTTTCAACTTGGTGTGGCATATATCCCCCTTTAATCTACCGCCTCATACAACCTAAACTTAATGACTCATGTTTGTGGATGCTTAGATGTCGAAATAAGGAACTAAAGGCGGTTCCTAGGGAGATACCGAGAGATAGATGAAAGGTGGCCACTTAGATAGGATAGGTGGCAACTTTTAGGTCCTTCATGGTGTGAATGGGAGGTCTATAATGGTGTGGTGGCAGGTTAGGCTTACTAGGGATTGACTTTGTTGTATGAATGCATGGATACCGAGGCTTGCTTGCTAGATGGCAATTAAGGAACCTCCATGGTGTGAACATGAGGTTTGTAAGTCAAAGTGAATGTTTAGGTGGCAAATGGTGAGGATGGTAGAGTATGTGGTGGCGGTTTATGGCAATGGGGGTGCAAGAAACCGAGATGCATGAATGTGTTTTCAAAGTTGGCCACCTTGTACACTAGTAATGATTATGGTGGTAATGTGATGGCGGTTTGTGGTGTGTGAAAGCAAGGAAAACGGGGCATGGGTGGCGGTTTGGGAAGGAAGTAAAGTAAGAAAAGGAAACCGAGGGATGTTGGATTGGGGTTAGTAATTTTCGGGTGGTGGTTTTGTGGTTTTGGATGGGTTTAACCGAGGTATAGGGTCGAGGGTTATGGTGGTGGTTTGGTGTTTTGGGTTGATGCTAGTTTAGGGTTTTAGGTTTTAGGTTTTTAGTTTAGTGTTTTGAGATTTTAAGTTTTTTTAGTTTAGTTTTCTTTTAATGGGTGTATACATATATACATATATATACTCATACATACAAGTGAGCTTTATGTACATAAATCACAATTATTCATATATACACAACATATATATTCATGTTTTTAATATGTATAAAAAGTGTTCGTAGGTTCGTGGAGAGAACAAATCTTTTTTTCAATACTCACACTCCTTATTAGTTAAGAATCCTAGTGATTGTATTTATATGCTTATTCCTGATAGGAAATACAATATTCAAATAAATGATTTTTCGTCGAATGACTATTCATCTATTGTATTTTCATGCAAATATGGAGCAATAAAACTCTATGAAAAGATGGTGGTTCAATTCGATGTTATTTAAGAAGGAGTTCAAACACTCCAAAGGGTCCATTTAAGTTAAATAAACATGCGGAATTTGGTCCCAGAAAATTTCATTAACATTTAACTCCCAAAATATGTGTTTCGTGTCAACCGACACTCAAAAATGAAGTTTAACAATCCATTTACATACACACGTGATAGGAAGTTTCAAAATAATGTTAACGCGTTAGTTTCTACAAAAGAAACGTGTATGCAAGTCCCGTTCGATCCTTGTATGCCCTATCGATCACTTTAGCCTTCCGGTCCCGTAACACCTGAAAACACACGTTTAGACAACCATTAGTTCATAGGAACTAAGTAAGTACATTCTAACATTCATTTCGGGTCTTTACGGGGGTTTAAACGGACTCGGAACGCGTTAAAACGATAATCGACAAAATCTGGGGAAACGAGAAGACAACAAAAGAAGCTCAGTGGCAACATCCTGCTTGGGACGTAACTTACGTCCTTTAGGACGTAACTTACGTCCTTAACTCTTCTCCCCTGATTAGCGGACGTAAGGCAGTAGCTCAGGACGTACCCAGGTGGAGAGGACGTAGCTTACGTCCTAAAGGACGTAACTTACGGTAGTCCCTGCAGCAACTCCTTATTTTTGACCCGTTAAGGGTCGTTTCGCGTTCCCGAACCACCCCTTTCGATCCCGATTGTTCCAAACACCCGGAAATAACATATTTTATCATATACGTGATTCTCATGGAGTTTCAACGAGTCTAACCCGACACTTGGCAATATACCAAAATTTTTCTATTTATTTGGTATTTAATTCCTTATTTAACCCATTTATGGTTCGTTTGTTCTTTAGAGCTTCCGACCGTCCCGACAACCATAGAATCGGTCTATTATAACATATTACATATGTTTGGTGAGTTCTTAGACCCAACCCATCCCATTTGCCTATCATAACGCAAATTTTTCCTTTCATACCGAATTTGCCCCTTATAGGGTCAAATCCCATTTTAATGAGCGGTTTGCCATTCTTTCGCGAACGACCGCTTTCCTTGGCGTTACCCAACGTCCACACACGTTGCAAATCGTAGGGATAGCCCTTTACCCTAGTGTTCACACACGATGTGAATCACTTTAATCCGGGTTTGTCCTTTCTTCCCATTTCCATGGGACGGTCACGCACGTCATGACTCGTTCTGTTCCACAACCATGTGGTATAACACTAAAGTGTTATTTTCCTTTATGTTCACGCACGTCGTGAATCATTTGACATAGAAGCTCACATACGGTGCAAGTCATCTATTTATCCTTTTTAACGTGGTTTTCATTTGGTTTGAGCTTATGAGCACATGGTCACACACATTGTGACTCATGCCTTTACTTTGTTATGCTCAATTAAAGAATGTCTTACCTTGAGTCCGGAAGGTTTAAGTGGTCAATCAAACGTGTTCCTTGCCGGTTCTCTTGGATCCGCTTGCCACACCACTTCCTATTACCATTTTAAGGACCCATTTAACACATAACATTCATTTAATCACACATATGGTCTATTTGACCATTTGTCACATTTAACCTACAATCTAGGCTTTCACATTGCACATTTCTTGCAAATAAGTAGTTCATTCATGTTTTTCATCTAATTTGGGCATTTCATCAAACACCTTATGTGCATAACTTAACATATTGGTTATTTACTAGCTTTTAAACATCATCAAGCTAATTTTACACCTAAATCACATATCACACATGTGATTCATCAATTTCAACCAAATGTTATGCACATAATCACATTTCTACAAGAATGAACATGGATTCTACAACTAGCAACTAGTTTACATGAAGAATCCTTAGTTTAACCTTCTAGTAACTAAACCCATTTCCATGGTTCATGTAAATCTTCAATTAAGGAGCAATTACACATCTAGTTACCATAATACACACATACACATGATCATCTAGCACTATAACACTAGGGTTTCATGTTTAAACCACCAATTTCTACACCCATCATGTGGGTGACGATTTTACCACCTCAAGAACATCAAATAACACTTACTTGTAGCTCTTGATAAGATGAAGAATGATTTCTAGGGTTCAATTTCGGATCTTGCACTTGAATCACCAACAATTTGAGAAATGAGATGACAAAACCCTTCTTCTCCTCTTCTCTTGTGTGAAACGTGAGTGAGTAAGACAATGCTCACCAAATGTATGGCAAGTTGGCTTGCCATACATTTGGTGAGCATGATATGCTCATTCACGTTTCACACAAGAGAAGAGGAGAAAGAGGGTTTTTGTCATCTCATTTCTCAAATTGTTGGTGATTCAAGTGCAAGATCCGAAATTGAGCCCTAGAAATCATTCTTCATCTTATCAAGAGCTACAAGTAAGTGTTATTTGATGTTCTTGAGGTGGTAAAATCGTCACCCACATGATGGGTGTAGAAATTGGTGGTTTAAACATGAAACCCTAGTGTTATAGTGCTAGATGATCATGTGTATGTGTGTATTATGGTAACTAGATGTGTAATTGCTCCTTAATTGAAGATTTACATGAACCATGGAAATGGGTTTAGTTACTAGAAGGTTAAACTAAGGATTCTTCATGTAAACTAGTTGTAGAATCCATGTTCATTCTTGTAGAAATGTGATTATGTGCCTAACATTTGGTGGAAATTGATGAATCACATGTGTGATATGTGATTTAGGTGTAAAACTAGCTTGATGATGTTTAAAAGCTAGTAAATAACCAATATGTTAAGTTATGCACATAAGGTGTTTGATGAAATGCCTAAATTAGATGAAAAACATGAATGAACTACTTAATTGCAAGAAATGTGCAATGTGAAAGCCTAGATTGTAGGTTAAATGTGATAAATGGTCAAATAGACCATATGTGTGATTAAATGAATGTTATGTGTTAAATGGGTCCTTAAAATGGTAATAGGAAGTGGTGTGGCAAGCGGATCCAAGGGAACCGGCAAGGAACACGTTTGATTGACCACTTAAACCTTCCGGACTCAAGGTAAGACATTCTTTAAATTGAGCATAACAAAGTAAAGGCATGAGTCACAATGTGTGTGACCATGTGCTCATAAGCTCAAACAAAATGAAAACCACATTTAAAAAGGATAAATAGTTGACATGCATGCTAACATGCACACATAAATAATTAATTTTTATATGCATGCATGCAAACATGCATATGTATTTTCATAATATTTATATGTACTAAAAAAAATAATATTATTGCGGCTCGTAACGTAATATAATAAAAATAATTCTAGGGTTGTCACATTCTCCCCACGTTAAAAGAATTTCGTCCCGAAATTCAGTAGAAAACTTAAGTAATTATTACCTCGGAACAGGTGGGGATACTTCTTCTTGATTTCATCTTCCCTTTCCTAGGTGTATTCTGGTCCTCTTTTTGCATTCCACTTAATTTTCACTATGAGAATTTTACTTCTTCTTAACTTCTTTATTTCTTTTCCCACAATAGCTATTGGTTCTTCCATAAAATGCAGTTTCTTATCTACCTGTATTTCTTGAATTGGTATTTCTAGGGTTTCGTTGGTTAGGCACTTCTTAAGGTTAGATACGTGAAAAGTGTTATGTACTTCACTTAATTTCTGTGGTAGTTCCAACTTATATGCTACAGGACCAATTCTATCAATAATCTTGAATGGACCAATGTACCTAGGGTTCTGCTTACTGGATTTTCCAAATCGAAAGATACCTTTAAATGGTGATATTTTTAGGTAGACTCTGTCCCCAACTTGAAATTCCAATGGTTTTCTCCGTTTGTCTGCATAAGTTTTCTGTCGATCACGAGCTGTTTTCAACCTGTTTTTGATTTCAGTGATTTTATCTATGGTTTCTTGGATTAATTCAGGACCTGTAAGTTGTCTATCACCTATTTCATTCCAACATAGAGGTGACCTACATTTTCTTCCATATAAAGCTTCAAATGGAGCTAACCCAATACTAGAGTGATAACTGTTATTGTATGAAAATTCTATTAAAGGTAAGTGACTATCCCAATTTCCACCAAAGTCTATCGCACAAGCCCTTAACATATCTTCTAAGGTTTGTATGGTTCTTTCACTCTGTCCATCAGTCTGTGGATGATATGCTGTACTTAAGTTTACTTGGGTTCCTAAAGATTTTTGCAAAGTTTGCCAAAACCTAGAAGTAAGTCTACTATCTCTATCTGATATTATGGATACAGGTATTCCATGTCTGGACACGATTTCTTTAATGTAGATTCTTGCTAATCTCTCAATCTTATAATCTTCGTGGATAGGTAAGAAATGAGCTGACTTAGTTAGTCTATCTACTATAACCCAAATTGTATCGTATCCATTTCTGGTCTTGGGTAACTTAGTTATGAAATCCATTGTAATTTGATCCCACTTCCATTCGGGAATTTCTGGTTGCTGCAGATATCCTGAAGGTTTCTGATACTCAGCTTTTATTCTTGAGCAGACATCACACTGTTCCACAAATTCTCCAACTGATCTTTTCATGCCTGGCCACCAGTATTGACTTTTTAAATCTTTGTACATTTTATTGTTTCCTGGGTGTACAGAACATCTTGACTTATGAGCTTCTTGCAGTATAGTTGTTCTAATTATGTTATTATCGGGTATCCAGATTCTTCCTTTGAATTTTAGAATTCCATCTGTTTCTTCTTTCAAGTCTTTAATTTGCCCTTTTAGTTTCAGCAGATCTTGTTGTTGAGCTTCCCGGATTTGTCTTAACAGATCTGAACGTAGTTCCATTTTCATTGCTCGTACCCGTAGAGGTTTTGTTCTTTCTATTCTACTTAAAGCATCAGCAACTACATTTGCCTTACCTGGGTGATAATTTCACGGTCGTAATCACTTAGTAACTCTACCCATCTTCTTTGCCTCATATTTAACATCTTCTGATCAAAGATGTGTTGTAAACTTTTGTGGTCCGTATATATTATACACTTAGTTCCATATAAGTAATGTCTCCAAATCTTTAGTGCAAATATTACAGCTCCTAATTCTAAATCATTGGGTGGTATAATTCTTTTCACTACCTCTAAGCTGTCTGGATGCATATGCAATCACTTTATCTTTTTGCATCGAAACACATCCAAAACCTTGACGAGATGCATCACAATATACTATGAAATTATCCGTTCCTTTTGGTAAAGCTAATACGGGTGCACTACATAACTTACTTTTGAGGAGTTCAAAGGCTTCATTTTGTTTTTCTCCCCATACATACTTTTATCTTTCTGAGTCAATTCTGTCAACGGTTGAGCTATTCTTGAAAAGTTTTCTATAAATCTTCTGTAATATCCTGCTAAACCTAAGAATTGTCGTATTTCAGTCGGAGTTTTTGGAATTTCCCATTTCTTAACTGCCTCTATCTTTGCTGGATCAACCTGAATTCCATTTTGGTTGACTATGTGCCCAAGGAATTGTACTTCTCTTTTCCAAAATTCACATTTTGAGAATTTTGCATATAGCTTTTCTTTTCGTAGCAGTTCCAAAGTTAACCTCAGATGTTGTTCGTGGTCTTCCTTATTCTTAGAATAAATTAGAATGTCGTCAATGAAGACTATAACAAATTTATCTAGGTAAGGTTTACATACTCTATTCATTAGATCCATAAATACTGCTGGAGCATTGGTTAACCCAAATGACATTACAAGAAATTCATAATGACCATATCTAGTTCTAAATGTAGTATTAGAAATGTCATTTTCCTGTATTCTTAATTGATGATATCCAAATCTTAAATCTATCTTTGAGAAATAACTGGATCCCTGTAGTTGGTCAAACAGATCATCATTTCTAGGGAGTGGATACCTATTCTTTATGGTAACCTTATTAAGTTCCCTATAATCAATACACATTCTAAAGGTTCCATCTTTCTTTTTGACAAACAGAACTGGTGCTCCCCAAGGTGATACACTAGGACGTATAAACCCTTTATCTAATAGTTCTTGTAACTGAGTCATGAGTTCTTTCATTTCAGTTGGTGCTAAACGATAAGGTGCTTTGGCAATAGGAGCTATTCCTGGTATCAATTCTATTTTAAATTCTACCTGGCGAGGAGGTGGTAATCCAGGTAGTTCATCAGGAAAAATATCAGCATATTCATTTATAACAGGAACACTTTCCAAATTTTCCTTATCAAATTTTGTATCAACTATATGAGCCAAGAAAGCTAAAGAATTCTTGTTTAAGCATTTCCGTGCTTTTTCACAAGAAATCAGTTTCACAGTGTTGTTTGGTCTATCACCATATATATAGAGCGTTTTGTTTTCCTTAATCAAAGGAATCTTAATCATTTTCTTATCACAAATGATTTCAGCATGATTTGTACTCAACCAATCCATTCCTACTACGATATCAAATCCTCCTAACTTAATAGGTATCAGATTTATATCAAAACAGTATTCATCTAAATTCATGATGCAATTAGGAATGATTTCATCAGCCTCAATTATGTTACCGTCAACTAATTCTATCACATATGTGTCACGTAATTTCTCAGATGTTAGACTAAGTAGTGGTCTAAAAGTATGTGAAGCAAAACTACGAGTTGCTCCTGTATCAAATAATACTTTAGCGTACTGGTTGTTGATAAGGAACGTACCCGTAACTACTTCTGGTTCATGACAAGCTTCGTCAACTTGTATCACAAATGCCCTTCCACGGGGTTTGTTCTGATTAGCTGGAGCCTTGCCCTTTCGCTGTGGACATTCATTCCGGAAATGATTTTCACTTCCATAATGAAAGCAGACTGTTTTAGGGTTAGTAGGGTTTTTGCAGTCTCTAGAAATGTGTCCCTTCCTTTTGCAGTTATAACACACCACTGTCATACAGTTTCCTGTATGATATCTTTGACAGATGTTACCCTGTGGTGGTTTTTCTACTTTCTTCCCTTGAGTTGTTCCCAAAAAGTTCCTTGGTGGAGGTTGGGCTACTCTTTTCTGGGAGCTTTCTCCAAATCTTCTTCCAGGGCTCAGTACATTTCCTCTTCTCTCCTACCTGTTGATAACCTAATGATCCATTCCTGATCATTTCATCTGTCAGACTTCCTGATAAGATTACTGCTTCCTGGAAGGTTTTGGTTCTAGCAGATTTTACTAGTCCTCTTATTTATGGCACTAATCCCCAAATACACCTTCCTATTCTTTTTGTTTCTAGGGTTATCAGATGTGGTACTAATCTAGATAATTCATTATACCTATCAGTATATTCCCGGTGTGCAGACCCTTTCATCTCTAGTGCTAAGAATTCAGCCTCTAGTTTTTCTATTTCATTATATGGGCAGTATTTTTTTATCACTAGATTTCTAAATTCTTCCCAACTCAGCTTATTCATAACGTTTCTACCCCTAGTGTGTACCTCCATTTTCCACCAGGATTGTGCTTCTCCTTTAAGGGAATGGGAAGCAAACAGTGTCTTGAAGTTTTCAACACAGTTGCTGATTTCCAGGACTCCTTCCATGTCATCTAGCCATTTCAAAGCTTGTACTGCTCCACCTTTTCCATCAAATTCCCAAGGTCTACAGGACATAAAGGTTTTGTAGGAGCATCCCTTTGAAATTTCATTTAGAATCTCTTCTTCCTGTCTTTCTTCTATATTCATATTTTCAGGCCCTGCTAGTGGGTTTGAGGTAGTTCCAATATTTAGATTTTGTTGGAGTTGGGTAACTAAAGTAGGTAGGGTAGCTTCCAGTTATTGGGCTACTATCTAAGATATCCTATCATTCTCAGTTGTATCAGGGTTCACGGGTGTTTCTTCCTCAAGTCTGGTTCTGGGTCGTCCCACTCGAGCTGTTCTCCTGACAGGCTGAGTGTTTCTTTTTGGCTGCATGATTCACTATAGTGAATTTCAATGTTAGTATCGCAAATAAATATTTTAACACAAAATCATTTAACATAGATCAAATAAACATGTTAACACAAAAGTACATATATCAGTTAAGCTCTTATTTCTTTTATTCTGAAAAGTTAGACCATAAATTTTCAATTTCTGCTAAGCCATTTCTAGATCTTGGTGAAAATACTTTTCTTGGGTGTCTTGAGCTTTTTGATGTCCTTCTAAATTTTCCAGATTCCCAGCTGTATTTTTTAAGTTTCTTAAGAGTCTGTTGGGCTGTCTTCACCTGATCCAACTTTGGCTTAATAATTCTATCTTCATCTTTAGGAGAATCAAAAGATTGTCTTTCTAAATCCTCAGATTGCTTAGCTTTAAGTCTGTGTCCACGTAGTATCTTTTTCCTAGGAGTTTTAATTGTATATCCTCCCACGTGTACTGGTGCACGTCTAACATAAAATTTTGTCTTATTCTCCATTTCTGTTGGGGTAACATCCATAGCCTGCTGAGGTTCCGGTTCAGGTGTTATTTCTTTAGGGTTGCTATGGTATGAACCTTCGGAAGGGTCGGTTTCATAGCGATAACTATCTGAATTCATACTACACAACTTGTTAACAATATTTCACAAAAAGTTAGTCAAATAACTTATCAAAATTTTATTAGTAGCTTAATCATAAAATCATAGAATTTCACATAATTCACATAATTCACATAAAATCATAAAATGATATATTCTCAGTGGTATCAGGGTTCACGGGTGTTTCTTCCCCAAGTCTGGTCCTGGGTCGTCCCACTCGAGCTGTTCTCCTGACAGGCTGAGTGTTTCCTTTTTGGCGGCATGATTCACTATAGTGAATTTCAATGTTAGTATCGCAAATAAATATCTTAACACAAAATTATTTAACATAGATCAAATAAACATGTTAACACAAAAGTACATATATCAGTTAAGCTCTTATTTCTTTTATTCTAAAAAGTTAGACTATAAATTTTCAATTTCTACTAAGCCATTTCCAGATCCTGATGAAAATACTTTTCTTGAGTGTCTTGAGCTTTTTGATGTCCTTCTAAATTTTCCAGATTCCCAGCTGTATTTTCTTAAGTTTCTTAAGAGTCTGTCGGGCTGTCTTCACCTGATCCAACTTTGGCTTAATAATTCTATCTTCATCTTTAGGAGAATCAAGAGGTTGTCTTTCTAAATCCTCAGATTGCTTAGTTTTAAGTTTGTGTCCACGTAGTATCTTTTTTCTAGGAGTCTTAATTGTATATCCTCCCACGTGTACCGGTGCACGTCTAACATAAAATTTTGTCTTATTCTCCATTTCTGTTGGGGTAACATAGCCTGCTGAGGTTCTGGTTCAGGTGTTATCTCTTTAGGACTGCTATGGTATGAACCTTCGGAAGGATCGGTCTCGTAGTGATAACTATCTTAATTCATAGCTTCAGAGGTCTCTTAACAATATTTCACAAAAAGTTAGTCAAATAACTTATCAAAATTTTATTAGTAGCTTAATCATAAAATCATAGAATTTCACCTAATTCACATAATTCACATAAAATCATAAAATGATATATTTGAGCTTATGGTTATAGTCTAGTTATTTCCTTAAAATAACTAATTCTCTATAACCTATGGCTCTGATACCAACCTGTCACATCCCGGCGGAAGCATGAAATGCGGTTTGGGTGTGACTTGCTTTATCAAAGTACATTAATTATAGCGGAACAAATATTAAATACATATGTGTAAAACAAGAAAGTAGGACATGTATTTATTCATAATATTCGTGATTACATCTTATACATAAATTCTAAAATTAGATATAATCTTTTTACTACATCATTAAACTACTGCATGTCTCAGATACGGTGGAAGTGTGCATTAACATACACACTACCATCAACGATGTTGACAGTTAACGTGACACAAACCCTTCCTACCACTTCTCCTCAACCATTGTGCACTTCAAAGCTAATGTCAAAAGTGTTACTCATTGTTTCCTGAAAACGTATACTAAACCAGTCAACAAAAATGTTTGTGGGAACATAGGTTTAATCCAGACAAATATTTTGTTGATGTATTAATTACAACCAAACCTGCTCACAACATAATCATACTGTCACGAAATAATTCAAAATCAGATAATATTACATCCTAACCCCTATTTGTTTAGATGCAGGAAAATAGTAGCAACCCTCATCCGGTTGGTACAAATATTCTCCTAAATAGCGCTACTAACATTATCGGACGGTTCCTCATTCGAACTAATGGTTGTATCGCAAATGACAGTAAGCAACAAAAATATTTTCAAAAATAATACATCAACCCAAACAGTATACTTTTTCCCCCAAAACTTTGTTGAATACCAAATGGTCGAAAAATGGGGCTATGAACTCACCGTGTCTTCTCACTTAAACCTAATAAAACAGTTCACAGTGTCAGATAATATTTTCTTTAGAATTTTTAGAACCTCAGATGTAAGTATTCTTTGAAGTTCTACCAATAATGTTATCACAAAAATTCCGAACAAATTATTTATATATAATTTGTTTAAAATTAGTATAAATTCTATATAAATCATCAAAAATACCTAATGCTGTCTAAAAATCATAAAAAATTCATAGAATCCTATCCCAAAAATCAGTAACATTTCATAATTTTTATAGAATCTAAATCTTAACGATTATTTTCTGTAAATTTCATAATATTCCCATAATTGGTTAAAAATAGCTTCTGTCCTTCATAAATCACGAAAATTTTACAGAGACTTCCTATACAAAACTAAACATCATATAATTATCTCAAAGTCCAAATCATAACATAACAGTTTCTGTAAGTTTTATAATAATTGTAATATTTAGTAAAAATACTTATACTACTTTAAAAATTATGAAAATTATATATCCTATAGTCCCTGATTTCATATTGCATCTATGATTTTATCAAAATTTATTATTCATGTTAAGTATTTATTATGATTTATTTACTATAGAACATATAAAAATTCATATCATAATTATGATAGAGAATAAAATTCTGAAATAATTCCAGAGGCTTTTATACCTAAAAATAATCATGCTGTGATTTTATTAGAATTTTCCCGAATTTATTTCTATTTTTGATATTTTCTTCTATTTTCCATTATAAAATAATTTATATAAATTATTTATTTATCAAAACTTTGTGAAAACTTCCAGATCAATATTTCAGTATATTAGTGAGAATATTTCAATGTTTATTCCTACAATTGCAGTTGCTTAATATTTCTCTAGATTTTCTTGAATATTTACAAGATTTAATTTTGTAAATTCAAAATATATCTTTTTAATCATAAGCTTCTGAGTTTTTGACAACTCATTACTTATGATTCATGAATTAAAACTTTCAAAATTGATTTTGGTGTTTAAATACCAAAACTAATACATATATGTGTTTTGTAACATATATGTAACAAAAATCATTTTATACCTTGTGATGATGATCTTAATGGTATCTTAGCTCCTTGAACCCGAGAACAAGGCTGTGGAGATCATGGATGGTGATGGTAGGTGCTGGTGGTGTATGATTGTGTTTGTTTGTTGTTATTTTCGGTTGTGGTAGGTTGTTATTGTTTAGGTTGTAGCCGAGAGATAGAGAAGTTGTGGGATAGGTTGGTGATGGTATTTGGCTTTGTAACCGAAGGAGAAAGAAGGCAGAAGGTGGCTGGAGGTGGTGGCGATCGAGTGAAGGTGATGATGTGTGTATAAGGATCCGAGAGAGAGAGCAAAGGTGAAATGTTTGAGAGTTGGTCCGATGGTCTCTTCCTATGCTTAAAGGAACCATAGAGTATCTTAGGTGAGTCACATGGAGATGTGGCAGTTTCTCAGGGCTTTAACCGAGAGTTTGCCACCTTGTTTCCTTGGTAATCATGGTGGTAATGTGGTGGCGGTTTTATGGAGTGTGAAAGCAAGAATTCCCGTGAGTAAGGTTGAGGAAACAAAGTAGAACAAGATAGGTAGAGGATAGGCTTAGAGTTTGACTTTGGGAATATGAACACTAGGTGTAGGGTGGCGGTTTTGGTGAGATACATGCATGGAACCGAGGGGTACTTGGGGGATTGCTATTTTCTTTCAAAAAGGGTGAAACTTAGGCTTTAAGGGTGTTAATATTTATTTAGTTTATAATGGTGGTTTAATGGTTTCGGGTGGTTTGATGGTGATGTTTGGGTGGTTCCAACTGAGGGGTATAAGTGATAGTATGATGGTATGTTGTGGTTTTTGATTATTAGTTTTGGGTTTTAGTTTTTATGTTTAGGATTTAGTTTAGTTGAGTTTTGATGTGTTTATATATATACATATATATATACCCGTAAGTATATACATACGTAAGTGAGCTATGTATATATATATATATACTAAAACATGTATGCTTGTATTACAAGAATTTTCCATGTACACGTATGTAGGTAAACATGCCCACGTAAAATCTTGTGTATATATACACGTATGTGTGAGTTTCGGGCATATAAGCATACGTACATACGTAAACTATCAATATATAGACATGCATGTAACATGCATACGTAAGGTTTCCATATATATGTATGCAACCATGCATATGTACACCCATAATATATATACCAAATATAACTCATAGTCGTAACGTAATAAAAATAAAGAAAATTTTTCGACGTAAAATATATACTAATAAAATATTTTTAGGGTTGTCACATTTTCCCCCCGTTAAAAGAATTTCGTCCCGAAATTCAGTAGAAAACTTAAGTAATTATTACCTCTGAGTTGTTCCCTGTGGTGGTTTTTCTACTTTCTTCCCTTGAGTTGTTCCCAAAAAGTTCCTTGGTGGAGGTCGGGCTACTCTTTTCTGGGAGCTTTCTCCAAATCTTCTTCCAGGGTGATTCTCAGTCCATTTCCTCTTCTCTCCTACCTGTTGATAACCTAATGATCCATTCCTGATCATTTCATCTGTCAGACTTCCTGACCAGATTACTGCTTCCTGGAAGGTTTTGGTTCTAGCAGATTTTACTAGTCCTCTTATTTGTGTCACTAATCCCTAAATATACCTTCCTATTCTTTTTGTTTCCAGGGTTATCAGATGTGGTACTAATCTAGATAATTCATTATACCTATCAGTATATTCCCGGTGTGCAGACCCTTTCATCTCTAGTGCTAAGAATTCAGCCTCTAGTTTTTCTATTTCATTATATGGGCAGTATTTTTCTATCACTAGATTTCTAAATTCTTCCCAACTCAGCTTATTCATAATGTTTCTACCCCTAGTGTCTACCTTCTTTTTCCACCAGGATTGTGCTTCTCCTTTAAGGGAATGGGAAGCAAACAGTGTCTTGAAGTTTTCAGCACAGTTGCTGATTTCCAGGACTCCTTCCATGTCATCTAGCTATCTCAAAGCTTGTACTGCTCCACCTTTTCCATCAAATTCCCGAGGTCTACAGGACATAAAGGTTTTGTAGGAGCATCCCTTTGAAATTCCATTTAGAATCTCTTCTTCCTGTCTTTCTTCTATATTCATATTTTCAGGCTCTGCTGGTGGGTTTGAGGTAGTTCCAATATTCAGATTTTATTGGAGTTGGGTAATTAAAGTAGGTAGGGTAGCTTTCAGTTTTTGGGCTACTATCTGAGATATCCTATCATTCTCAGTTGTATCAGGGTTCACGGATGTTTCTTCCCCAAGTCTGGTCCTGGGTCGTTCCACTCGAGCTGTTCTCCTGACAGACTGAGTGTTTCTTTTTGGCGGCATGATTCACTATAGTGAATTTCAATGTTAGTATCGCAAATAAATATCTTAACACAAAATCATTTAACATAGATCAGATAAACATGTTAACACAAAAGTACATATATCAGTTAAGCTCTTATTTCTTTTATTCTAAAAAGTTAGACCATAAATTTTCAATTTCTGCTAAGCCATTTCCAGATCTTGGTGAAAATACTTTTATTGGGTGTCTTGAGCTTTTTGATGTCCTTCTGAATTTTCCAGATTCCCAGCTGTATTTTCTTAAGTTTCTTAAGAGTCTGTCGTGCTGTCTTCACCTGATCCAACTTTGGCTTAATAATTCTATCTTCATCTTTAGGAGAATCAAGAGGTTGTCTTTCTAAATCCTCAGATTGCTTAGCTTTAAGTCTGTGTCCACGTAGTATCTTTTTCCTAGGTGTTTTAATTGTATATCCTCCCACGTGTACTAGTGCACGTCTAACATAAAATTTTGTCTTATTCTCCATTTCTGTTGGGGTAACATCCATAGCCTGCTGAGGTTCCAGTTCAGGTGTTATTTCTTTAGGGTTGCTATGGTATGAACCTTCGGAAGGGTCGGTATTATAGCGATAACTATCTGAATTCATACTGCACAACTTCTTAACAATATTTCACAAAAAGTTAGTCAAATAACTTATCAAAATTTTATTAGTAGCTTAATCATAAAATCATAGAATTTCACATAATTCACATAATTCACATAAAATCATAAAATGATATATTTGAGCTTATGGTTATAGTCTAGTTATTTCCTTAAAATAACTAATTCTCTATAACCAATGGCTCTGATACCAACCTGTCACATCCCGGCGGAAGCGTGAAATGCGGTTTGGGTGTGACTTGCTTTATCAGAGTACATTAATTATAGTGGAACAAATATTAAATACATATGCTTAAAACAAGAAAGTAGGACATGCATTTATTTATAATATTCGTGATTACATCTTATACATAAATTCCAAAATTAGATATAATCTTTTTACTACATCGTTAAACTACTGCATGTCTTCAGATACGGTGGAAGTGTGCATCAACATACACACCACCATCAACGATGTTGACAGTTAACGTGACACAAACCCTTCCTACCACTTCTCCCCAACCATTGTGCACTTCAAAGCTAATGTCAAAAGTGTTACTCATTGTTTCCTGAAAAAGTACACTAAACCAGTCAACAAAAATGTTGGTGAGAACATAGGTTTAATCCAGACAAATATTTTGTTGATGTATTAATTACAACCAAACCTGCTCACAACATAATCATACTGTCACGAAATAATTCACAAAATCAGATAATATTACATCCTAACCCCCATTCGGTTAGATGCAGGAAAATAGTAGCACCCTCATCCGGTTGGTACAAATATTCTCCTAAGTAGCGCTACTAACATTATCGTACGGTTCCTCATTCGAACTAATGGTTGTATCGCAAATGACAGTAAGCAACAAAAATATTTTCAAAAATAATACATTAACCCAAACAGTATACTTTTTCCCCCAAAACTTTGTTGAATATCAAACGGTTGAAAAAATGGGGCTATGAACTCACCGTGTCTTCTCACTTGAACCTAACAAAACAGTTCACAGTGTCAGACAATATTTTCTTTAGAGTTTTTAGAACCTCAGATGTAAGTATCTTTTGAAGTTCTACCAATAATGTTACCACAAAAACTTTCCACAATTTATTTATACATAATTAGTCCAAATTCCTTATAAATTATCAAAAATACCTACTGCTGTCCAAAAATCATCAAAATTTATAAAACCTTATCCCAAAAATCAGTAACATCTCATAATTTTTATAGCATCCAAATCCAAACAGATTATTTTCTATAAACTTTATAATATTCTCATAATTGGTTAAAAATAGCTTCTGTCCTTCATAAATTCCTAAAATTTGACAGAAGACTTCTTATACAAAACCAAACCTCTTATTATTATCTCAAAGTCCAAATCATAACATACCAGTTTCTGTAATTTTTAAAATAATTGAAATATTTAGTAAAACTACTTATACTACTCCAAAAATTATGAAAATTAGATATTCTACATTCTATGATTTAGTATTGCATATATGATTTTATCAGAATTTATTGTTCATGTTAAGTATTTATTCTGATTTATTTACTATAGAACATAAAAAAATTCATATCTTAATTACGATAGGGAATAAATTTCTGAAATAATTCCAGAGGCTTTTATTCCTCAAAAGAATCATCCTGTAATTTTATCAGAATTTTCCCGAATTTATTTCTATTTTTGATATTTTCTTCTATTTTCCATTATAAAATAATTTATATAAATTATTTATTTATTAAAACTTTATCAAAACTTCCAGTTCAATATTTTAGTATAAAATGAGAATTTCTCAATGTTTATTCCCATAATTACAGTTACTTAATATTTATTTGATTTTTCTTAAACATTTACGAGGTTTAATCCTTACAAATTCCAAATATATCTTTTTATCATAAATTTCTGAGTTTTTATAACCCATTACTTATGATTAATGAAATAATAATTCTCAGAAGTGGTTTTGGTGTTTAAATACCAAAACTAACAATATATGTATATGTTTTGTAACATATATGAGACAATAATTATCTTATACCTTGTGATGATGTTCTTAATGCTATCTTAGCTCCTTGAACCCGAGAATAAGTCTGTGAAGGTCGTGGACGGTGATGGTAGGTGCTGGTAGTGGTTATGTTTGCTTGTTGTTGTGGTTGTCGGTTTTTGTTGTTGTTGTTTGTTGATGTTGTTGGTTGTTGTTTCAAATGAAACCGAGAGTGAGAGAGACTGTGGGACAGAAATGGTGGTGATGTTGGTGAAGCAAACCGAGGGTGAGAGGGACAGAAGGTGGCTGGAGGTGGTGGTGATCGAGTGAAGATGATGATGTGTGTATAAGGATCCGAGAGGAAGAGGGATGAAGTGGTGTTTGTTTTCAACTTGGTGTGGCATATATCCCCCTTTAATCTACCGCCTCATACAACCTAAACTTAATGACTCATGTTTGTGGATGCTTAGATGTCGAAATAAGGAACTAAAGGCGGTTCCTAGGGAGATACCGAGAGATAGATGAAAGGTGGCCACTTAGATAGGATAGGTGGCAACTTTTAGGTCCTTCATGGTGTGAATGGGAGGTCTATAATGGTGTGGTGGTAGGTTAGGCTTACTAGGGATTGACTTTGTTGTATGAATGCATGGATACCGAGGCTTGCTTGCTAGATGGCAATTAAGGAACCTCCATGGTGTGAACATGAGGTTTGTAAGTCAAAGTGAATGTTTAGGTGGCAAATGGTGAGGATGGTAGAGTATGTGGTGCCGGTTTGTGGCAATGGGGGTGCAAGAAACCGAGATGCATGGATGTGTTTTCAAAGTTGGCCACCTAGTACACTATTAATGATTATGGTGGTAATGTGATGGCGGTTTGTGGTGTGTGAAAGCAAGGAAAACGGGGCATGGGTGGCGGTTTGGGAAGGAAGTAAAGTAAGAAAAGGAAACTGAGGGATGTTGGATTGGGGTTAGTAATTTTCGGGTGGTGGTTTTGGATGGGTTTAATCGAGGTATAGGGTCGAGGGTTATGGTGGTGGTTTGGTGTTTTGGGTTTGATGCTAGTTTAGGGTTTTAGGTTTTAGGTTTTTAGTTTAGTGTTTTGAGATTTTAAGTTTTTTTAGTTTAGTTTTGTTTTAATGGGTGTATACATATATACATATATATATATACTTATACATACAAGTGAGCTTTATGTACATAAATCACAATTATTCATATATACACAACATATATATTTCATGTTTTTAATGTTTATATACACATATATATAAATATGTACACGTATCATATATATACTAATCGTATATATATACAAGTATTCCAAAGAATTTTCCATGTACCTATATGCATGCCAACATGCACACATAAATAATTAATTTTTATATGCATGCATTCAAACATGCATATGTATTTTCATAATATATATATATACTAAAAAAATAATATTATTGCGGCTCGTAACGTAATATAATAAAAATAATTCTAGGGTTGTCACATTCAAGTCTATGTTGATGACATCATATTTGGTTCTTCAAATGACCAAATGTGTAAGGACTTTGAGAGCATTATGAAGCAGAAGTTTGAGATGAGTTCCATGGGAAAAATGAACTTTTTCCTTGGAATTCAGGTAAAGCAAATGAAGGAAGGATTCTTCATCAATCAATCCAAGTATGTCTCAAACATCTTAGAAAGATTTGAGATGAAGGACTGTAAACCAGCCAAGACACCCATACCCAGAAACCATAATCTCTGCCCTGACCTTGAGGGGGAGGATACTGATCAACATCAGTATAGAGCAATTATTGGTTCTCTGATGTATCTCACTGCTAGTAGACCTGATATCATGTTTGCCAAATGCATTTGTGCAAGATATCAGGCTGCTCCAAAGGTGTCTCACCTAGCTGCTGCAAAGAGAATCCTCAGATACCTCAAAGGAGCACCTAAACTTGGTCTCTGTTATCCAAGAAATAGTGACTTCAATCTCTATGGATACTCTGACAGTGACTATGGTGGCTGCAATATTGACAAGAAATCAACATCAGGAGGATGTCAATTTTTTAGTGGAAGGATTATCTCATGGCAATACAAAAAACAATCCTGTGTCTCTACATCAACTGCTGAAGCTGAATACATTGCTGCTGCTAGCTGCTGTGCTTAACTGCTATGGATTCAAAATCAGATGTTGAACTATGGATTCAACTTCATGACTACTCCTATCCATATTGACAATAACAGTGCTAACTCCATTACTGAAAATCCAGTGAAGCATTCCAAGACAAAGCACATTGATATCAGGTATCATTTCATTAGAGATATTCATGAGAAAAATCTGATAAAGTTAATCAAAGTTGACTCAAATGAACAATATGCTGATTTCTTCACAAAAGCTTTTGATAAACAAAGATTTAAGTATCTCATATTAGCTATCAGGATGATAAACATTGATTAAACAACTTTTTTGAAAATTTTTTAATGTGTAATGTCTTGTGTCAACACAATTTAAGCCCTGTTACAAAAGATCTTTTTATATTCCAAGTGTAAATTCCTTCCGAAGAGGAATTAACTCTCGGAAGATATTCTTAAATATCTTCCGAAGCCAAATTCCTCAATGGAAATTCTCTTCTCAGAAGAGTTTTTAGTCTCAGAAGAAGCGATTGATTTTGCATCAGATCTACTTCCGAAGCTCATAAAACTCTTCATTTGGAAAGCAATTTTTACCTTCGGAAGCAATGCCTTGATTCGGAAGAGACGATTGCCTTTGGAAGATAATTACCTTCGAAATTGTTTTATATTCGGAAATAGAGATTTTACTGTGTAACGGATATCTTTTGGGCCCCACTCTGTAAAAGGTAAAGATTTTGCTAATAATGGTCAGATTATTTAAAATTATCCCTTGCCGCCACTATCATTTCACAGCCGAAAACCGCCATAACCACCCACAGTTACCCCCAACAGTTACCCTATTACCGCCTTTACCACAATTCATCCCATTTAAATAATCCAGACTGTTCAATTTCATCTTCTTTTACCGATTTACTGCCCTAAACATCTCCTTCACTGTCAATCCTGAAACTCACTCAAATTCAAGCTTATTTTTCTTACAATGGCGCTAAACCCTCAGCACAACCAGGTCGCATTACTTGATTCATCAAGAGATGCTGACTTCACCCAAATCATCACCTTTCTTTCTAAATCAACCTACTTCACGGCGCTCACTGTTAACCCCACCATTTACTCCAACAACATGACTGAATTCTGGAGTAATGGTCAAGCTGAAATCCTAAATGGGGTGCGCATCCTAAGAACCCGCATTTGTGGACAAGAGTTGATTATTAGTGAACAACTCATCAGGGAGCATCTCGAGCTTCATGATGATGGAGCTCTTACTGAGTTCCCCAAAGAAGACTTGGATGGCACCTACATCCTCATGGGATATGGTGGAGATGTGAGCAGGTCAACCATCTACAAGTTCAATTTCTCATATCATTGGAAGTTCCTTCTGCACATTGTCCTGCACTGCTTATCCAACAAGTCTGGGGGATGGGATCAAATCCCTTACGAACTAGGATGCCTAGTTCATGGGTTGGTGAGAGGCATGCACTTCAACTAATCAAGGTTTGTGTTGACCAACTTAATCGGGAATCTTCAAAGGAACACATTCTTCATGTATCCCCGCTACATTCAACACATCATCAACTGCGAGTTGGAACAGAGCAAGCTTGTCTGTGCAGCTGCTCTAACTGTTCCTCAAGTGCGGCCTACCATCTTCAAAACTTTGAAGAAGGTGTCCATCAACTTTACTGGAAGGTATACTCCTTTACCTCCACAGATGATTGAGCGCATAGCTCCTGGTGACATCCCTGTTGACCCCACAGGTGATGAACCCACACCAGCAACCCTCACCACATATGCCCCAATACCTTCTCCACCTATCAAAATTACATATCAGAGACGCCCCAAACGAACCCTTGTTCAATCTACTCTGATTGAACAAGCTCCTCCAGTTCAAACCAAAAGGGCTAGAGTGGAATCATGGGCTCCCACTCAGTCCGAGGTCACACCAACCTTCTCCTTTGACCTTAATTTGGGTTTTGAGCCTCCTCAGTCTCAAACCCAAGAGCCCGAACCTCAAGCCTTTAGCCCATAAGGTGAGTCTTTACACTCCCCTGTGCAGCCAACAAGGGACAGCTCCACAAGAGGCTCAATGCCTGTAGTCTTTACCCCAAGCCTTCAGTAGGTTTAACCTCTTTATCCTTCACTGACCTATTACTCCGCACTGATAAAGAGTTAACATCTCTCCATGGCCATGAAGTTGATCTACAACACCCTCACAAAGTTCAACAGAGCCAAGAGAGATCCCTTATCTCTAGCCCCCATCAGCAGCCAACTACTGAGGTGAGTCCCACTGATATGGAGGGGACTCATGTAGGCTCAGCTGCCACTACTCAGAGTCTCTCATTGAGCTCTCAGGACAGTGGTAACATCAATCAGACTGAGTCTACGGTAACTTCGCCCATTAACATCTTTGAAAGAGATGAATTTGAGCAAAGGTATCCAGGGTGCCAAGAAGCCACATCTGGTGGTGAGACTGAACATACTAGGTATGTTATCTCATCTCCCTATGATTCTTCACATGAAGATGAGGGAAGTATGCAACTCACTCTTCAGTACTTGATCTCTAAGGTCTCAAGCCTTGAATCTCAGGTGAGGATCTTAGAGACAAGGACAGCCACTCAGCAACTTGAGATTGACAATCTAAAGGCTCAACTAGCTGAGAAACAGACGGGGAGGTCTGTTAGGCATGTACCTATTCAGGTCTTATTGACTTCTTCCTCTAGATCATCTAGGTCTCAAGATGATGCTACTAAAAAGGGGGAGAAAGATCAGAGACAAACATCTAAGGAACCACTGATCCAATCCTCTACTTCCCAACTCATTACCCTACCTGAGTCATCTCAATCAATTCTAAAGATTGACTCACAGATGCTTCATGAGCTCTACAGACTTTTCACAAAGTTTGTATTGAGTTCCTCCTTAGAACAGCCCAGCCCTGACACCACACTGATATACTTTAGGGCTGAGGAGCTTCAAAGACTGACTGCACCTTCTACTACTGTGGAAGAAGTTGGTCAACCTAAGGTCCACATGGAACCTGAGATTAACTTCAAAGGGGAAATGGGGACCGATGGCCCAACAACTGAAACAGATGGGACAGAACTTGCATCAGCCTCTTCTTCCGAAGCTCAGGCTGAAACTTCCGAAGCTAAAGTTGAAGCCTCGGAAGAACAAGATAAGTCTTCCGAAGCTGAGATGGAAGCTGCGGAAGGTTTGTTCCAAATGTCCAAGGAACTAATCATCACAGATGTCATTGCTGAAATAGCATCTGAGTTGAGCAGGGAGGACATTTCTGATATACCTCCATCCCAAACACCAGCTGAACCTCTCTCTCAATCCGAACCCTCTATCCAAGAACCACCACAGTCAAGCTCTGCTAAAGTCAAAGGCAAAAGGAAAATGATTGCCGAAGAGCTTCAGGAAGAGGAAAGGATTGAGAAGCAAAAGAAGAAAGGTAGATTTCCTGCTGAGAAGCTGCTAGCTGCTAGTTCAAAGGCAGCTGCAGCCAATCAGGAGGAAATCAACAACAAGAGAAGGACAACACTCATTGATCAGCTCATCATCTTAGGAGCTACCAATAAGGAAGTACTCCTGCTACCACTAGAGGAGTTGGTGACTTTGGAGAGGACAACCAGGCTAAGACAAGAAGAAGAAGCCAGGTTGGCCTTGGAGAGGGAAGAAGAAGAACAAAAGAAAGCCGTCTTGCAGCTGAGAGAAGCTAGGATTAAGTTCCTACTCTCAAGAGGCTTCAGTCTTCCTAAACTTTCTCCATATGATAATGATATGATCCTGTTGCTCCACAACAAAGAGCAGGATCAAATAGAGAAAGAGAGGAAGAAGGCTGCAAGGGAGAAGATGAAGGAGAAGAAGTGGAGGGAAGAGGTAGAGAGGGTCGCTGCCACCAAGAAGCTCAGTGACAAAGCCTGGATGAAAGACTATCTTCGGGCTCATGGCTTCTCTGGTAGGCATGTGGGACCCATGTCCGAAAGGATACTCCAACGGATTGTCAGCGAAATAAAAGCTGACATCCGTATGGGAAAGAGGAATGAGATGTATAGGAGGGGACAGGGAATGATCTTCACCCCAGCCACTCAACCACAGCCAACCACTCAACACAACCCACACCTGAAGAACCAATCCCATTTCCCATCCAAACCGAACCCTCAGATGAAACCTTCACCCCTGAACCTACAACTCTACCCAAACCTACCTCATCACCACAACCTCCTAAACTTCCCATCCTTAAACCTAAAACACAACCAAGAACCACTGAACCTAACCTACCCAACAGAAACCAAGATCATCCCCTCAGCCTTCTAAACATCTCTCTCTTAAGGAAATTAAGGAGATCAAGACAAGGCTCACCAACTGCACTACAATGAGCAGCATCTCCTGTGAGGGAGATCTTATTAACATCACCTATGTTGATAACTTTTTAAGCTCCCTCACCCTAGGACAATTTCTTGAGTTGCCTAGAGGCACTTTGGGCCAGGCTGCAATACTTCTAGGTCTCAACTCTGATTCCCTAAATGCTGAAGAGAAGAGACTTAGAAGGAAACTGGCGACTCTACTGGATACAAGGAAGGAGGATAGGATTCCTAGTCAGTCTCCTGGCCTAGGAAAGGTATAATCCAGTGGAGGTTTGATGAATCTTCTCACAACTTTGTTGTGGAAATAGAGAATGGCGAAATCAACCGGCTCAATGCCACTTCTCTACTGCATCTCAGCAGATTTGACATTGCTGAGCTGGCAGAGAAGCCATTCTCCAATCCCTCCAACTCTGAGACTGCTGCCATAATCAGGAATCATCTCAGCAGTATACACTTGGCTGAGCTAACTGTAAGGGCAAAGATCAATGAAGAGTTGAAGTTGAGAAGACAGGAAGAAAAGGAAAGATCTACCACCAAAGGCGCAGCCTTTCTATAAATGGTGGAGGGTCCGGACTTGGATCCTATAGTTAGATGGAAATATGACTATAGTTCCCATCAACTAACTCTTTTCAGAGGGCCACAAGAAAGGGTACACATAATCCAAGGTGACAGACTGGATGTTCTATCTACCAAGGATTGGTACAAACTTCTCAGCACCACATCAGGGAAGAACAAGGACACAGATAAATATCTACTCTCCTTGGTGCTGAAAGTTTTGAGAAGAAGAGAGAAGTGAAGTTTTGGTAGCATCAGCCTAGGGGGAGTTTGTTGGGTCATTATAAGGCTGGTGCAACCAAAACCACTTCACATAGTCAATTTTGATGCTACATACAAAGGCTTCCGAAGCTAAGTATGAGATCTTCCGAAGTCTGAAGACAACAGCTGAAGGCAACAGCTGAAGGCAACAGCTGAAGTCAACAGCTGAAGACAACAGCTGAAATCAACAGCTGAAGACTAACTTCCGAAGATAAAGTCTAAAGGAAAGAGCTGAAGACAAAGTCTGAAGAACACTTCCGGAGACAAAGTCTGAAGGAAAGAGCCGAAGACAAAGTCTGAAGGAAAGAGCTGAAGACAAAGTTTGAAGAACACTTCCGAAGACAAAGTCTGAAGGAAAGAGCTGAAGACAAAATCTGAAGAAAGAGTTGAAGACAAAGTCTACTTCCAAAGACAAAGAAGACTCCAAGCCTCGGAAGAAGCAGTCTTCCGAAGTATAAGTGGCTTCGGAAGAAGTTATTTTTCCGAAGAGATTTATTCTTCGGAAGACATTGCTATGTCCAGTAGACATAAGTATGGTCTCTGACAAACCGCTGCAGACTTCTGATATAGCATGGCTTCTTCCTAAAGAACCATGTTGTTGACCATACTTTATTCTACTATTCACCTTTTTATGATAGTACATGTTACCAACTTTAGTTGGTGACAAAAGGTAAGTCAGGGATATGTCCTGACTACCAAATCTTAGATAAAATGTCTGAGATACCTTAACCTATAGTCTTGTAGTATAGATGTTTGGTTAGAGGTTTCTAGCTGGTCAAAGTATATCCGGCTGTAGGTAGTATTATATATGTATTCTCATTGTAACTCATTAGGAACACACAGACAGAGTGATAGATTGAGCAAGTGAGCTTGAGCTTGTAAGAGTCTTTATAATCCTTTGAGTTGAGAATCAATATATAAAAGTACCTTGAAAATTTAACTGCTGTGTTCATTGTTACTTGTTATATTGTGATCAACTCTTATTAGACTCTTCTTGAGTGTTGTTCAAGATGAGTTTGAGAGAAAAACCATTGGTTGAGTGACCCAAACCAATCCTGCATTTATAAACCAGGAATCTCTATTGTCCACAATCGATGTGGGTTTTACGTAGGGTGTTACAATCACCCCCTTTGTACTCATCATCCTCGATGTGCCGGAGAACTCACCATCCTCGGTGAGGTTTGTTCCACCATCCCGAATGGCAAAGGGAGTGGCTTTGATATACACTTGTACAAAAAACGGTTTGGGAACCGGTTCGTCCAAAAAAAACCGGAATCGGTTAAAAAAAACTGATTTGGCCCAAGCTGGTCCTAACCCGACCCGACCCGGTGGTTCCCCATCGGTTTCAATACTCCAAGGCTTAAACCAGCTTCAAACCGATCCAGTTCTTAAACCGGTTCGGCCCCAAAACCGGTTCAAAAAATTAGTCGTTATCCAACAGTATTATAGCCATTTTTGACCTTTTTGGGGATATTTTTTTTAACCATTTTTGTTTTTTTACCATTATACCACCCTTAGGTTAGTACAAAATATGTATTTGATGTTTTTTATGAAACACAACAACTTAAAAGGCTCTCTACTATAAAAAATCTCAAAAACGCTAAATACTTTCGTGCATTTTCAAAGGACTTCATCAAGTGATCAATCATCCGTTGGTTGTAATATCTCTTCAAGCAACATGGTGTTAGCAGTCCTTACGAATATGAACCTCAAAATATGGTGCAATTGCGATTTATGTCAAATGGTTAGCGGTCCGAACAAAGCTTGTTGCAAGTTTTGCAATAACTTTTTCAAAAAAGATGCAAACACAACCTTGAAAATACACATTGCGCAAAAATATTGCAAGGCGTTGAAAGGTGAACCTCTCGAGATCAAGCTTCGATGAGAAGTGAAGAAAATGTTCTGGCTTATAACGTTGATGCGGTTCGGGAGCAAATGCCCTATTTTGAAATTCAAGAAAGCTTGACATCCAAATATTTTGATAACAAACGTTTGACTCGATTCATTCAACGAACTAGTCAACCATGTTATACCAATGTAAGTCGTGCTATTCTTTGAAGAGATTGTTTAAAATTAAAATATACCATGTTATACGAACTAGTCTATATCTTTTGATAATGCCTCAAATATTACGCTTGCGATAGAACATTTAAAATTAAAATATAAACCAATTTGTGACGGTGTGTTTTTTCATTGTCGATGTGTTACGCACATCATAAAATTAGCCGTTGAAGATGGTATAAAAACGATTAAACCAACAAAAGATGCTTTTAAAAGAATGTTACGTGATATTTTTAGCAATAAGCAAATATATAGTAAGTATCATAAGTTTTGTAAAGACGTAAATTAAAAATGGTTACGTTCAAATTGGGACGTATCTGCAAGATGAGATTCGACTTGTAATGTGTATGAAAAGGTTATTGAGCAAAAAGATAGTGTAATAGTCTTTCATAATATTTTGGAGAGTCGTGGGAAGGCTAGAAGGCTTTGACTTATCATGAATCGGGTTAGGCTACTATTGAATAAATAAGCAAAACGTTTCATGCTTTTAAAATCACAACTAATTGTCTTTCTGGAGTTTATTATCCAACGAGTTCATTAGTACTTCATCAACTTTACTTAATGTCTATAAATTTAAATGAGTTTTCGTTTAGGGGTAGACCTTAATTGGATATCATACCCCCAATGAAAGAAAAACTTAAAAATTATTCTAAAGAAATGCTTCCGGTTATTACATTTATCACTGCCTTAAAACTTGCTTAAATACTTCGGGGGTTGAAACTTTACTTGATAAAATTACCATTGATTTGGGTTTAGATGAAGAAGACCCATTTTATGATCAAACTTTAAAAGCTAATTTTAACAAATATTTATCAAACATGTTTGATGTTTGTTTAGTAAAATATGATGAAACATCAAGTATTCATGAGTAAATGAGGCGTGTGGCACATGCCAGAAGTTTAAATAATCAAATGTTTGCTTTGTATAATACTTTAAAGGGTGAATGTAATAAACATCAACGTGCTAACACTCCTAGTAGCAAACTCTGGAGGTATAGTAAGGTAAACTTTTTATCCACCATAACTCCACAATATTTTAAAAGTTTTGACTTGTTGGCTTGGTGGAAAAGTAAGGAATATCAATTTTCCATCCTATCCACCATGCCCAGAGATTCACTAGCTTCCACGATAGCTTCGAAATTTATTTTTTCTGTTAGTGGCAGGATTATATCAATAAAACGAACTCAACTCACTCTCCAAGCTGTTGAATTGTCCATTTGCTTGAAGAATTATTTAGATGTCATGAAAAGAATACAAGACAAATGCTCACTTGAAGGAGAATTGGAATATAAAGCTGAATTATACGAGAACGAAGTAGAAAGTGAATTGACATCCAGAATGACCGATGATGAAGCGACATATGATTATTACCTAGTAATAGCTCGGTTTCAGGGGGGCGAAGAATAAAAATATCAAAATATGCAACGAATGAACAACTACGTTAGATGTTTATTTTTAAAAACTAAAAATAGAATTTTTAATCGTTTATAAAATTTTTATGTTTTATACTTTATGTATTTTATTTTGATTTTTGAGAGTCAAAGTTGTCACACCCTCAAAATCCACGTGTGAAATTCTACCGCGAGGCTTGTGAACAAACCAGGATCACAGTCAATAGTTACTTGGAACGACTCTATATGCAACGTTTAACATAACAAACCAAAGTTTAAACTTTATAATTCATGCGGAAGCGTTTAAACAAATAAAACAAACCCAAAATATAAAGATAAACAAATGTATCATTGTTTAAGCGTTAGGATGCATGCTTGAAATGAAAAGGAAAAGAAATTCAAGGATTTAAAGAAACAGACAAGCTAGAGAATCAGTCCGAATCCGTGGGATTAACACAAATGTCATGGTTTGAATTTCGTCCAAATTCAAGGTAAGGGTGAGCATTCCTACAAGTAGAACTGACAGATAGTTAGTGGTTATGTTTTATGAAGACCGAGACTTTCTTGCTCAAGATGTAGGAATGATGACTTATACTGACTACAATGTTACCACCCGACCAGATTCACCGGGCTTAGCATGCACGACAAATTACAATTACATGTGCACCCGTAATGGTAATTTGCTTTGCATGGTCACCCCGGTTCCTCCTATCAGGCTAACATATCTTGTCAAGTACAGTGGTCATCAATGATAGAAGTACCAAGTATGTATGTATTATATCGGGGTTGATTAATCAAAGTATACGAAAGGATCAGTAAAGTTTGGGAAATCATTGACACGCCAAGGTAATTTGACCCATTTGCCTTAGAGACCTGTGTATTGACCATAGTTTATCACTCATCCCAGAAATCCCCAGGTAAGCATACCAGGTCTCGCAATGAGATTTATGCGATATGCTTGCCTTAGCCCGAGGGCCTTTTGCCAGGAAATCCAGAATACAGGTGTCTATGTGTCACACAAGTTCATTTGGTTCATGGAATTCAAAACCTCGATAAGATTTTCATAGATTAGACATAAAGTCTAAGGATTTGAACCTACGATGATAAGTTATGTTTAGGAAGAACAAGTAACTAACTAACTGTGTGTGGTTATAGTCTAGTGTGTATGGAACCTAGTTCTCTATAACCAATGGCTCTGATACCAATCTGTCACACCCTCAAAATCCACATACGGAATTCTACCGCGAGGCGTGTGAACAAACCAGGATCACAGTCAATAGTTACTTGGAACGACTCTATATGCAACGTTTAACATAACAAACCAAAGTTTAAACTTTATAATTCATGCGGAAGCGTTTAAACAAATAAAACAAACCCAAAATATAAAGATAAACAAATGTATCATTGTTTAAGCGTTAGGATGCATGCTTGACCCGTGTAGTGCTCCTAACAGTAGTCCAGATTAATGACCTGAGAATAGCATACTAAAAGTCAACACATGGTTGGTGAGTTCAAGAGTTTGCGTTTAAACATAACAGTTTAACAAAAGTGTATATCAACCCAATGGTTGGTAAGTTCAAGAGTTTGTGGTTAAACATAACAGTTTAACAATAGTGTGTATCAACCCAACGGTTGATAAGTTCAAGAGTTTACAGTTAAACGTCACAGTTTAACAATAGCGTATATTTAAGCATGTGCATTGTAATGGCTAGCTAGTCCATTCACAAATGATATTAAATAGTGATTTCGACATTGAAGCTGACTGTGTTATGTTTGCCTCCAGCCACGATGTCATATCGTGACAAATGTTCATAGGACAAATTGCACCCGGTTGACCTCGAGTCACACAAGTGGGGCTCGTCACACCCAGTAGTACTACCCAACTTTCCCCGCTATCCAATATTAACAATTCAAAAGTGTGAGGACTTTTATCATAATAAACAGCACTATATTAATATCCATACACATCTTAAATATATAAAAAGCGTTTGTAACATTACCAGTATGCTATCTCCCCCAAAAGAGTTTTAATAAAATAGTGGGGCATGAACTCACCTCAGTTCTCGTGTGATGTTGATAAGCTAGTAAATTCCTCCTAAGGAATTATAATTCTCGTAAGCAAATAGATACAAATTCATAATCTGGTGTTCAATTGATCTAAGGTTTGGTTTCTGGGATTTGTTATAAATATTAAATCATTTAATTATTTTTGTTAATAATTAAAGATTTATATGAAATTTAATTAGTTTAACAATGATTTTAACATATCATTATATTCTAAATAAGTTATAGACGTTATTTAAACATGTAAGTTTATATTTAGTTTTTGTAAGATTTTATAAATATTTAAATTTATAAAATCAAATTTTGCATTTATATTATCAGGATTAATCCATAAATAATATAATGTCCATTAATAATTTAATGGTTTAAATTATTATAAAAAAATCCATTTTTATAAAGATAACAATTTGTAATAATTATTTAAATAAATAAATAAATAAGGTTTAAAGAAATAAATTTCCAGAAATTAATTATATAATTTCTAAAATTACCAAAGTTTGTAAAAACTATTTTTATAATTTTTCAGAATTTTTCTATATTTTTATAAGACCCAAAAAGGCTTTTAAAAAAATATGTTGGGGGCAGGGTTCGAACCCCTGACCTCCTGTTCACAATCAGACACACAAACCAGTAAACCAAGGCATAAGGCCGCGGTAAGACTCCACTTTTAATTCTTTTAAACTCAAACCCCAGTAATCCCAATTCACCAAGAACCCTAATTCGATTGATATCAAATTGAACATCGAATCAACAACGATTATTGAAATAAACATGGGGCTTTGATTCCCCATGTAATTTCGTGCATGTACATATGTTTAATTTACCAGAATGATGTCGAATTGATGGTGAACACTTGATGAACAGTCGCGACTATATGAAGATTGATTCCAGTGGTAAACGTTGATGATAATCAAATTCCTTCTACAGGAAGTTTCTAATTGTTCTAATGATGAAAAGCCCTATGTTAATTTTGTGAAATAGAACTCAGAAAGTGGAATTCGACTATGTTGCAGGTCGACGATGAAGGTGTTGATAGAATGTGGTGTTTGTGCTTGATTTATACTATATTGAATGTAGTGGAAGCTTAGAGACGACAAAAGGATCGTGAATATGCGATTTCTTTTGATTACTTTTGATGTTTGGTGCTCGATAATGGCTGAAAACCCGGCCGACAGTGGGGTGGTTTGGTTTGGTGGAAATCGCACTATGATTTCTAAATTAATATGGGGTGCAAGTTCGAATCATCCACGAGAAGTTGTCGGCATAGTTTAATTCGATTAAAACCGTGTATTGTGGGGTGTTTGGTCTCGCCGGATTATTGGCCGGAGGTTGGCCGGAAGGGGAAGTCGACGGGATGGGGGGTTGGGTTTTAAAATATTTACACAATGGTCCCTAAGGTTTACAACCTTTATTATTTCATGTTAAAAGCTTTTAAAACAGGTTTCAAAAATTACAAGTCACCCCCTGGACTTATTAAATCAAGTTTAATAAATTTTATAATTTATTATTATTAATAATAATAATATTTTCATTATTATTATTATTATCATTATTAACATTATTATTTTTAATAATAATATTATTATTATTATTATCATTATTTTTATTATTACTAATATTATTATTAAATAATAATAAAAATATAAAAACAAATTGTAAATTCACTTAAATATTATATTAAATCATGAAAAATTTTCGGGTTGTCACATCATCCCCCTGTTAGAGGAATTTTCGTCCCGAAAATTAAGATGTAGTGGCAACATTCTTGAACAGGCTAGGATGCTTGCGCATCATTTCGTCCTCTCGTTCCCAAGTGAACTCCGGACCACGCCGGGAGTTCCACCGAACTTTGACAAATCGGAATTTTGCTATGCTTTAGTTGTTTAAATTTCTAGAATATAATTTCATGGTAAGGTGAAGTCTAGAAATCATTAAAAGACCAGCAATGATAAGGAAAGTTACCCGTTGGAATTTAAGAATCCCAAACATCACCATATGAAACGACCTTAACGCATATCTTGTGAATATGTATTTCTCCTTTGACCGACCATCGGTCTAAGAATAATACGCTATGTGAAGATCTTGAAATGGGTCCACAATGATGGTTAAGAATATTATTAAAACAGAAAATGAATCAATCATTCAGAATAACGATTGATGTTTTAACGTCATACCACGGTGTACGAATATTTGAAACGGATGCAGGTTAATTTCTCGACGTTGTGAGATAACGGGTTTGCTTTTACATAAAGATTACTCTGAACCTTTCCTTGGTGGGTAAACTCGATAGCATTGCTGATCCAGTGGGTGAGAATTTGTCTAATCCGTAAAACATCACCATTAACCTCCATTGGGACATCACCTCTTCTTGGCCTAAATTTTGTGGCCTCCAACCTCAGAACTCCTGACTCAACTTAGGAAAAGTCGAGGATGTCACTAATAAGTTGAAGGACTAGATCATCAGAAGACAACATGACACTCAAAAGTTGTTTATGATCTTTATCAAGTTTTGTTGTTGATAGAATTTCTGCTATGCTAACGACCCCTGGTAATGGAGATCTCATCTCGTGTGACATGGTTGCTAGCATTTGTTTTGCTCTCATCGTTACCTCTGTAACATGAACAGTTTTATTAAGTTCTGTCTCCTTGGCCTTCTGTACAGCTATTTCTTCTCTTAGTTTTGCCATCTTTTCTCTCTTTTTCACCTGATCAGTGATTTCCATGCCCATGTAATTAACACCAATTTAATCCCCATCTTTGCTGAACACGGGTTCAACATATATTAAGAATGTTTTGGCTCCAAATAACTCAGTCTCAAAAGTAATTCCTCTCTTTACTGGTAGCTCTCTCCAGAACTTCTCTTTTAAAGTCTTGTTGTTCAAATAGAAATTTAATGATTTTCAAGCTTAAGGATTCAAAAGCGATTCAAGAAGTGACTTGAACAATAGGAAACATGCTTTGCAAGGTAGCAATATTTAAGTACGTTTACATACGCAGTTTCAACAAACCATAAGCACAGCTGAGAACATTTGTATGACTAGAAAGTCATGAACATAAGTTGACAATATCTTCAGCAAAGAGAGTGTTTAGGAAGGCTACCATCGCACAATCACGTTTTGATGATAGCTCAAAATGAAAGTCGATAGATAAGGAATAAATGATTCCATATAGCTAGGTCAAATGAGGATAAATGGAGATAAATCAGTTTAAGAAGTTAAGTGCTCCAAGCTTAGAATAAAAGTCAACCTAAAACGATTGGGTCTCCTTTCAGGTTCCAAGATCATGCTTTGGTTTGATAGGTCGAACCACCTTCTCCTGACGGACTATCTTGGTTTCCTTCTTTGATAACCAATTCATACGGTATTAAGTCTATGTCAAGGTCATGATGTTCGTGTACTTTTGTGTAACCTCTAATTATTACCATTGGTCATTTTAACAGAGTAAATAATTTCTAAACAACTAGGGTTAATGCTAAGTTAAAGAATAATTCCAGAAGAATCCAAGCTTGTTATCAACCCTGGTATCAAATATATGTGTAACTATTGATGATAAGGTACGTACATGTAGCAACATTTAGTCTTGTCGAATGTGGCTTGCTTCAGTCGTAAATGTATGACCGCATGATGTATTACTTTGACTTATATGACCTTTATTTCCATAATTTAACTGTTCTTACTTTCTAGCTATAGCCATTTCCTAATTCTGATTGTTTCTAACTTGTCCTGGGGTCCTAATCGACCTAGGGCACACTTATAGTAATGGTCGGAACTCCAACCTTCTTAATGTCCCCGTTTAACACACGTTAGCTTAATAATATTAACCAACATAGCTAGGTTCACAACATTGGCATTCTTGTCTACCTTACCGCTAGATTGCTTGTTTGACCCTCCAACTTCTTTCTACTACTTACTAGATTTTTTCCAGTGTCCTTAATTCTATTTGGTCTAATGTCATAAGGTATGACATCAGCTTTGTCAATTTATGGAGTTTGTCAGTATAAAAAGCACAACCTAACCCTACCATTGCACGATTTTAAAATTACAATTTTAACTTTTGCATTTCATTCCTTAATCACCAAGGCTTTTAACTCACCTCAATATCCCTATATATAAGCATCACCGGTATACTAAGAATGTGCTTAAACCGGTTACACGACATCCTAATTTTCCTTAGCATCATCCCAAAGAATATGTACAATAAGTTTCATCACTCTTCTATATTTCCTGTAGTCCACTTTCATTCTAAGTATTCAATCAGTTCCTCAGTTACCGAAATACTAAGTGGAGGAATGTCTCTTAAAATGATTGGAAATACCATGAAGGCTCTAAGTAGGACAGGACTTAAGTAATAGCAAGTGTCAGTAATGTTTTGTTACCCTTTACAAGGTCTTACTAGAATTATGATCCTAGCACCCTAGGGTATAGAATAGAAACTTGTAATACTCATGATCGTTACTTCTCCCTACGTCCACGTCCTCTTCCAGACATTCTTTAAATTACCAAATATCAAAAGCTATCAGTCGTATGGAAATAGACCTTTTGTCTTGAAATGAAAAGGAAGAGAAATTCAAGGATTTAAAGAAACAGACAAGCTAGAGAATCAGTCCGAATCCGTGAATTTCGTCCAAATTCAAGGTAAGGGTGAGCATTCCTACAAGTAGAACTGATAGATAGTTAGTGGTTATGTTTTATGAAGACCGAGACTTTCTTGCTCAAGATGTAGGAATGATGACTTATACTGACTACAATGTTACCACCCGACCAGATTCACCGGGCTTAGCATGCACGACAAATTACAATTACGTGTGCACCCGTAATGGTAATTTGCTTTGCATGGTCACCCCGGTTCCTCCTATCAGGCTAACATATCTTGTCAAGTACAGTGGTCATCAATGATAGAAGTACCAAGTATGTATGTATTATATCAGGGTTGATTAATCAAAGTATACGAAAGGATCAGTAAAGTTTGGGAAATCATTGACACGCCAAGGTAATTTGACCCATTTGCCTTAGAGACCTGTGTATTGACCATAGTTTATCACTCATCCCAGAAATCCCCAGGTAAGCATACCAGGTCTCGTAATGAGATTTATGCGATATGCTTGCCTTAGCCCGAGGGCCTTTTGCCAGGAAATCCAGAATACAAGTGTCTATGTGTCACACAAATTCATTTGGTTCATGGAATTCAAAACCTTGATAAGATTTTCATAGATTAGACATAAAGTCTAAGGATTTGAACCTACGATGATAAGTTATGTTTAGGAAGAACAAGTAACTAACTAACTGTGTGTGGTTATAGTCTAGTGTGTATGCAACCTAGTTCTCTATAACCAATGGCTCTGATACCAATCTGTCACACCCTCAAAATCCACGTGCGGAATTCTACCGCGAGGCGTGTGAACAAACCAGGATCACAGTCAATAGTTACTTGGAACGACTCTATATGCAACGTTTAACATAACAAACCAAAGTTTAAACTTTATAATTCATGCGGAAGTGTTTAAACAAATAAAACAAACCCAAAATATAAAGATAAACAAATGTATCATTGTTTAAGCGTTAGGATGCATGCTTGACCCGTGTAGTGCTCCTAACAGCAGTCCAGATTAATGACCTGAGAATAGCATACTAAAAGTCAACACACGGTTGGTGAGTTCAAGAGTTTGCGTTTAAACATAACAGTTTAACAAAAGTGTATATCAACCCAATGGTTGGTAAGTTCAAGAGTTTGTGGTTAAACATAACAGTTTAACAATAGTGTGTATCAACCCAACGGTTGATCAGTTCAAGAGTTTACAGTTAAACGTCACAGTTTAACAATAGTGTATATTTAAGCATGTGCATTGTAATGGCTAGCTAGTCCATTCACAAATGATATTAAATAGTGATTTCGACATTGAAGCTGACTGTGTAATGTTTGCCTCCAGCCACGATGTCATATCGTGACAAATGTTCATAGGACAAATTGCACCCGGTTGACCTCGAGTCACACAAGTGGGGCTCGTCACACCCAGTAGTACTACCCAACTTTCCCCGCTATCCAATATTAACAATTCGAAAGTGTGAGGACTTTTATCATAATAAACAACACTATATTAATATCCATACACATCTTAGATATATAAAAAGCGTTTGTAACATTACAAGTATGTTATCTCCCCCAAAAGAGTTTTAATAAAATAGTGGGGCATGAACTCACTTCAGTTCTCGTGTGATGTTGATAAGCTAGTAAATTCCTCCTAAGGAATTATAATTCTCGTAAGCAAATAGATACAAATTCATAATCTGATGTTCAATTGATCTAAGGTTTGGTTTTTGGGTTTTGTTATAAATATTAAATCATTTAATTATTTTTGTTAATAATTAAAGATTTATATGAAATTTAATTAGTTTAATAATGATTTTAACATATCATTATATTCTAAATAAGTTGTAGACGTTATTTAAACATGTAAGTTTATATTTAATTTTTGTAAGATTTTATAAATATTTAAATTTATAAAATCAAATTTTGCATTTATAGTATCAGGATTAATCCATAAATAATATAATGTCCATTAATAATTTAATGGTTTAAATTATTATAAAAAAATCCATTTTTATAAAGATAACAATTTGTAATAATTATTTAAATAAATAAATAAATAAGGTTTAAAGAAATAAATTTCTAGAAATTAATTATATAATTTCTAAAATTACCAAAGTTTGTAAAAACTATTTTTATAATTTTTCAGAATTTTTCTATATTTTTATAAGACCCAAAAAGGCTTTTAAAAAAATATGTTGGGGGCAGGGTTCGAACCCCTGACCTCCTGTTCACAATCAGACACACAAACCAGTAAACCAAGGCACAAGGCCGCGGTAAGACTCCACTTTTAATTCTTTTAAACTCAAACCCCAGTAATCCCAATTCACCAAGAACCCTAATTCGATTGATATCAAATTGAACATCGAATCAACAACGATTATTGAAATAAACATGGGGCTTTGATTCCCCATGTAATTTCGTGCATGTACATATGTTTAATTTACCAGAATGATGTCGAATTGATGGGAACACTTGATGAACAGTCGCGACTATATGAAGATTGATTCCAGTGGTAAACGTTGATGATAATCAAATTCCTTCTACAGGAAGTTTCTAATTGTTCTAAATTCTAATGATGAAAAGCCCTATGTTAATTTTGTGAAATAGAACTCAGAAAGTGAAATTCGACTATGTTGCAGGTCGACGATGAAGGTGTTGATAGAATGTGGTGTTTGTGCTTGATTTATACTAAATTGAATGTAGTGGAAGCTTAGAGACGACAAAAGGATCGTGAATATGCGATTTCTTTTGATTACTTTTGATGTTTGGTGCTCGATAATGGCTGAAAACCCGGCCGACAGTGGGGTGGTTTGGTTTGGTGGAAATCGCACTATGATTTCTAAATTAATATGGGGTCCAAGTTCGAATCATCCACGAGAAGTTGTCGGCATAGTTTAATTCGATTAAAACCGTGTATTGTGGGGTGTTTGGTCTCGCCGGATTATTGGCCGGAGGTTGGCCGGAAGGGGAAGTCGACGGGATGGGTGGTTGGGTTTTAAAATATTTACACAATGGTCCCTAAGGTTTACAACCTTTATTATTTCATGTTAAAAGCTTTTAAAACAGGTTTCAAAAATTACAAATCACCCCCTGGACTTATTAAATCAAGTTTAATAAATTTTATAATTTATTATTATTAATAATAATAATATTTTCATTATTATTATTATTATCATTATTAACATTATTATTTTTAATAATAATATTATTATTATTATTATCATTATTTTTATTATTACTAATATTATTATTAAATAATAATAAAAATATAAAAACAAATTGTAAATTCACTTAAATATTATATTAAATCATGAAAAATTTTCGGGTTGTCACAAAAGTATTGAATGAAATTAATTTTTATAACTCACAAATATCTTTTACAAATAATTGATTTTTAGCTTGAAACAAATAATTGAATAATAAAAACAAAAATAAAATAAAAATATATAAATACGCCTTATGTATTTAATGTATCATCTCTCATAATTTTAATTTTATAATTCATATTTTAGTTAATTTGTAATGAGTTAAAAAGATAAAAAAAATGAATTGGTTTGGGCCTGAACCGATTTAGGAACCGACCCAAATCTGTTTGTATAGAGTCGGATTTCCCAAACCTAAAACCTGTTTAGAACCCGAACCGGTTTAGACAAAAACTGATTTCCTTTTTATTAAAAAAAATCAGTCTGGTCTGGAACCGAACCGGATTAGTGGGGGGAAACCAGTGTGTTCATCTCTACTCTGATACCATTTGTAACACTCGTCATCTCGTACCACAAATATTGTTCGTTTGGCCCATGAAAAGCTCACGGATTTGCTTTTGGTTGCTCAGGTGAAAACTTATTAGGGAGGTCACCCATCCCTGAATTATTGTCACATGAGCACGCTTAAGTGTGTGGTTCTCATCTCATCCACATGCAGTACGCCCAAAAGGCGTTGGTGATATTATAGGCAAGACATTACTTATGAACGAGAAATCTCTCTTGTGTAGACCGATGTGAGATTTACGTAAGGTGTCACACTTATGAACCTAACATCTCTCATGTTCACGACTGATATGAGATTTACCTAGGTTGTTACAACTTGTTTTAAACCTCTTCAAAAAACTTTTTAGATTTTCACTATGATCAAAATAAATCATATTCAAAACAAAAATATAAGGAAATACATCTATCAACGGAAGACACATTAAGAACAATAGATCTATTCCTAAAAAACTTTAAACCCAAACCTATATAGGGATGGGGCTAAAAGCTTCAACCCGAAGGGAAACCAAAAATTCGGAACATCTGGTATGCGCAATGGAATTGTATTCGGGTATACTTAATAGAATTATATTCAAGTATGTCTAATGGAACTATATTTATGTGATTAACAAAAAAATCCATCGGTTTGGATATGAGTATAGTAGTAGGTGATGCCCGAACTGATTATCAAGGCATATATACCCGTTTACCCGATTTATATTTAAAAATATATTTTTTTATCTTTCAACTTTTCCTTGTCCTTAGTAATAGAGTATGTGACGTGTCACATTTTGAACTTTTTGAGATATTATAGGCTTTAAACTATATAGAAATTAGAATCATAAAACCATACTTAGGATTTGTTAAAGTAATAAATTTCTTTTACTTCAATTAGCAAACTTATAATACATTCGTCTCATGTTAAGTTTGTTTTAGTTCAAGTTATATGTATAATTTGAATAAAGTTAAGGGGTTGTTGCTACAAATAAGGAAAATTCAAATGCTGCAATTGTTTTATTGTGGAGCATATATTTGTGGCATTGGAGATTAGGGTTCATTAGAAGACACACACTCTCTCTAACTCTTGATACGATCATCCTGACTATCTACCAATCGTCTTGAATTTGCATCATCTTGATGCAGATTGGTCTTGTTTCTATTAGTCATCGATCATGCTATGTTTAGGTGTGTTGTAGTTGTTATTTTGGTTGTACTAGTTCTATGAGCCCGTGTATTACACAGATCAGATCAATTTAAAATTGAAATTAGAAATATGCATTCTTATTTGTTTTAACTAATAAAATACAATTACATTAGATAAAAACAAAAAAATTACAACTACACGTGATGGATAGGGAGAAAAAGGAAGGGGGAAACAAATATGATGTCTTTCCAAGAAAAACAACATGTAAATCATAACAGAAAAATGATGCAAATCGTAACAGAAGAATTAGTGATGATTCAATTCACTTTTAAACAAAAATGGTAATGTACCATTTGGAAGGGAGCGGTTGGATGGAAAAACAAAATTGGTACATGATGCGTGATAATCTTGCCACGTGCCTATTTTCGATACTATTTTTTAGAGTAGAAAAGATTAAAATAATGGTTAAGGTTTATGCTGTAAAACATTTCAGTCAAGCATTTTTTTTTGTTTTCAATCACTGTCCATTTATTGCCTTTAAAAATGTTTCCTTTAATCTTAGCAAGTAATTTTAACAAACTAGGGTAAGAAACAGGAATACCCAATGCTTGACAAACAATTAACCAACTATCCCAAATGTATGAGATAAAGTATTTAACATGTTTTTATGACTAGCTATAAGACTGAGATTAATAATATCCTTCTCATTGTTATCCATGATCCAAATATTTGGATAGTTATTTGTTCTACAAAGACAAAAGATATACAGCTATATATGTGAACAAACTAAAAATTATACGAACAAATTAAAGAAATACTAAAATATTCACTCGAAATAGTTTTTTAGAATCAACAAAGATCTTCCATGCAACATCTTTAGCACATGGCTACATGAACTTTCCATAGAAGTATCGAACCACCATTTGATGACCTCATAAACCCTAAGTGGGCATGTGGTTAATTGAAAGCATTATTTGTTATTAAGTGGGAAACTTTTCTAAAGGATAAATAATTGCATCAAAGTGGAAGAACTACCCTAGATATTACCTCCATTTTAAGATAATTTAATCATTATCCATCAAAATAATTGTGGCTTTATACTGTTTATTAATAAATTTGAATAACAAGTCAAACATGGATTTTCGAAGACAGAAGAAGCATATAAAATTCCCTCCTATGTATGTATTTTCGATCAGTGATGTTCTTCACATGGTCTATTATTTACAGCTTTCAGGAGTGAAGAAAGAATTGGTCTACGGGATTCTTATAGTGTCGTGTTGGAGGATCTGGAAGGCGAGAAACGAAAAGGCGTTTTCAATCATAGTCCCGGACGTGGTCAAGATAGTGGCGGACGTGAAAGCTTTAGGTTTTCTTTGGTATAAAAGTAGATATAAGAGAGACACGGTAGATTGGAAGCGTTGGTGTCATTTTTCTTTTGTTGTAAACTGTTTCGCTTTCTTTTTGGCTTATCTCTTTCTTGGAGATAATACCGTTTTTGTGGTGTTAATAAAATTTGCCTTTCAAAAAAAAAAAGAAGAAGCATATAAAAGAGTTTAAGATTTCTTAATGGTTTTAAATGTGTTGCCTAATATATATACATGCATCCATATATTTAGACACACAGAAGAAAATAATAACAATAACAATACCATGTAAATTAGCTAGGGTTATAAATGAACCAAACGTTTTACGAGTAGTTCGTGAAATGTTTGCGGAAAGTTCGTTTACGTTCGTTCGTTTAATAAATGAACGAATATGAATTAGAAATTTTATTCGTTTGATTAAACGAAAGAACATGAACAAAAATCTCGTTCTTTCCTTTGTGTTCATGAACGTTCGGTAAAGTGTTTGTATACGTTCGTTTATGTTTGTTTACATTTGTTCATGTTCATTTGTTTATATTTGTTCATGTTCATTGATTAAATGTTAATTTACATATTTTATAACTTCTATTTTTAATTAACCTACCTAAGTTGATTAAACGAACGAACATGAACAAAAATCTCGTTCTTTCCTTTGTATTCATGAACGTTCGGTAAAGTGTTTGCATACGTTCATTTATGTTTGTTTACATTTGTTCATGTCCATTTGTTTATATTTGTTCATGTTCATTGATTAAATGTTAATTTACATATTTTATAACTTCTATTTTTAATTAACCTACCTAATTTTATATAATTTGTAGTTTTTATTTTTCAACCAACCAAACATCTATATTTTATAATTGTTTATATTTGTTAGTGTTTAGTAATATATTTATTCATATTTATGTATATGATCTAACGTTTAAGTTTAAATAGTATATAGGTGTTTGTAATGGTGAATTGTTCGGTTTGTGTTTGTAAACCGTTCGATTATGTGTTTGCGTACTATTCGTGAACAAGTTCAATTACTTAACGAATGAATACAAACAATAAATGTCCCTCGATTTCGTGTTCTTGAACACTTTTAATTTTTAATGAACGAATATAAACAAAACTACTTTTGGTTTTGTTTAGTTCGTTTACAGCCTTAATGCAAATTTTAAGAAGGACAAATACCATAAAAACTTACTATATGTTTTTTTCCACAAAAGTCTCTCAATAACTGTTTTACATGTTTTCACATGTTTTTTGTTTTTACTTACGAGAATCACCCAACAATCTTTTGAACATATACATACATATATATATATATATATATACACACACACACACACACACATATATATATGTATATATATACGTATATATATATATGTATATATATACGTATATGTATGTATATACATATATATGTATATACATACATATATGTATATATATACGTATATATATGTATATATATACGTATATATATGTATATATATACGTATATATATGTATATATATACGTATATATATGTATATATATATACGTATATATATGTATATATATACGTATATATATGTATATATATACGTATATATATGTATATATATACGTATATATATGTATATATATACGTATATATATGTATATATATATGTATATATATTTGTATATATATATGTATATATATGTGTATATACACGTATATATACATATATATATATAGATATATACATATATATATTACATCTATATATATATATATATATATATATATATATATATATATATATATATATATATATATATACATGTATATATATACATGTGTATGTATATATATATATACACGTATATATATACACACACGTGTATATACGCATATATACGTACGTATATATGTATATATATACGTATATATACGTACGTATATACGTATATATATACGTATATATACGTATATATACGTACGTTACGTATATATACATATACGTATATATACGTATATACGTATATATACGTATATATATACGTATATACGTACGTATATATACGTATATATATACATATATACGTAAGTATATATACGTATATATGTACGTATATATACGTATATATGTATATAGATATACGTATATATACGTATATACGTATATATACGTATATATATACGTACATACGTAAGTATATATACGTATATATATACGTATATATATACGTATATATACGTACATACGTAAGTATATATACGTATATATATACGTCTATATATACGTATATATACGTACATACGTAAGTATATATACGTATATATATACGTATATATATACGTATATATACGTACATATATACGTATATATAGTATATATACGTACATACGTAAGTATATATACGTATATATATACGTCTATATATACGTATATATACGTACATACGTAAGTATATATACGTATATATATACGTATATATATACGTATATATACGTACATATATACGTATATATACGTATATATACGTATATATACACGTATATATACGTACATCTACATACATATATATACGTATATATACGTACATATATACGTATATATATATACGTATATATACGTATATATATATACGTATATATACGTATATATATACGTATATATATACGTATATATACGTATATATACGTATATATATACGTATATATATACGTATATATATAGTATATATATACGTATATATATACGTATATATATACGTATATATAAGTATATATACGTATATATACGTATATATACGTATATACGTATATATATATATACACGTATATATACGTATATATACTTAAATATATACGTATATATACGTATATATATATATATATACGTATATATACATATATATATATACTTAAGTATATACGTATATATACGTATATATACGTATATATACGTATATATACGTATATATACGTATATATACTTATATATACGTATATATATACGTATATATACGTATATATACGTATATATACGTATATATAAGTATATATACGTATATATATACACTTATATATACGTATATATATACGTATATATATATATACTTAAATATATACGTATATATACGTATATATATATGTATATATATACGTATATATATACGTATATATGCGTATATATACGTATACATATACGTATATATATACGTATATATATATACTTAAATATATACGTATATATACGTATATATACGTATATATATACGTATATATACGTATATATATACGTATATATATGCGTATATATATACGTATATATACGTATATGTATACGTATATATACGTATATATACGTATATATATATATATATATATATATCTATATATATATATACACACATGTATATATATATAGATATATATATACGTATATAGAGAGAGAGATATATATATACATATATATATATATATGTATATATATATATGTATATATATATATATATACATATATATATACGTACATATATATACGTATATATATACGTATATATATATACGTATATATATGTATACATACGTATATATATACGTATATATATACATATACGTATATATATACGTATATATATACATATATGTATATATATGTGTATATATATATACGCACGTATAGAATTGGGTTCATGTGAGAACCTTTGGTTTTTGTGAGAACCCTTTAACCCTTCTATTAGCCTTTGATTTAATATTAAATATTCTAGATACCGAATCAATGGTCAAGATCTAATAAGGGCATTTAAATAATTTGACTTTTTTTACTTTATGCTTTTTGTCAGATTCTTTTATATCTATCTAATATAAGGGACTAGTTATGAAATTGGTTGATAATGTTTGAGTGGGAATCTCTTAGAAACCGTCCCCATGCATGTGAGGATGAGGCTTGTGTGTCTTGAGAAGAACACACACATGCTTCTTGTCTACCACTAACCAACTAGACAATATATGCTCCTTTTATCATCCTTCCAAGACATGCAAATAACAATTAGCATCTTCTCTTTTTCTCTCTAATGCTACGGACTCCAACAGCTGTTCAAGAGAGTGATTAGAGCTGATTTTGAGCTGATTTCATGTTGTTCTTGGTGTGAGGTTCTTGCACTCCATGATTATGATTCTCATATACATGCAACTAACAAGAAGAACTCTCTAATTCTCTTCAAGGGGCTACGGTTTTCTTTCAGCAGAAAAGAGGGATTTCTGCAGAAAATTGAGGATTTTGAAGTTGTTTTGGTGATAATCTACCTAACAAGATGGTGTGTTTGCAAGGAGCTTGGGGTATACTAGCTTGAGGACTTTTATCCTTGAAGTCTTGGCTGATTTTGGGCATCTCTATCTTCATCAAACATCACTTTTGGTCGAATTTTGGCTGCTGCAGTAAGGTAGTTTCACAGCTCACTGAAGCTGTGATTTTATGTAGTTTTACATATGTTCATAGCTTGCTAATTCACATAAATGATCCTTTGTTCTTTGGGTTTGTTTTATACATCAATATGGTCATCTAATGAACATATTTTTCAGCTTATAAACATGGTTATAATGCTTTACTTCCGCTGCGTTTTTAGAAAGTTTAAATGGTTAAACTGTGATTTTATGTTCTAACAAACCCATCAATGGTGTCAAAGCCGGTTATGTGGATAGCTTGCTTGTTCTTGTCCTTTAAAAATTAGTTTTAGAGGATGATAATAAATTCAACTAATTAGGGGCTGATTTTGGTTGATTTAATAAACCCCAAGTCTTTCAAAGTTATATCTTCATGCTTATGATTAAACGTTGAAAGATAGGAATGTCAATTGGTTGATATGTTTGGTTGTTGTTTGTTTGGACAAACAAACCCAAATTTTCAATTTATGTTGGCTGAAAATTTAGGGTTTGATGTGGTTTATTTAGTTTATTGAATAATATTTATGATTGGTCATATAATAGTGCATAACCTAGCCTTTGGCCTTTTGATTTGGATGATTGGAATGGTTGTTTTAATTCATTCAATTGGGTTGTAATATTTATGTTTATTATTTGGGTTGTAATTATGTATTCATTTGGTTATGTAATAAATAGATTAGGTGCATTTCTTTTATTAGAAAAATGTATTAGGATATAATTTTGTAAAAGGAAGATGCACAAGATGAAGACCCAAAGATGGACATCAAAAACACAAAAGGACTTGAAGCATATGGATGCAAGTTCAAGTGGGAGTCTATGAAGACCTCTATTTTGTGTTATATTCAACCCTTAGGAAAGACCAAATGACCACACTTGTGATGGCAAACAAGTGTGGTCACAATAGTAGCTATGGTTATGCACATTGTGGTTGTTAATATTATGCTTGTTCGGTTGTTTGTTGTATGATTGTTGTTTGATATTTAGATATGCATAACAAACTCATTAGCAAACTTAACAAGCTGAAAATTTATGGTTTCTAATCATTAAGTGGTTAATAAAAGGTTATTAAAAGGATTAATGATTTAATAAAATAGGTTTTATTAAAAATAAACCATAGGATACCTTGCATTTGAAAGCATGCAAATACAAGGTATATAGAGTTTTCAAAGCTAGAATTAATGAAAACCAAAAATCCCTTTTGAAACAAGTTTAACACCATCCTTTTACACGACACTCGAATCACTTGAGAACTATTTGTGGGATAAAGGTCACCTAACCACTTATAGGGAACTTGTGTGTTTGAGGTGAGTCTAACATACTTGTGGGATAAAGACCTAACCGCTTGTATGTGAAAACTCACACGTGTGTGTAAGTAGGACGACTTGAATTGGAAACCATGTGCATAGGGTCACCGAAACATGGCGTACAATGGTGTTGATGGGATTAAACATGCCAACCAAACATAAGATGTTTAACCGATCCCATAAAGGCTAGAAGTTGCAAAAAGTTGCAATTGTCAAATATTGACTACCTTGTTAAATTAAATAATGGGATAAATGTCACCTAACCATTATTTGAATGTAACGTTGGATTCTAGATTTTAATTATTAATTGTCTATGAGACATAAAAGGGTATTAATAATTAAAATAAAATTTTAAGAAATACTAATAAGAACTTTGTAAATTTTGTAGAATGGCCGCAAACAATAATGCTACCACCCCGACCGTCCATACCCTATCACTGAGAATCGTTATCAAAATGAGTAAAGGCCTATATCCTTGACGATCCCATGTCTCACCAACCAACGCTGTTGATGTTAAGGCCTTTTGACGATTGGCTTAAGCACATTAAGGATTCTGTGCAAGTTTCCTACCTCATGTTGGGAATATGATTCCCGAACTCCAAAAGGGTTTGGAACATCATAGGGCGTATGACATGATAATCTAGTTGAAGGAAATGTTCCTTCAACAAACATTAGTAAGATTGCTTCGAAACGGTTCAAGCACTTTATGCATGTCACATGGAAGAAACCCAATCGATATCATCTTATATATTCTTAAGATGAAAAGCCACATTGATAGCCTCAAGATGCTTAAATGTCCTGTCTCAAAGTAGTTGGCCAAGGATTTGATCCTTGATTGCCTAACTAAAGGTTTGAGACATTCATAATAAACTGTAATATGAACGGATGGGACAAGAGCATCGGTGAAATTCACGGAATGCTCAAAGCAACCGAGGCATGGATGGGTAGAGAGGTTCTACCTATTCTCTCAGTCAATGAGGGAGACTATAAGAAATGACCAATCTCGATCCTAAGGCAATTATTGCCAAAAGAAAGGAATACATCAAAGCAAAGGTTAAAGCGAAACCTCAACAACCTAAGCTTATGAAACCTAAGGTAAAGGAGAACGATCCATGCTTTGAGTATGGAGAGATAGGACAATAAAAGGGAATTGTCCCTCCTATCTCAAGGAGTTGAAAAAAATAAGAGGGATGCTAGGCAAACCTCGAATACAATTTTCATGATTCACGTTGTATTAAATATCATTTCTTCAAACACATGGGTATTTGGATACCAAATGTGAGACTCATACTTGCAATTGTTGCAAAGGGGTTAAAAGAAATGTGCGCTTCAGGAAGGAAACTCTATTTTGAGACTTACAAATGGTTTGGAAGTTGTTCTCAAAACCTTTTTTATGCATCTAGTTTGACTAGGAACATAATTAATGTTTCCCATTAAAACAATATGGTCATGATTTAAAGTTTGTATATAATAGTATTAAGTTTTATGGATGATGTATTTCATTTTAAGGATATGCCTTTCAATGATATTCATGAATTAGTTCATGATAGTTCGTCCTATAATAACTCATTATACAAATTAAGCACCAAGAAACTTAAAATCGGTTTAAGTTATTATTATCTTTGACATTGAATCTTGGTCACATAAACGAGAATTGGATTCAAACACTTCAAAAGAATGGTCTTTTGGAAACAAATGAAAATGTTTCATTTGATAAGTGTGAACCAAAAGACTTATTAGGAATGATACATGTGGATGCATATGGTCCTTTTAAGACAATGACAAAGATTGGTGAAAAGATACTTCATTACTGTTACCGACGATTACAGTTGCTATTATTGTGTGCACTTGATGACACATAAGAATGAAGCTTTTGAAATGTTCAAAATCTTCAATAATAAATTAGAAAATCAACTCTACATAACTATCTAAGTTCTTCATTCTAATAAAGGAGAAACTGAACCCTATTTGGATATGGTTCAATTCATTAAGGCTATGAGCTTACCACCTTTATCGTCTTGGGTTTTCGCACTACTCTCCATGGCTCGTATTTTGAATATGGCCCAAACCAAGAAAGTGGGTTCGACACCTTTTGAAATATGGCATGGAAAGAGTTCCATCGCTATCATATTTAAAGATATGGGGTAGTGAAGCTTATGTTAAGCTTAACACCCAAAACAAATTTGAAAGTCGATCCACTAAGTGTATATTTGTTGGATATCCCAAAGACTGTATAGGATACTACTTCTTTGATCCAACAGAGCAAAAGGAGTTTATTGCTCGAAGGGCAGAGTTCTTGGAAGCCAAGTTCCTTATGGAAGGAGTGACACATAGAACAATGAAATTTGCTGAAGATCAAGATCCACAAGCCGATACACGTTTGGTTGACACTAGCTGTCAACAAGAGGTTGTTGATGACGATCAAGAGGTTGATCAATACACACAAGACGTTCACAGATCTGGTAGAGTTAGTATTCCACCTGAAATATATGGATTTTTCATGGATGGATGCTATAAGGTTGACTCCGATGAGCCAACTACATACCATGATGCTATATCCAATTCGGATTGTAACAAATGGCTGGAAGCCATGAATGTAGAGATGCAATCCATGTATAACAACCAAGTTTGGGAATTGGTTGACCCTCCACTTAACTCCAAATCGGTTGGATGCAAGTGATTTTTCGAGAAGAAAACAAATATGCATGAAAACTTGGATACTTACAAGACAAGACTTGTAGCAAAAGGTTTCACTCAAACTCAAGGGGTTGACTATGATGAAACCTTCTCACCTGTTGTGATGCTAAAGTCTATAAGGATATTGTTTGCCATAGCTGCTCATTATGATTATGAGATCTGGCAAATGGATGTCAAAACCGCTATCCTAAATGGATATCTTGAGGAAGATGTCTATATGGTTCAGCCTGAAGGTTTTGTCGATCCAAAACATCCTAATAAAGTATGCAAGTTAAAGAAATCTATGGATTGAAACAAGCATCGAGAAGTTGGAATCAATGTTTTGATGAAGAGATCAAGAAATTTGGTTTCATCAAGAACGCTGACAAGGCTTGTGTGTATAAAAAGGCTAGTGGGAGTGTAATCACATTCTTAGTATTGTATGTTGATGACATAGTACTATATGGAAAGGACATTCCAACTATGGAAGGTGTTAAAACCTGGCTTGGAAATTGTATTTCCATGAAAGATCTCGGTGAAACTGCCTATATTTTGGGAATAAAGATCTATAGGGATAGATCGAGGCGGTTGATAGGTCTAAACCAAAGTGCATATATTGATAAAATCTTGAAAAAGGTTCAAGATGGAAAACTCTAAGAAAGGTATGGTACCTATTCAAAGAGGGACAATATTGAGTGCATCTCAATGTCCAAGCTCAAAGGATGAGCAAGATTGTGTGAAGGGCATCCCATATGCGTCTGCTATAGGATCCATCATATATGCGATGATATACACTAAGACCGGACGTGTCATGCGCGTTAAGCATCACAAGAAGATATCAGTAGAATCCAGGTAATAGCCACTGGATGGCTGTTAAAAGTATATTGAAATACCTTAGGAGGACTAAGGATATGTTTCTAATATACGGATCTGAGAAAGAGGAACTCATTGTAAAGGGTTACACGGATGTGAGTTTCCAAACTGATCGAGATGATCCTCGATCACAATCGGGGTATGTCTCCATTATGAATAGGGTAACATTGTCCACTACAAAATACGAATACATAGCCGCCTCATTAGCAGCTTTGGAAGCTGCATGAATAAAAGGTTATTGCCGATCTAAGGGTGGTCTCTACCATTCAAGACCCCTTAGAAATCTTTTGTGATAACGAGGGTGTGATTGCTCAAATCAAGGAACCCCGTGCACATCAAAAGATTAGGCACAATGAGCGGAGATTCAACTGCATAAGGGATGAAGTTGAAAAGGGAAAGATATGTATTCGCAAAGTTCACTTTGATCAAAATATTGCGGATCCACTCACGAAGCTCCTCGAAAGGGCAAAGCATGAAAGTCATACCTATGCCTTAGGACTTCGATATTCTAGTGATTGGACTTGATCAAATTTTGTATTTGAATATGTGGAACTCTTTATTATTTAAGTAAAATTATTTGGTTATAATGTTTCAATTAATGTTCCAATTTAGCATGTTTAATCCATGAGTAAATTATTTACTCTAAATGTCCGTAGTCGTTCATACTTGTGGGAACAAGTGTGAGGGTAAGATTATTATGAACTTGGATTGGTTGATATTCATAAGGATGAATATAGAGCAATGGGTTGCTACCAAGGTTTATAGATATTTGTGGGATACAAATATTGGACTAACCCGCATCTCAAATTTTACTACATGGAATCTTATCGATTGATCATAAGTAAATTTGAGTAAAGGCGAATATCATTTGGTATCCTCCGACCTGAGATACATATTGGGTTTTGATATTCACCAAGTATTATGCCTTGAGCTAATTCTTCACTGTCCTGAAATAGTGGACAGTACATAAGGGTATGTTCAGGTATAACACGAGGTGTTTGTGAGAAACATATGTAGTCAAGATGGAATTTGTTCCTCTTATTCACTGAGAGTTAGATGTCTAAGGCCTGATTAAGTTAAATCAACAAGGAATGATCATTCTGTGTCCTTGGATTTAACATGACATCTGTAACAAAAGGATAGATGATTGATTCACCTAAATCATTTCAAGTAAGGTACTTGAATGGGATGATGTTATTGAATGGCCATAACTCATGCGTATTAAGGGTAGTAAACCGTTGTTAGGCGTTATTTACTGCTTGCATCAATCTTCTATGAATCTTGGGCAAGTGGGAGATTGTAGGATTCTATGTGCCCAAGACACTTAGAATATTGATGTGGTTAGTACGTTATGATCCAAGTCGGGTTATACCCAATAACAAGCTTAGCAAACACCAATTAATATTTAATTGATGATATGATCATGCAATTAAATATTTACACCAAATTTAGAAAATGGGTTTTCTAAATAAGTTGCATATGGGATGGAACAATTTATTAGGATATTTGTTCAATAATATTATTTGTAATGTTATTTAAGCAAGTTAGACAACATTACAAATTAATAATGGGAGTGTATGGATTATACAATTAAAAGGTTAGTTGTATATATCTATCTAATATAAGGGACTAGTTATGAAATTGGTTGATAATGTTTGAGTAGGAATCTCTTAGAAACCATCCTCATGCATGTGAGGATGAGGCTTGTGTGTCTTGAGAAGAACACACACATGCTTCTTGTCTACCACTAACCAACTAGTCAATATATGCTCCTTTTATCATCCTTCCAAGACATGCAAATAACAATTAGCATCTTCTATTTTCTCTCTAATGCTACGGACTCCAGCAGCTGTTCAAGAGAGTGATTAGAGCTGATTTTGAGCTGATTTCATGTTGTTCTTGGTGTGAGGTTCTTGCACTCCATGATTATGATTCTCATATACATGCAACTAACAAGAAGAACTCTCTAATTCTCTCCAAGGGGCTACGGTTTTCTTTCAGCAGAAAAGAGGGTTTTCTGTAGAAAATTGAGGGTTTTGAAGTTGTTTTGGTGATAATCTACCTAACAAGATGGTGTGTTTGCAAGGAGCTTGGGGTATACTAGCTTGAGGACTTCTATCCTTGAAGTCTTGGCTGATTTTGGGCATCTCCATCTTCATCAAACATCACTTTTGGTTGAATTTGGCTGCTGCAGTAAGGTAGTTTCACAGCTCACTGAAGCTGTAATTTTATGTAGTTTTACATATGTTCATAGCTTGCTAATTCACATAAATGATCCTTTGTTCTTTGGGTTTGTTTTATACATCAATATGGTCATCTAATGAACATTTTTTTCAGCTTATAAACATGGTTATAATGCTTTACTTCCGCCGCGTTTTCAGAAAGTTTAAATGGTTAAACTGTGATTTTATGTTCTAACAAACCCATCATCTTTTTCTTAAAAGCTACTGTTAGGACCGAGTACGGACGGAGTACTAACTGATTCTTCGTTATACCGGAACAAATACTACGGAATCCTATTTGATTGGCGATCCAATCAGGGAAAACGTTAACAAGATCAAACCTAACGATTTTAAAACGTTAAGAACGAACTAGGAATGATCTGAAACGTTTTGTGAAGTTGGAAGGGACGAACAGGTCGCTCTGGGTCGACTAGGATTGCAAATATTCGAAGTGTTGTGTTTTTCCATGATTTAAGTGGTATTTATAGGTTACAGCTCTCATTCGTACGACTGAGCCAAACGACTGGCTCAGTCGTGCGACTAAGTCATACGATTGGTTCATTCGGACGACTGAGTCAGTCTTATGACTCAATCGTACGATTGACTCAATCACCTGGTTCAGTCGTGCGATTGGCCCATTCGCATGGTCCAGTCGTACTACTAAATCAGGATACTTAGTTAAACACATTCTTGAACCTTTAATGATTAAGAACTATGTCTAACAACTGTAAACCTATATAACATTGTCATATATGCGTGTAACAACTAATAATATAAATAGATATAACATTAAATACCAACAAACATATATAGAAGAGATTCTCATTATATTGATTAAACATTACATATGTGTTACAAGAAGAAGTTCTATTACATTTAAGCTCACTAGACTAGAACTGGGGACATGTGTACCAACAAACTCCCCTTTGGACCTAGTTCTATCTAGACTTTGACTTCTTTCTTGAACTCTTCAAATCTCTTCAGTCTCTCCTCTTTAGAAACCCCAGTGGATATTAAGTGCAAAGCATAGACGTATGATATGCTGAAACTGTAGTGCTTGCACTATATCCTGCGTGTCAAAAAACAGTGGCCACTTGTACGGCGTATAAACATCTGACGCTGACAAGTTGATAAGCCACATGGGGTCAAACACCCTTATTGTGTCCATTGTGTCTTCCCTTTCCAAAACAATGACGGCCTCTCCCGAGCGCCAGTCATAGTACCACCACTTAAAGTGTGGGGTAAAGTCCTGTGGCATCTCCCTCAGTGGAATTCGGGACATTGTGCGTGGAGGTCGCCACTTCAGGACTATCTTCGGCTGACCAGTGATGGGACTCACCTCAGACCTTCTGAGGTACCTCGTAGCTTGCTGAGGCTTGAAGTTTATCCATCTAGTCCTGTACTCCTTTTTCAAGGCAGCTTCAAACCAGCCAGACATCTTCTTAGGATTAGCATAAAGAAGCTTTAGTCGGGCCAACTGGTTGAGCTCAAAACCTAGGAGAGTCTTCAGATCATGAGGGAATCTGAAGTACTAGATTCCCCTCTCCCTTTTCACCGCATACACGCCAAGGTCATCAAAATAAGCCCAAGCAATGATCTTCCCTGACACCTTCATATTCTTCTTTACTTTGTATAGCTTGGTGTAGGTACTCTGAGTTGCTGTAGTACGTTGGGCTCGGACCTCGGCGAAGCAAGCCGCCCATTCAGCCTTTCGAATATCAACGTCAGCGTCCGAGGCTTGGGCTTGGCTTGTTGAGGCTTCTGCTCCTTTCTCCTTATCACTAAGTTTATCCAGAATGTCACTGTCAAGGTTGTTTACCAAATCTGGAAACATGTTTCCCTCTTGATCAGTGTATTCTGGATAGTGCTGATCTGTGATGTCTTCAATTTCGATTTCTTCAACATCGTTGAGCTCGTCATCATCAGCATCATCAAAAGTTGGAGCATCCTTAACAATTTCGTCTGGATTCAGACGAAATATTTCAGCAAGCTGCTCATCAGTATGGTCGTTAATTGTTTCTCCTTCTTTAGGAGTATAACTCACCGACCTTCTGACGATCTCCTGCAGATCAAGAATCATTGTGAGTTGAGACTTGATCTGTTGGAGGGGAGCAACATCATGCTCATCTTGCTGAAAACCCTTATCTGTTTAATAACAACATGTAGAGTAGCAATCATTAGTATAAACTCAAGTTAATTTGACATTAATCATTAAATATTTACAAGAGTTTCATATACATGAAAAGATGAATCAAGTACAAAAGCTTAAGAATAAAACGTCTAATCAATACTTTTATCTTGTATCCGCTCGTGAGTTTCTGTAGTAGGTGATGATGGAGGATTTGCTGTAGATCCATGGTCTTGTCTTCTTTTTGAACGTCGTTCCCGACCAGAATCAGCAGTATTTGAAGCAAGATCATCATCATTATCATCATCTTGCCCCTCCTTGGCTTGATCATCACCACTATCGTCATCATCTTCATCACTCTCATCATCATCATCTTCATCACCACCATCATCACCGTCTCCCTCTCTTATCTTAAGAGGATCAGCTTGAGACCCCTTCAGCTTGAGCATAATCTGCTTATTTACAGACTCCAACTCCTCTATCTTTTGAGTCGACAGGACATTGTGCTCCTGAAGTTGGGAGATCTGCGCAGCTTGTTGAGAGATCTGCTCAGTTTGCTGAGAGATAAGCTGAGCTTGAGAAGCATTTTGCTCCTCAAGCTTAAGTAGTCTCACTGCCTTCTCTTCAACCGCAGCTACCAGCTTCATCACCATTCTATTCAGAGCTGCTAGCTGTTCCTCCACTCCAATGGGAGGGAGGGATGAACCTTTAGTTGCAGAGGATGGGCCAGCTTGGTGGCTAGTGGTGGTGGCTGTGGTGGTGGTGAATATTGGAGGTGGAATGTGAGTGAGAGGTGGAGTGGGATGTATTGTGGTAGTAGGTTGGGTGGAGGTGACAGGGGGTGGAATGGGTGTAGTGGTGGTTGTGGTAGCTTGGGTGGTTTGGGTGGTTTGGGTGGTTGTGGTAGCGGAGGAGGTAGTGATAAGAGTGATCCTCCTGCGTTTGGGCTTCAACCCATGAGGCTGAGCCATACGTTTCCTCCGTGTCCTCCTGGACAAGGAGGCTCCCCCTCGACTGCTGGGAGAGGCTGGGGTGTAAGATGGATCAACTATAGAACTCCCAGACCCTCCCGGGCGTCCACTAACCACCCGTAATCCCCTCTCAGTTGCCACTTCCCGACTTCCCACAGTCCGGGTAAGTGGCTCTTCATCGGACTCCTCCTCCTCCTGCATATGAAAATCAAGGTGTATTTGAGCTGGTTCGGGTTCTCCCTGGCCATCTCCTCCCTGATCAAAATCATGATCATCATCGGAGTCATCGGAGGGCAGAGCAACTTGCTCCACATCCGAATCACTGTCCTCGTGGCGCCACTTCCGTTTTGCTGGCGCCACATAATCATCGCAGGCCAGATGCCCAAATAGTCGCCTGACAGGGGGTTTCATCTGCTTACCTCTGTACACCTTCATCCTGCCTAAGGTGGTATCATCCATCACCTCAAGCACCACTGCATCCTCCTTCTCCTTTGGTAGCATAGGGAGCTTCTGGTCAATGATCATTTGCATGAAGCGAGGGTACATGCAGAAGCTCTCTTTGCCCTTCACTTTTATGTTCTCCATTAAATAAGTGAAGATCATCCGCGAGAAGCTGAACGGATGGTTCAGCACCAGCGCAACATATGCGCTCTGCATCTGCTCAGACAACTCATCAAAGCCTCCCTTCCTCGAGGCAATGCACCTTAGCAGCACGTGGGCTAAGTACTTGAATTGGGGGCACAGGTTGCTCTTGTTGAGCATACCTGCTTTGATATCCCCAGAGTACTTCGCCCGCAGAAAGCACCCTCGAACTGTCAGAGGGTGTAGACGTGTGGGGTAGTCACCATCATCCCCAAACTCTAAGACTGTCCGGAGATCTTCCTCAGAGATCTCTATTGCCTGACCAAAAATGGTGCTCCTAATACGGTAGAGCTCTATGGATCTATCCACCACAGCGCTTTCCCAGAAAGCCTGCTGGACTGAACGATAAGGCGTGCATGGAGTAGAAATAGCTCGGAAGATCCTCGATCTCCGTAAGAAAGTAATGATGCCCGAGAACTCCGCCGCGTTCAGGGAGGTCAGATCCAGATGAGCACAAATGTTATGCTTTGTGCTGATAGTCCACCGACTCGCCATCTGTTACACATTGTTGATAAACGTTAGTGCATGTTGAGGATAGCTAATTTCAGTCAAAGAACTTAAAACTTCGGTTTAATCGTGCGACTGAACCAACGACTGAGTTTCAGTCGTACTATTGAACTGTGCGACTGAGATTTAGTCAAATGATTGAGTTCATGCGTACGACTGAGTCATGCGATTGGACTCAGTCGCATGTCTTCTCATACGTGTATCTCAATCGTGCACCTGAACTCATTTGCATGGTTCAGTCGTACGATTGAGTCATTCGTTCATCTTAGTCGTACGATTAAGCCAATCGGACAGTTCAGTCGTACGATTGAAGTTCATCAGCACGACCAGTCGTCTACTCGACTGTTTGTCCATTCAAATTCTTGTTTAGAGCAATACTAAGTGTTAACATCAAGATTATGCTCATTACACTCAGAAACAACCGATTAAGCCTATTGTAGGTTTTGTTTAAACTTGTCGCTCAGTTTGTGTGGTTTATCTGTGCCTTTTGATTTCGGTTACTGTTGGGTCAAAATTTAAGAGATTTGTGATGTCATTGATCGGTTTTAATGATGAAACACCACGAATATTACCTGTATAAGCACAAATAAATGTCAGTACACACAAAGAGATGGCAAATTTAAATCAAACAAAATTTTGGCAGCGGTTCGTTAGGTCGTACATATAGAGAGAGGCGATTTGGGTGAATGAGCGACTGAGGTCGATTCGACCTGTATATATACTAGGGCAAATCCCAGTCGGGCGACTGAGCCGAGTCGCATAGGTCAGTCGTACGATTGAGTTTAGTCGCATGAGTGAGTCGTGCGACTGAGATTCATTTATACGATTCACCCAATCGTTCATCTCCAATCGTACGATTGATGTTCAGTCGAACGACTGTGACAGCCGGTCACCTTCAATCGTGTGCTTGGACTCATTCGCTTTGTCCATTCATACGATTTAACTCATTTGTGTGTTCCAATCGTACGACTGGACCATATTTATGGTTCAGTCGTGCGACTGGGCCATCCTTATCATCTTTTGACCATATTACCATAACGACCCTCAGTTCCATTTACCAGTAGATAAACATTATGAGTAGGTTGATCATCTCAGACATGACCATTTAAAATAAAACTACATTTTGATCACCTCTGATGTAATCCATTTATCCACCTGATCATCTCAGACATGACCCATTTATCCACCCGATCACCTCAGACGTGATCCATTTATCCACCCGATCACCTCAGACGTGATCCATTTATCCACCCGATCACCTCAGACGTGATCCATTTATCCAACTGATCACCTCAGATGTGATCCTTTTATCCTTTCAGAAACAATTTATTTAAATAGACGTTAAGATCATTTGGTGACGTTAACAGAGAACATTTTGCACAGTCCGACGTTGACACATTATACATATAACTTGAAAATTTTAAAACTACGAACACAATAAAACATCTTTTTGTGATTTTTGTTAGGTCAGGTTAGTGTAGCCTATTAACATTGACATTATATCAAGGACAGACTCATATGGAATCAAACAGGCATAAACAACATTACTTGGAATCTTTTATCTGCATTTAACTTTAAACGCTTGCATGAATTACATATCACAGTTATTCACTTATCTAAGACTTCTAAGATCTAACTGGGAATCATGCTTGACGTGATATGTAACACACATTGATTATCAACATCAGTCGGTGCATCCATGACGATTGTCAGTATACTTGTCCATTTAAATCCATACACAGACTTTTGACATGCATTGGCGATGAGTTAAGTTATATTAAATCAACCAACGTTTGTAGATCCCAAGCTTATATGGTAATCAACATTCCTTAGAGGACTTTCGAGCGGTCTTTAGGTATTTTGACAAGAAGCGACTATTCTTAGAGCTTTCAAAGAGAAGCCAAGCCTCAGGTCAGTGCCATCGCACAGCAGAGAGGCGGCAAACAACAATGAATTCTAGAAGATGTAGGTTATGCTTATCCTCAGGTCAATGCCATCGTACAGCAGAGAGGCACACAACCTATCTCCTTGTTAGAGCATTTCTTATTTTCTTTTTCACATAACGCACCAACAACGTTTTGTTATCAGCTTGATTGCGCTTGTATTCATTTTTCTTTTGCTCTTTTTGTGGTCACACGCACACCTTTGGTGGCGTTTATTTGCTCGTTATCCCTTATTGGAAATAACTGATTGTGTTAACCAGTGATAAGATGGGACCCCACAGTCGGTTGAACCATTTAGTTTAGAATGAGTTCACCAATGACATCTACTCGTCTATTGTGTTGAATATACCGACACATCGTATAGAGAACTAGCACCTACCTAGATCAACTTTCTCCGTGTAATTACAATACCAACCAAGCGTACTATCATTTTCCCAATATGTTAGACCTAGATTTCTCTGATTTGTAATTTTCTGTGATTTAATTAACCTTGCAAAACATAAAATCCTTTTGGTGTTCCAAGTAACGCGACACCTGTGTACTATCACTTTACATTTCATTTAGTCATATTTCCAGTATTTCTGTCTTTGCCTTTTCAGCTTAAGTAACCTCCCCCCTTTTTTTTAAGTAAATAATTACTGACCCTAACCTAATCTCCCCCTAAAATACTAAAACATAAAATCTTTTTGTGTTTTTGGATTTTTAATCGACAAGAAAATTAATTGAAATAAAACTAGAAAATAAATAAAAAAATAAAAGATAAACATGTGTCGGACTACGCGTCTGTGTCTTCTAAGATAACATCACTTTTCTTTTTAACACCGTTGACCTCTAACAGATATAAAAAGCTAGGTTATTAGATCATAATGATAACTTAGTAAATGACTTAAAATTATGCACAGAGGCTAACAAAGTTTTAAAACAGAATGTAAGCAGTTACAAGGAAAAGGTTGAGGCATTAAAGAAACAATTAAAAGAGACTGAAGTACATTATCTTATTTGTTGAAAGATGAGAATGGATTCCCGTTGCCAGTCTTCTTTGGTTTTACACATTCCCTCTTGAAATGGCCTTTTTCCCCACAGTTGAAGTAAGTGACTTTGGACTTGTCAAAACCAAATGTAGTATCTTTGTTAGCCACTAGATTCTGTCCCGTCTTTTTCACAAACTTCTTAGCTCGTCGCACAGCACTTTCTAGAGCCTACATTATGTCCATACGTTCCAACTCGTTCTCATCCACCTGCTCGTAGTCTTCATCAGCCAGGTGGCAGTTTCCAATCTTCCCGGCCACTAAACCATCATAGGAATGAACTACCGCAGCAAGTAGATCCATGTGTTCCTTTGCAACCTCTACAGTTACTTTTCCCAAATTTTCAGTCATTAACTTCGTTGATTGGGTAACTATAGGACTTTGTAAAACCCCAGATGCACCTTGTGACTCACTAGCAGATGATGAGCCTTGATCAGCTGATGGTGACGCATTTGACACAAAAGCAGTTTGCAGAGGAGCACTGGAGGCTTTGGAAGTAGAAGTAGAAGTAGGAGTAACATTGTAGAGTGATGGATCTTGAGTGTAAGCTCCTTTCTTCGTTCTATACTTATGTCGGACCTCTTCCTCTCTCAGTTTCAGAATGAAGTCATTAATATCCAAAGTCTCCAAAACTGAGTTATAGCGTAAAGTGGAAATAAAGGAATCCCATTTCTCTGGTAGACCCTAAGCAAAGCTTGTAACTTTATCTTCTTTAGACGTCTTAACCCCATGAGTGTGAAGTTCACCCATCAGATGGTAGAAGCGATCAATGATCTCATCCAAGCTTTCGTTCCCAATAGACAAGAAATTGTAAAACTATTTCTTCAACGCTTTAGCCTTCAGTGACTTAAGTGTTGAGTTGCTATCATGTCTCTTCCCAATAGTCACATTTGTAATTGTGAAGTCACTGGATCGGTAAACATCCGAGCGTGTTGGATCGCTGGATCGGTAAACATCCGAGCACGTTCTTGACGGAAGGATAAAAACCAAAAGATAATCAATAACACGAACAATAATCGAATGATTTTATTGATAAAACATAACGATTTTAAGCTCGTTACAACTTAAGAATCAAGACTTTTGGCAAGGGGAGATCGAGCATGATCTCCCCTCTCATCCGGCAGCACCTAGGCCCCGGGCAGACTATAAAAAACCCTTAGGTTTTTACACATTGAAACTGGTATATATAGGCCTCGGCCCATATTAGATACGACTGGGCCCATTCGTGCGATTGGACCATACGTATGGTTCAATCGTACGACTGGATCATTCTTATGGCTCAGTCTTACGAATGCCCCAATCGCATCTCTCAGTCGCACGACTGGTCCATTAGCATGGCTCAGTCGTACGACTGAGTCTCATTCGCATATGCTCCTGTGAATGACCCAGTTTCATGTGTTTACAAGGTGTATAACAATAAGCCTAGACTATTCGTCAAGCGACGAACACACTATATATGACTATATATGCTCCAACAGAGCGTGTTCTTGACGGAAGGAGAAAAACCAAAAGATAAACAAAAGTAAGAACAATAATCGAATGATTTTATTGATAAAACATAACGATTTTAAGCTCGTTACAACTTAAGAATCAAGACTTTTGGCAAGAGGAGATCGAGCATGATCTCCCCTCTCATCCGGCAGCACCTAGGCGCCGGGCACACTATCAAAAAACCCTTGGGTTTCGACACATTGAAACTGGTATATATAGGCCTCGGCCCATATTAGATGCGACTGGGCCCATTCATGCGATTGGACCATATGTATGGTTCAATCGTATGACTGGACCATGCGTATGGTTCAATCGTATGACTGGACCATTCTTATGGCTCAGTCTTATGAATGCCCCAATCGCATCTCTCAGTCGCACGACTGATCCATTAGCATGGCTCAGTCATACGACTGAGTCTCATTCGCATATGCTCCTGCGAATGACCCAGTTTCATGTGTTTACAGGGTGTATAACATTAAGCCTAGACTATTCGTCAAGCGACGGACACACTATATATGACTATATATGCTCCAGCAAATTCCCCCTTGGACGTTGCTTGCAAATAGTAGATAACACCTCTTACAATCTTCAGTCAGTCTTTGCTCTGTTTATGCTCTGAGTATTGATGGAAGATGTCTTTGGGAATCGACTATGTCAGCATTGCATAAGCTTTCTTTTCAGCATTATAGGCAACCTTTTGTGCATCACTTAGTCCACTTAAAGTCAACGGTATTCCATCAACACCAACGAGCATGTTATATCCAGTCTCAATCGAGTTCCACAAATTGGTATCCACACCATTTAGATGAATTTCAAATCTTTGTTTCCACTGAGGAAATTCATCAATAGACAGAAGTTTAGGGGTTTATTGTGGTTTCCAATTTCATTTTCTAGTAGCAGAAGGTTCTGAATCCTAGAGTCCTTTCCAGCTGAGAAAGCAAAATTCTCGGAGTCCATTTTGTCTTAATTTAAACTTGAAGAGTGAACTGCTTAGGCGACTGGAGTGTATGACTGAGAGGCGACTGACATAAACAGTGTGCGATTGAACTCAATCGTATGACAGGACAAGCGATTGTAGCACTTGAGCGACTGGACAAACCAAACGAATCAACCGGGCGATTGAACAAGCGACTGAGTTCAATCGTACGATTGAACTGGGCGACTGGACTTCATTCGTACGATTGAGATAATCATGCGACTGAGACTGCCGAAATCGAGGTTTTCACACACTTTGACCTAAAACGCAAGTTTTTACACCCTTGACGGCTGAAACTCGAAAAAGATTGAATTTTCAGAACATGCACACGTAAAAACTTGATTTTTGAGCAGAAAGAACGGATCTTTTCGCTAAAAACGTAAACTTTTTCACAAAAACGATTGAATCCACGAAGAATCAAGAGCCTACGCTCTGATACCACTTGTTAGGACCGAGTACGGACGGAGTACTAACTGATTCTTCGTTATACCGGATCAAATAGTGCGAAATCCTATTTGATTGGTGATCCAATCAGGGAAAACGTTAACAAGATCAAACCTAACGATTTGAAAATGTTAAGAACGAACTAGGAATGATCTGAAACGTTTTGTGAAGCTGGAAGGGACGAACTGGGCGCTCTGGGTCGACTAGGGTTGCAAATATTCGAAGTGTTGTGTTTTTCCACGAATTAAGTGGTATTTATAGGTTACAGCTCTCATTCGTACGTCTAAGCCAAACGACTGGCTCAGTCGTGCGACTGAGTCATACGATTGGTTCATTCGGATGACTGAGTCAGTCTTATGACTCAATCGTACGATTGACTCAATCACCTGGTTCAGTCGTGCGATTGGCCCATTCGCATGGTTCAGTCGTACTACTGAATCAGGATACTTAGTTAAACATATTCTTGAACCTTTAATGATTAAGAACTATCTCTAACAATTGTAAACCTATATAACATTGTCATATATGCGTGTAACAACTAATAATATAAATAGATATCACATTAAATAACCAACAACCATATATAGAAGAGATTCTCATTATATTAATTAAACATTACATATGTGTTACAAGAAGAAGTTCTATTACATTTAAGCTCACTAGACTAGAACTGGGGACATGTGCCAATAGCTACAAGCACAACCACATATCAAATCTCAAATCTATTTCAAATCCTCATCTAGATCTATCTCAAAAATCACTTAAGAGTTTTAGAGAACTCAATCCGATTTGAAGAGGAAGATGGTGGACATCACCGCCTGAACAACAACCACCACCGTCATCAACCACCGCTACCACTCCAGCAACAGTCGCCCCACCAGTGGGTGGTCGTGACACCCATTACACACCAAATCGACCACCTTAGAGGTCATCATCAACATCGACCCTTTAGGTCACCGTTACTATGTAGAATCTCGGTCCAAGCCAAGAAAAACATAGGTTTTGTGGGTGAAATTAGAAATCTCGGTCCACAACCACCGCCCTTCTGCCAAAATCACACTCACCAGAAAATGACGTCATGAAGGTGAAAATCAGTAGAGCACAAGCGAATTAGACCGACAAGCGAAAAGGAGAACGGCGGTTGCTGGTGAGATGATGGAGTTAGTGGAGGAGGCGGACGTCACGGCGGAGGTCATAAGGATAGAGGAGGCGAACAAGTTAGAGAAGAAGGTGCAAAAGTTGCATCAAGATTTGGTGTGACATCCGTCACCACAAGGTCCGTCATTTAACATGAGTTTCGTTAACTATACTTTGAACATTCATTCTTCACCTTCATAGACTATTCGTGAGGACATCATACTTGTTTGGTTTTTTTACAGTCGTGATACCATTACTTGCAACCTTAACGCTTACGGGTATCACAACCGACATCACTAATTATATTATGTTATATAATAAAAACAACATTAAACACATCCTTATAATTAGTATAACGCGCGTATTCACATCGTTTTCAACCGAAACAAGTTTGGAGACTCGGGGGCTAAGTGCAAGGACTAAAATTGATTTTTTTTGCAAACTTGGGATGGGTATAAAAACCCCTTCCCAGCCATTTCTTCATCATCTCCTTCACTTCTTCTTCTACACACTCTTCTTCTTCCAGTACTCGGATCTACATAAGATCTATCGTGTGTGTTTGTGTGCAAGTGTTACCCACGACCGAACCGAAACTGCCCGAACTTATTTAACATCATCTTATGCCTTATGATCATTACTAATGCCTTATGATCATTACTAATGCTTGTCAGTAACTGTCAATAGGTGTTTGACTGTTCATAGCATCTTACTCTTGGAATCTTCCATCATACATGCTTGTAATCTATTTTGTGAGTTTCGTGGCCCCTTTTTACGCTTACATAACTTTTAAACATTTTCAAACTTGGGGGAAAAGAATGCTCACTTACTTAACACATTTTTAAGCATCTTCCTTAGTGGAAGCCTGCTGCAACTCTTATGGTTAACTTATCTTGCTTGTCTTGTTGAATGATGTTGTTGTGACTCTTGACTCTATGCTATGTTGCTACCTTGTATATTACTTGGTGGCTTTACGTTTCTATGTGCTATTGCTTGATGCTATGTGTTGTATGATGTTACTCGTGAATGCTATTGACCTTGGATGCTCTCGGCGGTGTGGTTCTTCTTCGTGGGTCTACTTTGTGGTTCTTCTTTGCCGAGCATCCATTACAACCATTAATCCCGGTAATGGGACCTAAGGATTGGTTTGGTTGTAACCTATACGTATGCGCTTAGTGGATCTTGCTACGTCATGTGAACTTGACTTTCAATACAACCATTAGTTCCGGTAATGGGACCTAAGGATTGGTTTGGTTGTAACCTAGACGTATACGCTTAGTGGATCTTGCTACGTCATGTAAACTTGTCTTTCAATACAACCATTAGTTCCGGTAGTGGGACCTAAGGATTGGCTTGGTTGTAATTTACGTACGCGCTTAGTGGATCTTGCTACGTCATGTTAAACTTATTTTGCTATGGAAAATCTTTTAATATAACCCTTAATCCCGGTAATGGGACCTAAGGATTGGTTTGGTTGTAAACTATACGTATGCGCTTTGTGGATCTTGCTACGTCATTTTAAACTATTTACACATTGGAAAATGCTTTCTTTACAGCCATCAATTCCCGTGTGGAACCGATATATAGGTTTGGCCGTAGCTATTTGTAACTGGTAGAACCGCCTATACATAAGTATAGTCGCGGTAACTCTTATTAAACAAACTTACTGTTTACATATTAATATCTTTTACTACTTAAAACCTGCGAAGCTCACCAACAATTATGTTGACCGTTTTGAGCATCTCTTTTCAGGTGATCAAGGTAATTGAAGTTCTAGGAAGGCTGCCTTTTAGAGGAGACCCTAGGATGCATTTTTGGAGGAACTAGCATTTTGTTAAACATTGATTCTTTTGGGAACATTTTGGTTGCTTAAACTTGTACATTGTATACTTGTTTCCCGGGTTGTGGGAATTTACACTACAAGTTAACATCAATGTTTATGTGATCATTTTATGTTTATGCTTATGACTATGCTGTCGTGAAACATTGATTTTACACGACACAAGTCTCTATTTGTGTTCGGGTATCGTCATGACACGCTTGTCATCATATTTATGTTGCTTCTCTATCGTATACCATGTGTTATGACGATCCCGTCTAGCTCGCATCCCCGTGTTTCCGCTATCAGCGGGGGTGTGACAGACTGGTATCAGAGCCATTGGTTATAGAGAATTAGACAATACACTTGACCTAGACTATAACCTAGGAACCTTCATGTAGAATGCATGCTAGGACTGGCTTGCATTTAATATTACATGTATGTTCCTCTATGTAACATCTCGTATTTCGCAACGTTAATCTTTTATAATAATAATAATAATAATAATAATAATAATAATAATAATAATAATAATAATAATAATAATAATGAACATAAAATTTGTACTAAATCTTATAACTAATAATATCTTACATAAAATAACAACAATTTGGAACCTTAAGGGTTAAATTGTAACTTCTTTTAAACTGAATTAAAACTTTGGTTTTCATTTTTCAAACACTACAAACCACAGGGACCATTCTGTAAAATCAGAAAACATCCCAACCCCACCCCCCTTCTTTCCCGTTTCTTTCTTCTCCACTCGACCGAGATTTCGGGGAGCATTAACCGACCATCAAACTACAAAAATAATTGAAATAATCGAACCTAAACCATTATAAAATGACAACTAATCGATTACCATTTCAAATTCTATCGAAAATCAACAAAAACCAATCCATTCGAACACTAGAAACCGTCGGACCTGCAACTGATGTGTTCACCTTCTTTCGAGCTTCAAAACCTGAAATTGATAAAGGGCTTTTAATCATCATTCCCAATAGAAGCTTCGTGTAGAACCAATTTGATTATCAACGAAGTTTGCACCTCGAATCATACCCAACCGTGGTCGCGACTGTTCTTATTGTGTTCAACATTAATTCATCATCATAAGGGTAAATTCTACACACCCACACACTCGGTTTATCATGGGGAACAAAAGCCCCATGATTACAGACACTATCGAAATTGAATTGAGCTTCAATTTGGTGGGATTCGAACCTAGGGCTCGAATGGAAATTGGGGTTTAATCGAGATTGAACTTAAAAGAATTAAAAACCATTTCTTAACCGCGGCTACGGCCTTGGTTTGATGGTTCTGTGCTCACAATCCAAACAGGAGGTCCCGGGTTCGAACCCGGGCCACCTCACATAATTTTTTTAGCCTTTTTGGCCTTTAAATAAATTCAGAAAAATTCTTAAAAATTATAAAAAAATAGTTTATAAATTTTGTTTAATTTAAAGGATAATTAAAGATTTTCTAAAAATATATTTCTTATAATAAATCAAACATTTTATTTTATATAACTAGTTAAAAATCTTAAAGATAGATTTTAAATAATGTTATTCTGTTAAAACATTACATAACACATTTAGATTATTTTTTTAGCTTATTAATTATCGTTTGTTTCAAATAATAGATAATGAATCTTTTGGTCCAAATGTTACTCTCAAAAAACCATAATTATTATTTTTATGTTTATTTAACTTTTATGTATAAATAGGGTTTCTTTTAAAATAATTAACCAGTTATTGGACTTGAAACAATAAATCTTTATAATATTAACGGACACTATATTAATTAAAGATTTATCATGATAATCGTAGAAATTATTTATATTTTATAATTACACAAAGTAATTAAGAATAATTTCTTATAAGTTACATTTTAAACTAATGGTTTAGATTAATAATTTGATATTAATCAACACGTTATTTTAATTAATCTTAAATACTTATAAAGATTTATTTATACTTAAATTTAGTTACTGGACAAATCCCTTTAAATCTATCAAAACCCTAATAGAACGTTGATCTTATTATTAACCTTAAACTCGTAATATATGTTTAGGTGCCTTGTAAAGTAATACAATGGATTATCTTTTGATCTTTTATATCATCTTTAATGCATTTATCAATGTGAGTATTTCTATACCCCTTTTTCTTATTTTCACACTTTGAGGTGAAACATGTTACATTATAAACGTTACACTTGTAAACACGTCGAATCTTGTAAACATATGACAATTTACTTGTGTGTTGTGATTAGTTGAATCTTGTAGCTACCATGTAATGTCGAATACATGTACAATCATTAACTATTGCTAGCCTGGCGGCGTCATAGATCTATGGGCCTGACAAGCCTGCTTGGTTGATCCAATTACACTTAGCTAATCGTATATACTTGTAAACGTTTGAGACTTGTAAAACTTTGTCAAGGTTTGATTGTGCATTCTGTCTACATCCCTAGTTACCTTGTTCTCTAATTTACAACTTGAATTGCCATCTTTTATATACTTATGTATTTCAAACTATAGAATGCTCACCAACATTTTTATGTGGCTGTTACAATTGTTCACAGCCACATAATGCTATTATTAATTCCCCAACCTAGACGGCGGAATCGTCGAGGTGTGAGAGTTACGATTGTTCACAGCCACATAACGCTATTATTAATTCCACCCCAACCTATTATTATCAATTATCGTTTGTTTCATTCTATAAAAGATGACAATTCATGTTGTAAATTAGAGAACAAGGTAACTAGGGATGTAAGACAGAATGCACAATCAAACCTTGACAAAGTTTTACAAGTCTCAAACGTTTACAAGTATATACGATTAGCTAAGTGTACTTAGATCAACCAAGCAGGCTTGTCAGGCCCATAGATCTATGACGTCGCCAGGCTAGCAATAGTTAATGATTGTACATGTATTCGACATTACATGGTAGCTACAAGATTCAACTAATCACAACACACAAGTAAATTGCCATAAGTTTACAAGATTCGACGTGTTTACAAGTGTAACGTTTATAATGTAACATGTTTCACCCCAAAGTGTGAAAATAAGAAAAAGGGGTATAGAAATACTCACATTGATAAATGCATTAAAGATGATATAAAAGATCAAAAGATAATCCAATGTATTCCTTTACAAGGCACCTAAACATATATTACGAGTTTAAGGTTAATAATAAGATCAACGTTCTATTAGGGTTTTGATAGATTTAAAGGGATTTGTCCAGTAAATAAATTTAAGTATAAATAAATCTTTATAAGTATTTAAGATTAATTAAAATAACGTGTTGATTAATATCAAATTATTAATCTAAACCATTAGTTTAAAATGTAACTTATAAGAAATTATTCTTAATTACTTTGTGTAAATATAAAATATAAATAATTTCTACGATTATCATGATAAATCTTTAATTAATATAGTGTCCATTAATATTATAAAGATTTATTGTTTCAAGTCCAATAACTAGTTAATTATTTTAAAAGAAACCCTATTTATACATAAAAGTTAAATAAACATAAAAATAATAATTATGTTTTTTTGAGAGTAACATTTGGACCAAAAGATTTATTATCTATTATTTGAAACAAACGATAATTAATAAGCTAAAAAAATAATCTAAATGTGTTATGTAATGTTTTAACAGAATAACATTATTTAAAATCTGTCTTTAAGATTTTTAACTAGTTATATAAAATAAAATGTTAGATTTATTATAAGAAATATATTTTTAGAAAATCATTAATTATCCTTTAAATTAAACAAAATTTATAAACTATTTTTTTATAATTTTTAAGAATTTTTCTGAATTTATTTAAAGGCCAAAAAGGCTAAAAAAAATTATTAGAGGTGGCCCGGGTTCGAACCCGGGACCTCCTGTTTGGATTGTGAGCACAGAACCATCAAACCAAGGCCGTAGCCGCGGTTAAGAAATGGTTTTTAATTCTTTTAAGTTCAATCTCGATTAAACCCCAATTCCCATTCGAGCCCTAGGTTCGAATCCCACCAAATTGAAGCTCAATTCGATTTCGATAGTGTCTGTAATCATGGGGCTTTTGTTCCCCATGATAAACCGAGTGTGTGGGTGTGTAGAATTTACCCTTATGATGATGAATTGATGTTGAACACAATAAGAACTGTCGCGACCACGGTTGGGTATGATTCGAGGTGCAAACTTCGTTGATAATCAAATTGGTTCTACACGAAGCTTCTATTGGGAATGATGATTAAAAGCCATTTATCAATTTCATGTTTTGAAGCTCGAAAGAAGGTGAACACATCAGTTGCAGGTCCGACGGTTTCGAGTGTTCGAATGGATTGGTTTTTGTTGATTTTCGATGGAATTTGAAATGGTAATCGATTAGTTGTCGTTTTATAATGGTTTAGGGTCGATTATTTCAATTATTTTTGTAGTTTGATGCTCGGTTAATGCTCCCCGAAATCTCGGTCGAGTGGAGAAGAAAGAAACGGGAAAGAAGGGGGGTGGGGTTGGGATGTTTTCTGATTTTACAGAATGGTCCCTGTGGTTTGTAGTGTTTGAAAAATGAAAACCAAAGTTTTAATTCAGTTTAAAAGAAGTTACAATTTAACCCTTAAGGTTCCAAATTGTTATTATTTTATGTAAGATATTATTAGTTATAAGATTTAGTACAAATTATATGTTCATTATTATTATTATTAGTATTATTATTATTATTATTATTATTATTATTATTATTATTTTTATTATTATAAAAGATTAACGTTGCGAAATACGAGATGTTACAGTCTCCCCTACTTTAGAAAATTTCGTCCCGAAATTTGTTTACGAGGAGGCTGAGTCGATAAGATAAGAACGCTTGGATCTCATTCGGTCCTCACGTTCCCAGGTGAATCAAGAGGTGAGCATGAAGCCACATATAGATCATAGTGATTCTCTTTTTCTTTCTTGATGCAGTTTGTGTTTTTATTTTCTGAGATACAATTTGAAGAACTTTCGTGTTCTGGTAAGGTATCAAAAGAAGAAAATTCATTTTCGATTTATCTGACCGCTTTAGTGTTTACTTTATGTGCAATGGCAGAGCCATTAGAGGTAAAAAGAAAGCCTAAAGTATGTGGCTTCTAGTTAACATTATAAGCTTTCACGTTGATTAAGAATGAACGTTAATACAAGATGTTACCGTCTCCCCTACTTTAAAGAATTTCATTTCGAAATTAAGAATGAACTTAAATGAGCAAAAGAGTTAAAATGAAAGATAAGTGTTCAAACTAACAGTGATTGACGTTTAATTACAGATGAAACGCTTCACTTGATGGAATCTTACAAGATTCTTGGCATAATGCATGCCAATTTGAACCCTATCAGTGAAATGTGAGACGTTTTTGAGATGAAATGTTGGAAAGCGATGCCGAGTTACCATCGTATATTAGATTTATAAATCACAACTTCCAGAATATAATTTCATGGTAAGGCGATGTCTAGAAATCAATAAAAGACCAACAATGATAAGAATTGTTAACCGTCAGAATTTTAAGAATCCCAAATGTCACCATATGAAACGAACTTAACACATATCTTGTGAATATGTATTTCTCCTTTGACCAACCATCGGTCTAAGAATAATACACTATGTGAAGATTTTGAAATAAGTTCACAACGATGGTTAATAATATTATTAAAAACAGAGAATGAATCAATCGTTCAAAATAACAATCGATGTTCTAACATCATACCACGGTATACGAATAGTTGAAACAAATACAGGTCAATTTCTCGACTCATTATCTCACATGAGTTAATATGAGATTAGTCAATCGGTCTATAATGCACCAACTATCATCATGACCTCTAAGATAAGAGGCATTCAGTGATGAGAAAAGTTAAACAGAAGATTTACGGTAACACGGAGATTAGGTTTTGTCATATGTAAAGGTAAGACACTTGGACACATGCCAAGTTATATCTTTCTTTTATGCCAAACCCATGACCACAAATTACGAAATTTTATGAACCATTATATCCACATTGCAATGAGGATACTAATGAGTCTTGTTGTTCGAATTCAAGATAGAGTTTTAAATATTTCCAAGGTTAAAGATTTAAAAGCGATTCAAGAAGTGACACAAACAATAAGAAAGGTATTTGTAACCATGTTTTGCAAGGTAACAAATCACCAAATGCAGATTTGCATACGTAATTCATCAAACAATAAGAGAGGTATTCGATAATATCTTTATTTGACAAAGGATTGATTAGGAAGATTATACTTATGGGTTTGATGATATCTCAAGATGAAAGTTAATATGTAAGGAATAAATGGTTCCATATGATTAAATCAAATCATAAGGATAAAGGGAAAGAAATTGATTTAAGAATTTAAATGTTCCAAGCTTGGAATCAATCTAGAGCGATCAGGTCTTCCTTCAAGTTTAGAGACCATGCCTTGGCTTGATAGGTTGAACCACTAACATTGTTTCACCCTTCAAGTTACTACATGCTTCTCGTCACTTGATTACACCCTTGGTAAGTTGAAGATCAAGAAATGAGAATAATCATCAAGGTGTGGTTTTCACTCCTAACTTGATGGTGTATTCCCAAGGTATGACCACTAACTTACCAATCAAAAAGTTCGATCCCAACTCATTGTTGAGGATCCACAGAAATAAGATGAGGTAACTCACTATTAAGGTAAGGGAAATCACTCCTATCTTAACGATGAAGTTTTACAAAAACAAAATATAACAGGATGAACTTCTTCATCAAAATCCAGAATTCACTCCTACTTTGATGAGGTCGTTCCATTTGAGAAAATACCATCCACGAAATTATCATCAAGGTATGGGATTCACGCCTATCTTGATGATTGAATTTCATAATAACAAGAAAACAATCGAATATTGACATTTATTACCAAAGTATGGGTTTTAATCCTATTTTGGTGAGATCATGTCATTTATGAAATGTAGGTTCAAATAAAAATAATTGAAGTCAATTCTCATGATAAGGAAATTACCTTGATCCAGAGGATGAAATTTCATAAGAACACACAATTGGAAACCATTTATCGAAACAAATAAAGAACCATCACCAAAGTAAGGGAATCACCCCTGTTTTGATGAGTTAAGAATCATTTAGGAGATACGAGTGTTCGTAGTCATAGGTTGACTTACAAACTCTTGCATCACCCACGGTGCAAACGGTACGAAGTTTGACAAAACAGCGAAAAGAAAAGAATGTCAATTTAGAAATTTAAGAAATTTCAAATTACAACAATGTAACAAAAGAGAAAATCATGATTACAAGTTTAAGATCAAAGTTTGAGATAACAGAATTTGTTGTGGTGTTCAAATCTTGGATGGTTTAAATCAAAAAAGAACGAAATCAAGGACATGAATTATTCAACACCACAATGAGATGTGAACATCCAATTCACAATCGAAAGAAAATACATGGACTTCTCAAATTATGAGGTCAACCATAACCTTGTTGAAGATACGCGTACTTATAAGTGATCTCTCATCTCCAGGGTTTCGAGTCAAGTAAACGGATTCAATGATCGAATCAAATCACTATTTACAATTTTCTTAGACAAAGTATACAAAGATGTAAGAATTTCACCTTACAGCATTGAATGTCTTTAGTCATGGGACACACTCTTAGAAAATTTGAAAACCATACGTAAGGATTTAAAGTTTTAAAGACCGTTCGGTTTAGATTCCCAATATCTTTGGGTATAACAAGAGTCATGTACACGTTGATTAAGGTATAGAAATAGCTACATGAAACGCCTAACGTGTAACGATGTTTAAACGTAGGATTTGAAAGGTAAGACGAGTTCAATATCACAGGAACATTATGTATGATAAGAATGAGAAGAAACCAGTTCAAGGAATCAAAGATTTTTAGGATACAAAGAGGATGGTTCCATTTGGTAACGCATTACCATTTGGAATCGTTGACACGTCAAGGTAAATTGACTCATTTGCCTTAGAAACTAGTGTATTGACCATAGTTTATCACTCATCCCAGAAATCCCCAGGTAGCGTAACTGGTCTCACAATAAGATTTATACGAATACGCTTGCCTTAGCCCGAAGGCCTTTTTGCCAGGAAATCTAGAATACAGGTGTCTATGTGTCACACAAATTTCTTTGGTTCATAAAATCAAAACCTTGATGAGATTGATATAGATTAGACATACGTCTAAAGATCCAGATCATAAGTAATAGTATACGATTCCACGTGTCATCGAGAATAAGATTGAGAGGTTTTATGTTCGGGGAGAGTCAAAGATAAGTTTAGGGAGACAAGTAACTAAGTTTTAAGCATACATAAGGCAATCCTATGCTAAGGCATCAAGTTGCACAAAAGGCATAGCCTTATGTAGCATTTAAACAATATGTAAGCACAAAAGTATTAGGATCTTTCTATGAGGTTCATGCAACTATAGTCTAGGTCACCATTTCTAATAACCTAAATCCCTATAGTTATGGGCTCTGATACCAATCTGTCACACTCTCACACTTCGATGATTCCGCCGTCAAGGTTGGGGTGTGACACTCTATGCTTGTTTCTTGTCTCTATACATGTTTCTATACATATGTGCTTGTTATCTGATCATCCTGAGGAAGACACTATTACTCTTAGTCTTTCTCCATGGGATACCATTATACTAGAATCTTACATTGTATGCGCACTACATCATATCATTAGGTCGAGATACCTAAACAGAAGGGAACCTTGGTGATCACGCGTAGCGTCGATCTCGGATACTAAATCCGACCCTAACATGGTTATGCCTGAAATCCTGAAAGTATGAAGGATAGGCAACTATCATCAGACATATTGTGCTTATGTTCTTAGAGTTACTTGCTATTACATACTACTAGTAGGATACTGTTGGCTCACGGACATGAGGGCATTACATGATTTGTGCTTGATGAATGTGGATAATACTATGATGTCAACTTGGGGTAAGTGAAGCTAAGGGTGACCATGCAAGGCAAATTACCATTACGGGTGCACACGTAATTGTAATTTGCAGTGCATGAGAAGTCTGGCTAAACTCACCATGAGGTAACGATCATGAGTATTACAAGCTTTCTATTCTATACCCTAAGGTGCTACGATCATAATTCTAGTAAGACCTTATTAAGGGGTAACGTAACATTACTAACAATTGCTATTACTTAAGTCCTGTCCTACCTAGAGCCTTTATGGTATTTCCAATCACGACATTGATCTTATCCTTTACGAGACATTCCTCCACTTAGCATTTCAGTAACTAAGGAACTGATTGAATGCTTAGAATGAAAGTGGACTACAGGAAATAGAGAGGAGTGATGATACTCTCTACACACACATTACGTTATTCTTTGGGATGATGCTAAGGAAAATTAGGATGTCGTGTAACCGGTTTAAGTGTCATTCAAGGTATATCATGGATGTGGTGGGAACGCTGCGGGGAACCCTATATATAAGCATCACCGGTATACTAGGAATGTGCTTAAACTGGGCTACGTGATGATCTTGATGGACCGAAGCATGGGTCAATGGAACTTGATGAGTGGAATCATATGTGCATCTTAAAATGATTAAGGTTTACATGTTTACTAAAGTTTACATGCTTACACCTTTCTACGATTAGAAGATGCCGCCTCGAAGAGTCACACGTAGTACCAATCAAGGAGGTGAGACCCCACAAGGCAGAGGTAGGGGTAGACCACCAAGAACAGGTGGTGCTCCAGCTGGCAACAATCAGAGAACTGAGAACCCTGGCATAGCTGCTATGATTGCTCAGCAGCTAGCCGTACTGATTCCGACTATTGTGACGCAAGTGAGCGACACTCTTCTGAATCATCATCTCCATGGGGATCATGATACTAATGATCAACAGAACTAAGGAACATGGGAAGACACTGGTATTGGTGGAACAACTGGGAACGAAACTGGGGTCGACAATACTAGACGGGGATGTTCATACAAGGAATTTGTGGCCTGCAAACCCCGAGAATTCGATGGGAAAGGTGGGGCGATAGCCCTGACTAGATGGCTTGAAAAGATGGAGGCAGTGATTGACATCAGTGAATGCCTCGACAGCCAAATAATCAAGTATGCCACATGTTAACTGCGGGGCAAGGCATTAACCTGGTGGAACACCCAGGTTCAAGCTAGAGGAAGAGAATCAGTGATCCAAATGACTTGGGACGAGTTCAAAGCCCTGATTACTGAGGAATACTGCCCTCTCAACGAGATACAAAAACTTGAGCAGGAATTCTGGAACATGCGATGGTAGGAGCTGGGCACGCAGCTTACACTGATCGTTTTCATGAGTTGGCAAGACTGATTCCACATTTGGTAACTCCGGAATCGAAGAGAATTGAAAGGTACATTTGGGGACTCAAGCCTCAAATCCGAGCATTGGTAACAGCAGCTGATCCTCCCACGATTCAGAGCGCAATTCTAAAGGCCGACGCTCTAACTGATGAGATGGTGAGAACAGGGATGTTAGGTAGGGGAGCAGAGAAGAGAAAGGAGGTTGGGGAAATGAGCCGGTCTAACACCGGAAGGTTTGATAAGAAAGCCAAGACGACCCGAAATCTTGTGGCTGTGACTCAAGAAAGGAAGGAATATGCTGGGCCACACTCGGAATGTAACATGTGCACTCTTCATCATCCCCCAGCGACGCCGTGTCGGATGTGTGCGAACCGTAGGCGCCCAGTATATCTAGCGAGAGATTGTAGAACTGCACCGAACCTGGTTGCACCCATCAACGCTGTTAACCCCGCCGGGAATGCAAGGGCTTGTTATGAGTGCGGAGGTCTTGGTCACTACCGGAACATGTGCCCCAGACTGAATAGGGCACCGGGTCAACAAGGGAATAACCAGCAGCAAGTGATGGCCATAGCTGGTAATCCGGGCCAAGGGAATCAAGGAAATGCTGCTAGGGGATGTGCGTTCGTTATCGGAGCAAATGGCGCCCGTCAGGACCCGAATGTTGTTACGGGTATGTACTTGCTCAACCACCACTTCGCATCCATACTATTTGATACTGGGGTAGACAATAGTTTCATATCTTCTGATTTTGCACACATGCTTGCCTTGAACCCTAGTAGACTAGAAACTAGCTTCTCCGTAGAAATGGCCGACGGTAGAGTTGTACAAGCAGACGAGATTATTAGACAGTGCTCTATGATATTGGAGGACCATGCCTTCGACATAGACTTAATACCTTTCGAGTTGGGGAGCTTTGATGTGATTGTGGGAATGGATTGGTTGTCGAAACACGGAGCCGAGATTATTTGTCGGGAGAAAGTAGTACGAATCCCCATGCCAAACGGGGAGGTACTCAAGATTCAAGGAGAACGACCAGGAAGAACTCTGAAGCTTATTACTTGCATGAAAACGTGATGATGTTTATGGAAGCAGTGTTACGCATTTCTGGCCCATGTAGTGGGAAAGAAAGAAGAAGACAACAAGTTGGTGGATATTCCAGTAGCACGAAATTATCCGGAAGTATTCCTTGATGACTTGTCGGGTTCACCACCTCCACGACAAGTGGAATTTCGTATAGAGTTGGTTCCTGGAACTACGCCGGTAGCAAAAGCACCATACCGGTTAGCGCCATCCGAAATGCAAGAGTTATCTAGCCAACTACAAGAGCTATTGGAGAAGGGTTTTATTCGACCGAGTCATTCACCATGGGGAGCACCGGTCTTGTTTGTCAAAAAGAAAGACGGGTCGTTCCGCATGTGCATTTATCGCGAGTTGAACAAGTTGACTGTGAAGAATCGATATCCTCTTCCCAGAATCGATGATTTGTTTGATCAGTTGCAAGGAGCTTCATATTTCTCTAAGATTGATCTTCGTTCCGGATATCATCAACTAAGGGTTTTCGAGGATGACATACCGAAAACAGCATTCAGGACTCGTTATGGGCACTATGAGTTCTTAGTCATGCTGTTCGGACTGACTAATGCACCAGCTGTGTTCATGGATCTGATGAATCGAGTATGCAAACCTTACTTGGATAAGTTTGTGATTGTGTTCATCGACGATATACTTATCTATTCTCGATCAAAAGAAGATCACAAGGAACATCTTGGGGCCATACTGAGTCTACTACAAGAAGAGAAACTATTCGCTAAACTCTCCAAGTGCGAGTTTTGGCTTTGCGAAGTAAATTTCTTGGGGCATGTGGTTAACGAAAGTGGGATTCATGTAGATCCCGGCAAGATTGAAGCAGTCAAGAAATGGGATGCACCCCAGACACCTTCAGAGATACGACAATTCTTAGGATTGGCCGGATACTATCGTCGCTTCATTGCGAATTTCTCAAAGATTGCCCAACTGTTAACATTGTTGACTCAGAAGGACAAGAAGTTTGATTGGGGGAAAGCACAAGAAAAAGCATTCCAAACGTTGAAAGAGAATTTATGCAACGCATCAATATTGTCCCTTCCAGACGGAACTGATGATTTTGTGGTGTACTGCGATGCTTCATATCAAGGATTGGGTTGTGTGCTAATGCAGAAGGACAAGGTGATTGCCTATGCCTCGCGACAACTTAAGGTGCATGAGAAGAATTATACGAATCATGATCTGGAGTTGGGCGCGGTAGTATTTGCACTCAAGATATGGAGGCACTATCTGTATGGAACCAAATGCATCATCTACACAGATCATAAGAGCCTTCAACACATCCTGAATCAGAAAGAACTCAACATGTGACAACGACGATAGGTAGAGCTACTTAGTGACTACGATTGTAAAATTCGATATCATCCGGGGAAAGCAAATGTGGTGGCTGACGCCCTAAGTCGTAAAGAGCGCGTGAAACCACTACGTGCTCGAGCTTTGGGATTGACTATTCAAACGAACTTGAAAGCTCAGATCCAACCTGCACAAAGGGAAGCATTGAAAGAAGAAAACCTTGCGGGAGAAGAATTCCGAGGGTTAGACAAACAGATGATTTGCAAGGATGATGGCATACATTACTTCATGGATAGCATATGGGTACCCAAATGGGGAGACGTTCGTACCCTGATCATGGAGGACGCGCACAAGACACGATATTCTGTTTATCCTGGTGCAGACAAGATGTATCACGATCTTAAGGATCTATACTGGTGGCCAGGCATGAAGAGAGACATTGCTATGTATGTAAGCCGATGCTTGACGTGCTCGAAAGTTAAGGCTGAACATCAAAAACCATTGGGATTGTTACAGCAACCTGAAATTCTCGAGTGGAAATGGAAGAACATAACTATAAATTTTATTACTAAACTCCTACGAACGCCTAGCAGACACGACTCGATATGGGTCGTGGTGCATCGAATGACAAAATCCGCTCACTTTTTGCCTATCCGAGAAGACTATAAAATGGATAAGCTGGCAAGGTTGTACATCAAAGAGGTCGTGACACGACACGGGGTGCCGTTGTCAATCATATCCGACCGTGACAGTCGATTTACTTCATGATTTTGGCAGACACTACAAAAAGCGATGTGCACTCGATTAGATATGAGTACCGCTTATCACCCACAAACAGATGGCCAAAGTGAACGAACAATACAAACGTTGGAAGACATGCTTAGAGCTTGTGTAATCGATTTTGGTGGTAGCTGGGACACTCATTTACTATTGATTGAGTTCTCCTACAACAACAGCTATCACACAAGCATTGGATGCACACCATTTGAAGCATTGTACGGGAGAAAATGTAGATCCCCAGTTTGTTGGGCTGAAGTTGGTGAGAGCCAGCTTACGGGCCCAGAGATCATTCAAGAAACAACCGATAAGATCTTCAAAATCAAACACAGACTTAAAGAAGCTAGAGATCGTAAAAAGAGCTATGCCGACAATCGTCGGAAGCCTCTGGAATTCAATGTTGGAGATCACGTACTACTCAAGGTCTCACCCTGGAAAGGGATTGTACGATTTGGAAAGAAAGGGAAGTTAGCCCCTCGATACGTAGGACCATTCGAGATTACAGAAAGAATTGGTCCGGTGGCTTACCGATTGAAGTTGCCACAAGAACTCAGCGGTGTACATGATACTTTTCATGTGTCGAACCTCAAGAAGTGTTTGGCCGACGAGTCCTTACACGTACAAATTGAGGAGATCAAGATCGACAAAAAGCTTCATTTTATCGAGGAACCTATCGAGATCATGGACCGAAAGGTCAAACGTTTAAGGCGCAGCAAGATACCGCTCGTTCGCGTGAGATGGAACTCCAAACGAGGACCAGAATTCACGTGGGAACGAGACGATCAGATGAGGCTTAAATATCCACATCTATTCGAGGATGACACTCTTGGACCTAGTACCAGTTGAATTTCGGGACGAAATTCTCTAAACTGGGGGATACTATGACATCCGTCACCACAAGGTCCGTCATTTAACATGAGTTTCGTTAACTATACTTAGAACATTCATTCCACAACTTCATAGACTATTCGTGAGGACATCATACTTGTTTGGTTTCTTTTACAGTCGTGATACCATTACTTGCAACCTTAACGCTTACGGGTATCACAACCGACACCACTAATTATATTATGTTATATAATAAAAACAACATTAACACATCCTTATAATTAGTATAACGCGCGTATTCACATCGTTTTCAACCGAAACAAGTTTGGGGACTCGGGGGCTAAGTGCAGGGACTAAAATTGATTTTTTTGCAAACTTAGGATGGGTATAAAAACCCCTTCCCATCCATTTCTTCATCATCTCCTTCACTTTTTCTTCTACACACTCTTCTTCCTCTCCATTTCTTCACCCTAGCACCAAAATCACCCCGTTTTTCCTTGTTTTCGTCGGTTAGACCATGCCACGGTCGAGACTACACGTTTCTAGCAGGTAGACGGCCTTGGTTGTCTCCATTTTTGCTTATTAGACCTGTGATTTCAAGGGTTTCGGGTGCTCGGGATTCAACCCAAGCACAAGAGGTCGTGGGGGTGCGTGTGTAGCCTTTTTGAGTATGCATTTTACTTAGATATGTTAGATGAGTGTTTATGGAGGTTCTTGATGTGTGAAACCCGTTCCCGGAGCAGCTGGACGCGCTCTGCACTTCAGTAATCGCGAACTTACTGTTCAGGCGACTGGGTCTTTCAGGCGACTGAGCCGTGCGACTGAGTGAGTCGTGCGACTGAGTCCATGCGTCTGAGTCTATCGTGCGACTGAGTGGTGCGACTGGGGTGAGTCGTGCGACTGAGTCCATGTGTATGGGTGTATTATGCGATTGAATGCATGCTATTGAGAGTGTGTGCGATTGAGTCAATGCGGATGAATGTGTGCGACTGTGTGTATCGCACGACTGAAGATCCAGTCGTACGAATGAGAGTTCAGTCGTACGGATGAAGCTGACTCGCACGAATGTAGGCTGAATCGTGCGAATGGAAGGTTGAGTCGTGCGATTGGGTGTTGTGTGGTACGACTGAGTGCATAGTCGCACGAATGGGAGTTCAATCGTGCGAATGAAGCTGATTCGCATGACTGAAAGTTGATTCGTGCGAATGGAGTGTCCAGTTGTGCATCTAGTCCTGTCGTGCAATTTGGAGTCATTGTGTGTGAATCCTTCCTGTGTGCAGTGTGTGTTGTCGTGTGATGTTAAGGTGACATCGACAAGGTTGCCATTGCTAATGACGATCTTTAAGATTAACACTATTGGATTTATTAATGTTATATCAACATCCAATCAATTTAACATTTTGCAATTAGTAACAAACGATTTATAACACAAGTACTTAACAAATACTTCTCTGAAAACAATAACACTTTTGCATAAATATCATCGACAATGGCAACACTTCCAGTACTCGTATCTACATAAGATCTATCGTGTGTGTTTGTGTGCAAGTGTTACCCACGACCGAACCGAAACTGCCCGAACTTATTTAACATCATCTTATGCCTTATGATCATTACTAATGCTTGTCAGTAACTATCAATAGGTGTCTGACTGTTCATAGCATCTTACCCTTAGAATCTTCCATCATACGTGCTTGTAATCTAATCTGTGAGTTTCATGGCCCCTTTTTACGCTTACATAACTTTTAAACATTTTCAAACTTGGGGGAAAAGAATGCTCACTTACTTAACACATTTTTAAGCATCTTCCTTAGTGGAAGCCTGCTGCAACTCTTATGGTTAACTTATCTTGCTTGTCTTGTTGAATGATGCTGTTGTGACTCTTGACTCTATGCTATGTTGTTACCTTGTATATTACTTGGTGGCTTTACATTTCTATGTGCTATTGCTTGATGCTATGTGTTGTATGATGTTACTCGTGAATGCTATTGACCTTGGATGCTCTCGGCGGTGTGGTTCTTCTTCGTAGGCCTACTTTGTGGTTCTTCTTTGCCGAGCATCCATTACAACCATTAATCCAGGTAATGGGACCTAAGGATTGGTTTGGTTGTAACCTATACGTATGCGCTTAGTCGATCTTGCTACGTCATGTGAACTTGACTTTCAATACAACCATTAGTTCCGGTAATAGGACCTAAGGATTGGTTTGGTTGTAACCTATACGTATGCGCTTAGTGGATCTTGCTACGTCATGTAAACATGTCTTTCAATACAACCATTAGTTCCGGTAGTGGGACCTAAGGATTGGCTTGGTTGTAATTTACGTACGCGCTTAGTGGATCTTGCTACGTCATGTTAAACTTATTTTGCTATGGAAAATCTTTTAATACAACCCTTAATCCCGATAATGGGACCTAAGGATTGGTTTGGTTGTAAACTATACGTATGCGCTTTGTGGATCTTGCTACGTCATTTTAAACTATTTACATATTGGAAAATGCTTTCTTTACAGCCATCAATTCCCGTGTGGAACCGATATATAGGTTTGGCCGTAGCTATTTGTAACTGGTAGAACCGCCTATACATAAGTATAGTCGCGGTAACTCTTATTAAACAAACTTACTGTTTACATATTAATATCTTTTACTACTTAAAACCTGCGAAGCTCACCAACAATTATGTTGACCGTTTTGAGCATCTCTTTTCAGGTGATCAAGGTAATTGAAGTTCTAGGAAGGCTGCCTTTTAGAGGAGACCTTAGGATGCATTTTTGGAGGAACTAGCATTTTGTTAAACATTGATTCTTTTGGGAACATTTTGGTTGCTTAAACTTGTACATTGTATACTTGTTTCCCGGGTTGTGGGAATTTACACTACAAGTTAACATCAATGTTTATGTTATCATTTTATGTTTATGCTTATGACTATGCTATCGTGAAACATTGATTTTACACAACACAAGTCTCCATTTGTGTTCGGGTATCGTCATGACACGCTTGTCATCATATTTATATTGCTTCTCTATCGTATACCATGTGTTATGACGATCCCGTCTAGCTCGCATCCCCGTGTTTCCGCTATCAGCGGGGGTGTGACATCTGGGTACTTTAATGTGTTTCATGTATCTAGATTTTCTCATTTTTTATTATTTTCAGATCTGGGTTCATTGATGCATATTTTTAATATTCTATGTTACACCTTTTTACATTTATGTTATACCTTCTTACAGTGGTGTTACACTTTTTTATATTAACGTAATAGTAAGTTGCATCAACTTATATTTGTTTTATAGATTGATTTACATTGGCTAATATTAGTTTACATCAGTTTACATTGGTTTACACTGGTTTACATTGGTGTAATATTAGTTAATATTGTGGTTTTCATAGTGTAACTTGATGTTTCGTTACAACTTTGCTAAATGTTGCATTAGTATAACATTAAAACCTGACGTAATTAAGTACATGTTATATTTCTTTATTCTATGATTTCTTTGATCTTGTAATGCTGATTTAGATCTTGGTTTTCCTTGTAGGTTACAATAGTTTACATTAGTTTACATTGAGTTACAATAGATTACATTGTTTTACAGTTGGTTTTCATGACAGTTTTACTATAAGTTACAGTAGTATAACAGTGTAACTTTATGTAACTGTGTAAGAGTAATATCTTTTTTATTTACATTGGTTAATATTTTGGGTTGTTTTGTTCCAGATGTACTACTTTATATTGGTTTATATTGATGTAATGTCATTTGTTTGTTGTAATGATTATGCTACTTTTAGTTGGAGTTGTTTAATATCATGTATTTAATAGTGTAACTAGATTTTTTTGTTACAACTTTGCTAAAGATTACATTAGTATAACATGATGTAATGTCGTTTGGTTGTTAGGTTGTCGTAATGAGGATATTATTGTTAGTTAGAGTGGTGTAATATGGTGTTTACAAGTTTGGTACAGTAGTGCAATATTATATGATCTATTGTCGTTTGCAAGATAACATGGGAATTAACATTGTATGTTGTTTTTGTTATAGCTTTGTTGCATGTTACAACAATGTAACGTTGTAATATGATGTGACTACGTACAGGTGAAACTTTTTTTTGCAATACTATAGTAGAATTAAAGAGAAAAATATGATGAGTTTAATGGTGTAATTTTTATAGAAAAATAATAATTTATAAAAAAATTATGAGTGTTTAAATAAAAAGGGGGTAAAGTTTTTAAATATAAAAAAAGAAATAGGAGGATGTAGGGATGACACTTGTCATGATCCTGTTAAATCTGAATTTTGATGGATTTATTAAATGACCTTTATGCCATTTTTTTAAAAAAAAGTTTTAAAAGATCTTATCCATCTATTTTTGGATCTATGGTTAGGATTGGGTTAAAGGGTTCTCACAAAAGTAGAGGGTTCTCATAATAACCCAACCCTACACGTATATATAAATATATAAATACATATATTGTAACAACCCCTCCTCGACCCTTACAAAAGATGAGGAAATTTTCGAAGTCATACGCATGAACAGTGCTCATGAGCCTGAACAGTGCTCATGTGCCTGAACAGTGCTATGTGTCTAGGAGTTTGCGGGAAAATGGCTAAGTGGTAATACGCCTGAATAGGACTCAGAAGCCCGAACAGTACTTATAAGCCTGGAAAAATGCCCCCGCGACTAAGTCCTGGTCGTTTCAGCAGCCCTAATACGCGCGCACAGTTGTCATGAGCCTGAACAGTTGTCTTACGCCTGCACAGTGTCTTACGCCCAAACAGTTGTCATACGCCTAAACAGTGGTAATATGCCTAGATTTTTTCCTGTGTTTTCGTGTATATATTTAACTTCTGATTATTTTTCCACACTTATTTTACATCTATTATGGACATTTTACAATGTAGAAACTTATTCTTATATAGAAACAATCATTCGAATGAGTATTAAGAAACAAATAAGGTGTTTCAACACTTAAACAAATTCAGATAAATAAACCCATCTATACCCGCGGGTTAGCATAATAACAATAATAATAATAATAATAGTGGAATACCAATAAAGATAAATAAAATACAAAACTTCTGCATGGCCGCCCAAACCCACCAACCCAATACCATCAGCGAAACCCCATAACCCACTCCCACACTCAACCTTTTCTCTTTTTCTATGCATGCAAACCGTTGATTTTCATTTCTCCATATCTCTTTTTCTTTATCTCTCGGATTCTCTCTACACCCCTTCTTATTTTCTCTCAACCGAGAGCACACACACACACACACAAATATTCTTGTTCATCTCAATAATCCGAAGAACTACAACATATCCAACTGATTTCGAAGATCTTGTGCTCAGTTCCAGCCTTCTAAACCCCCTCATACGTAAGTAATATGAACTTTTATTGATTAAAACTAATAAACTATTCCATATCTTAATGTAAACACCACTCTCACTGTTCTAACAGAAGAATCTCGGCCATAACCTCATCTTAGTGGGACTCAAACTTCATACGAGGTGCTACTCTTGTAACCCGCGAGCCAAAGGGTCGACATACAAGGATTCTACCTTGTAAATTGTTATTTTATGTGTTCTAGCAACATGTTAACCGTATGTTTTTATAACTAAAGCATTAAAACTGCCTAAAACAGTGGAACCAACATATAAATATGCGGGGTTTGAGGTTACAAATGATATAACGATGATAGAAATGTAAACATGATATTTACACCAATGCAAATGGTGCTAAACACCCGATTATGACTATGCTATTGGGAGACCGAGACTTAAGTTTGATTTTCAGTAAGTTTAGGACTTAGAATGCCTGGAATAGGAGTTTAAAAATTTGGGAAACATAGTGAGAATGTGTATAGCTACGCTACACTAGTTGGTGACCCGAAATATGGAAATAACCCAAGAAACGAGCCATAACATGAACAACTTAGACCCTAAGAATTTTTCAGGCCTTAAAATAATTATTTAGTAATAGGGATCAAATTTGGTGAATTTTCGAGTTAATAGGTAATTTCTACAAATTTATTTAACAAAAGTGATCAAAACCGATAACTAGAAACTTGTGTTTTAAACATTACCAAGTAGGATCTGATATTTTAGGGTTCAAACAGGTTCTAACAGACATTGAAAAGCTTAAGAATTTATCAGGGGTCAAAAATGGTAAAGAGACAAACTTTGAGGCAGAAAATGTCAATTTTGAAACTTGAGGGCCAAAAGTGTAAATTCTACATTTTTGCAGAATTTCAGCAATCTTATGACCAGAAACTAATATTAGGCTCATCCATATGATAATAAACTTATAAGAACCATAAAAACTTGATGTACACACGCTAAAACCTTAACTTTCCTAAAGAGGAAACTTTTTGACCCAAACCTCTAAGAAACAAAGGCGTGTACGCCCTCACTATAAATGACACTAAATTGTGTTCCTAATAAAGTAGGAATCTATAAGCTTATTACTTGAATTATGATTATAGGGTGCTAGGACTTGAAACTATCTGTTTGTGGAACCTGACCGATATCAAGGTGAGTTCTTGTGATCCCTTTTTACTTACTATTTTGGGATGAAGCATGCTCTTTTAACTGAAACAATTATTTTGATATTATATGATGCAAATTATGTTGTGGATTTTGATGTTACCTGCTGATACATGAATCACAATCGTTAATTCTTTGGTGAACCGCTTGTTTATATAGATAGATCTATTTGGGGAATCCCCCACACACAGTGGCTCCCGCTACAGGGAGGAACCTCCACGTGTGGCATGTGACAGGTTTTATGAGAAACAAATGTGGGCCATCCGGTAGGTATGGCCTACCGCTATGGGGCTCAGATTCTCCCTCCGGGGTTAACGGTAACACAACTTTAGAAGAGGCAAGCCGGGACTGAGTGCAGGGTTGATTGTGACCCCACAACAGCTATACTGGATACAATACTTTAATACATGGACCTTATGGGTCCCTTTTATTTTCTGAAACAAAACCACTTGAACTCCCCAACTTTTTAGTTGACACTATTTTCTTTTTGAGCATGTTTCAGGTAACCTTTGATGGGAGTCTAGCTTGTTTTGGAAGATGCTTGGGTGACTTAGTACCCTGACCTCATGGCATTATGGACTTTGCTTAGAACTTTGAACAATTTGTAGTGAATGATACTTTAAATTATGTACTTCTGACATGAAACAACTTATGTAACCGGGCTAAGCCGTTTAGTCCCGGATTTCATTTTAGTTTATTATAATGCCATGTGATTATCTCTACTTGTGTGCTCTTATGATGGTTGTTTCCGCTGCCACATCTCTTGCTAGTCTGTGACGTCCCACCCTCCTTGGGCCCGGGGTGTGACATATATATACATATATATATATATACATATATATATACATATAGATATATAATGTATACGTATATATATACGTGTGTGTTTGTGTGTATATATTTATATATACGTATATATATATAAACGTATATAAATAGATATTTATACGTGTATATATATACCTATATATACGTATATATATACGTATATATACATATATATGTATACATACATATATATATACATATACGTATATATAGATATATATATATACGTATATATACGTATATATATATATATACATATATACGTATATATATGTATATATATTCATATATATACATATATATAGACATATATACACACACATACACACACACACACACACACACACATATATATATATATATATATATATATATATATATATATATATATATATATATATATATATATATATATATATATATATATATATATATATATATATATATATATATATATATATATATATATATATATATATATATATATATATATGAATCTGAATCTTTTGAACATATATATCACAATAGATACCCAATCTTCATCAACATACTCAAAATATACAAAAGACATAGAAAAATTTTACTCCAACCCATTCCACATCGCTATTCCCAATAGAAAACCAATTCTATTATGAATTATTACCATAACAAGTGGATAAACTTTTTGTCATATTTGTAGATAAATTTACTATGCTACTTATCTACCAAATAGTTTTACTTGTCTACCAAAATGATTGATCTTTGTAGTATAGATACCACCTCAATGTAGAGGAGAAAATGCACCTCTTGTATACACTTTCATAAATTATACATTTCTCTTCTTCTTACTCTTGCAATTCTTTTTAAAGTTCTTAAGGTTATACCACTAATCTTGTGTTAATTACTATGATATTATAATATGTTATCAACGCAAGAGCTCTTAAACTCTAATCAAGAATATCAATAAAGTACAAAGTCATCCATTAATCAAGGTAAGGGCTTCATTAAGTAATAATATACAATATCTTATATTGAGAAGATGACTATGAAAATAAAGTAAGCATAAAGGAGATCTTATTATGAACTTCTTGATAACCATAAGACTACTAACAAATTAACTTTTATTTATGCATCTATCTTTTGATTATGCAACTAACATTTTATTTTATGTCAACTAACTTTTACTTATGCAACTAACATTTACTTATGCAACTAACTTTTACTCAATCTTTATTTATACAATTAACATTTCCTTTTATGTCAACTAATTTTATACAACTAACATTTTGATTATGTTTACTAACATTTATTCGTACTAACGTCTTATTCTTATCCTAATTTATCGTTCTTATTCTCTTTTGTTTTTATATACTAAATTCATATTTTTATAACATAATCTTATACTTATCTATTTTATTTAAAATTGCTGTCGATATATACACACACGATGGTTATATAGCCGTTGTAAACGATTATATAGCCGTTGTAAACAATCACATAGCCGTTACAAACAATTATAATTTAAACCATTAATTGACCACTATCAATCTATTTTCATTTACAATAAACAGATTATCTCTTTTCTCAAATTTATCCAAGACAATCTTTCAAAGATGATACACCCGGTTTTAGTACTTGCACATAATGCTTATTTTAATTCTTATCTCCATTGCTGAACTACCACCCGATGAATTTAAACTTTTCTTATTTCTGTATTTGTTTATAGCTCTATTGCTTTATTGTATCGCAATGTTTATTGGTATATACAGATTCTATTAATTATCTTACTATTTGCTTAGTTTTTGTTTAGCAAACAAAATGTCGAACATTGTGAAAATCGAATTCCCAGCTCTTAATATCAATGGAGAAAACTATATGCCGTGACGGCTGATGTAAAAAGACATCTTAAATCCATGGGTGTCTTAGAAACTATACAAGAGGGGAATGATTGCTTGGAACAAGACAAGCTGCTGATGTCTTTTGGCAAAAACATATTGATGAAATGTTACAGTTTGAATATTCAAATTGTGAAGATCCGTATATTTTATGAAAAGATTTACAAAGCAGATTTGATCACCAAAAGGAAGTTCTACTTCCCACTGCTAGTGATTAATGGAACAATCTTAGGTTCCAAGATTCCAAAAAGATAAACGATTACACCTCTACTTTGTTCAGAATATGCTCGACCCTTAGATTCTGCGGGCAAAATGTAACCGAGGAATATATGTTGGAGAAAACTTTCTCCGCATTTCATGCATCAAATATAAACTTGCAACAACAATATAGGTTGCAAAAGTTTAAAAGATATTCTGATTTAAATTCATCTCTCCTCTTAGCAGAAAAAATAATAAGCTTTTGATGAAAAATCATCAATCTCGTCCCGCGGGATCGTTAGCAACTCCAGAAATAAATGTTGCTACTAAAAAGTCTGGAAGAAAGTGGGGACGAGGTTGTGGTCGTGTTTCTTTTGATAAAAGTTACCCTAATAGTCGCAACCATTCCTTTAACGGTAATAATAATTACCGAGGTAACTTTTATAGTCGTGGACGGGGTCGTGGCCGCGGATATGGCCATGGTAGAAATCAAAGAACAGTAAATTACCATGCCCCACAAAATAACAATTCTAACAAGTACAAAGGGAATGAAGCTGGTAGGTACGAAAACATTGGCACTTCCTGTATTAGATGTAGTATCACAAACCATTGGTCGAAGGCTTGTTGCACAACTCTATATTTATGTGAACTATACCAAGCCTATCTTAAAAGGAAAGAGAAGGAAGTGAATCATGTTGATAATTTTAATGATCTCAACATTGAGTTGAACACTATAGAATTTGACATAGAACTCTGAAACACATGTTGTTTGACCACAATAGTTATATGCAACAATTAAGTGTTTTCCTATCTTTAATTATGTATTTTTCTTCATCTAATGCTTTCTTTCGATTAAACAAAAGTTCTTGTTAAAATATAACAATATCGTCGTTATTCACTTATTATTTTTCTTTATACTTTCAAGATTAAAATGAACATCACTGGAGCACAAGATCAAACAGATGAAGCAGATATATGTATAGCAGATAGTGGAGCCACACACACTATATTTAGATCTAAGAAATATTTTTATGAACTTAAACCAACAAAAGAAATAGTTAATACAATATCAGGCCTTACAGACCCGATAGAAGGAGTGGGAAAAACTAATTTAGCATCACCAAATGGTACAAAGCTTATAATAGAAATTGTTTTATTTACCCAAAAATAAACAAGGAATCTGTTGAGTTTCAAAAACATATATCATAACAGATATGATACTCAGTCAAGGACTGTTGATAATGAAAAATATCTGCATATCATAGGCAAAGATCAAATATTAGAAAAACTACCAATGCTTCAATCTGATTTACATTATGCACACATTAATGTGCCTAGGCATATATGGCAGCCAAAGAAAAATTTTATGATCCTGAAACACTTAACTTGTGGCATGACAGATTAGGCCATCTAGGATCTACACTGATAAAAAGAATAATTGAAAACACTCATGGGCATCCACTAAAATATCAAAAGATCCCAGAATCAAATAAAATTCCTTTATGTACATCTTATTCTCTTGGGAAATTAATTACAAGGCCTTCACCTGTGAAATTAAAAATGAATCACCTCTGTTTCTTGAAAGAATTCAAGGAGATATATGTGGGTTAATTCATCCACGATATGGACCATTTAGATACTTTATGGTTTTGATAGACGCATCAAGTATATGGTCTCATGTCTTTTTATTATCAACTCGTAATATAGCACTTGGGAAATTTCTTGCACAAATTATCAAATTACGAGCACATTTTCCTGATTATACTATTAAAAAGATGAGACTTGATAATGCTGGTGAATTCACATCACATGCTTTTAATGAGTATTGCATGTCTGTAGGTATATTGTTGAACACCCTGTTGCTCATGTACACACACAAAATGGCTTAGCTGAGTCGTTAATCAAACGTCTACAAAACTCCCTGTGTCTATTTGGGGTCATGCAATTCTTCATGCTGGATCACTAATTCGTGTGAGACCAAGTGAAAATCTTAAATACTTTCTGTTACAACTTGTTTCTGGCAATGAACCTAACATTTTCCACCTTAGAATTTTTGGATTTGCTATGTATGTCCCTATTGCACCACCACAACGCACAAAAATGGGTACTCAAAGAAGGTTAGGAATATATGTTGATATGAATCAGCTTCCATCAGAAGATATCTTTAATCTTTAACGGTGATGCATTCACAACACGTTTTGCTGATTGTCACTTTAACGAGTTAGTTTTCTCAGCATTAGGGGGAGAAAAGAAAAATACAAGAAAATGATGTCTTATGGTATGTTCTTTTATTGTTGTATCTTGATCCAGTAACTAAACAACATGAGATAGAGGTTCAAAAGATAATACGCCTGCAAGAAATTGCAAATGAATTACCTGATGCATTTACTGATACGAACAAAGTTACTAAATCTCATATAACAACTGCTTATGCTCCAGTTCGAGTTGAGATTCCAAATAAGCAAATAGAGAACACAATGGCTCATGAATCTCAGAGACGTTTGAAACGAGGAAGTCCAATCGGTTCCAAGGATAAAAATCCTTAAAAAAGAAAAACTTGTAAAAAGGAAGTTGACCATAAAGTGAATGATCTTGATGCAATGTTAAATACCAAAAACTTTCATGAGGAGGATTTGGATGAAAATAACAAAGAAATGTCAATTAACTATGGTCACACACATATTTTATGAAATCGAGATGAAATAGAAAGTATTGATGAAATATTTTATTATTCCGTAGCAAGTGACATCATGAGTAGAGATGATGATCCAGAACCAAAATTAGTTAGTGACTGTCAAATAGACATGATTGGGATAAATGGAAAGGAGCTATGTAAGATGAATTAGATTCACTTAACAAACAAAAGGTCTTTGGACCTATTGTTATTACTCCGATGGTCGTAAAGCTGTAGGGTATAAATGGGTTTTTGTATGAAAATAAAATGAGAAAAATAAAGTTACAAGGTATCAAGCTAGACTTATAGCTCAAGGTTTTCCACAAAGGACAAGGATTAATTATGAGGAAACATACTCTCCTGTTATGGATGTAATAACCTTTAGATACTTAATCAGTTTAGCAGTCTCTAGAAATTTAAAGATGCATTATATGGATGTTGTCACAACTTACTTATATGGATCACTAGATAATGACATGTATATGAAAATTTCTAAAGGTTTTAAATCCCCCAAAGTATTAAGCTCAAAGCCTAAGGAAATATATTCCATCAAATTACAAAGATCCTTGTATGGACTCAAATAATCTGGAAGGATGTGGTATAATCGTTTGAGTAATTATTTGACAAGGAAAGGATACACAAGTAATTTTATTTGTCCATGTGTCTTCATTAAGAAGACAACATATTCATATGCTATCATAGTTATGTATGTTGATGATCTAAATATAATTTCATTAAGAAGACAACATCTTCATGTGCTATCATAGTTGTGTATGTTGATGATTTAAATATAATTAGGACACAGAAGGAAATTAATGAAGCAATTGTTCTTTTAAAGAAAGAATTTAAAATAAAAGACCTTCAAAAAATCAAATATTGTCTTGGTTTGCAGATTGAGCATATGCATAACGGAATACTTGTACATCAGTCAATTTATACTAAGAAACTCTTAAAGCGTTTCAATATGGACAAAGCAAATACTTTAAGGACACTGATGGTTGTTAGATCACTCAACGTTGATAATGATCCATTTCGTCCTTAAGAAGATAATGAAGAGGTTCTTGGTCTAGAGATACCATATCTTAGTGCAATTGGAGCTCTTATATATCTCACTAACTGTACGAGACCTGACATTTCTTTTGTAGTTAATTTGTTAGCAAGATTTAGTTCAGCCCCTACTAAAAGGCACTGGAATGGGATTAAACATATTTTCGATATCTTTGAGGTACCATTGATTTATAGCCTTGTTCTATCCTAATAATTCAAAAGAAGGGTTGGTTGGTTATGCAGATGCAGGTTATTTATATGATCCCCATAAAGCAAGATCTCAAACTGGATACATATTTAAGAATGGAGGAACTCTGATTTCACTCAGAAACAAACACTGGTTGCGACATCCTTAAATTATACTGAAGTTATCGCACTACATGATGCTTCAACAGAATGTGTGTGGTTAAGATCTATGACATAACTTATATCAACTTCTTATGGATTGGATATAGGTGGAAATGCAATACCAATCTATGAAGATAATGCAGCTTGTATCTTACAAATGAAATAAGTATTTAAGGTTTACTTTCCACTCCCTGCTAAATCAATTATTTTATAGTGTGTGTGAGTGTATGTGAGTGGTAGAACAAATAATATAACAAAAAATATATTGTTTAATTGAATAGTGATATACGTGGGAAATGTGACATATGAATTTTTATAAGTTGAGAAGTAAATTTGAAAACTTATGCTTTTTAGTTAATTTATATAAATAGGGATGTGAAAGCCACAATGAGTGCTCTATAAACAACGTACTTTTATTTTTTCATACAAAAGTCTCCTAACAAATTTTTAAATACGAACTAAATTATGAAAAAATTAAAACAACTTAGAATCGGAAGATTTGATTGTTTTGCTTCCATTTACTTAATTCTTTTTTCCTTTTGAAGTGACTTAGAATTTTTTTACCTAAAACAAAAAAAACTAACATTTAAATTCAAAATAATTATATACTGTAATAAGATTTAAGTGAATATATATTTGAAAGCATTAAACAAGAAAAGAACCATCTTTTTCTTTGATATATATCACATAATATGTATATGAGAAAGAAGTAGTATTATCAAATTCTTCTTTATTTGTACATGTGTTTTTTTTTAAACGCGAAAAGAATACTTTACCGCATGGTTGCTTTATTTGTACAACGGGCTGTTAACATTTGATTTATTATTAAATAGATAAATTAGTAGCTACGGATTTGATATTCAAAAAAGGGACTTACATAAGAAACAACATAAAGTATGTTTGTTTTTATAGGCAAAAAGTTGTTAAGGAATTTTTTTGAAGAAAAAGAAACGTACGTTAGTTTTTTATGTGTAAAAAATTGTTAAGGAACTTTTGTAAGAAAAAATAAAAAGAATATTAAGGTTTTTTTGTTGTTTTTTCTTTTTGGTATTTGCCCTTCTTAAAAACAAATTATGCTACCGATAATAATTTATAACATTAAATTACCCTATATATTTAAAAACCAACTTCAATGAACAGTAAATGAACAGTATGAACAGTAAGGGTATATTAGGAATTTCACTGTGGGAGAAGAAACCCTAATGGCGATTCCGATGTCTTCGATTCCGATGGCGATTTCAAATCCTAGCCACAACGTAGACCTGATGTCTTCGATTCCGATGGCAATTTCATCAGCGATGCATCAGCTTAAAGTATCACGAGATCCGGTGCCGTCGGTCGATCAACCGGAGAAGGTTTTCACGCCATTTACTCCAGAGTTTTTGTCAGTGATGCAAAAGATGATTACAACGGAGGTGAGGAACTATATGACCGGAGTTGAACAACATAACCACCCGCAACGGTTCGGTGACGGTGGCCGAATGTGCGTAAAACAGGCGGCGAGTGGCGGTGGCGATGTGTTTAGGAACGCAGCGGTTGTGAAGAGAATCGGAACGCAGCGGTCGGGGTATGTCGCGGTAGGTGTGTCGCGGTCGGGGTGTGTCGCGGTGGGTGTGTCGCCGGCGGGGGTGTCGCGGTGGGTTCGATCGGCCGGTGGGTCTGTCGCCGGCGGGGGTTTGGGGTTGGGCGCTCGATCAATCGAGGTTTGATTTGGGAGGGGGGGTGGCCGATTGGGGGTTTGTGATTTAATTAGGTTTTTTATTTGGGATTTTTTAAAACAAATTCTATTATTTTTAAGTTAAATAAGTTATTGATTTTGGCCTCATATGAATTAACTTGGTTGTGGACTCATTAAAATTGGTTTTGGTATAATGTAAATTCTTTGCTGAAAATTACTTGCAGGTTACTTTATATAAGGAGATAGTTTTTTTTGGATATGGTAGATACTAATTTGGTAGCATTTGTACGATATTATTTGTTTCGTATTTGTTAACATATAATGTCGGGCTGGATGATAACCGACAATGGTATCGGTTGTTCTGTCGTCGCTACCGTTTATAATTTACAGCCACGACTGAGAGTCTATTCTTAGCCCGATCCATCACACGCGCAACGCTCGTCGACGGACACCACTAGTTTTATTAAAAAAGTAAACTTCTAACTTTGAAGTTTGTTGTTAAGAGTCATCCCACTCACATGATCATTATAATTTACCCTTATTAAATTTTCACTTGAATCTGCTCACAATGAATGATTATGAGAACAATAGATTAATATATCTTCCTTAAAGCTAAATTAAGTGTAAGTTAAGTGCAATTCTGTTAGGATTAAATCATCTTGCTCTTAATAACGGATTTCATAAGAACAAGATGATTATACACAAATTATTGCAATATAATAGTAATCAACACAACTCAATGAAATAAGTCCTATAATTGATGAACAAGTTTGATAATACAACTCTCTTAACAATGGCGATTTCACACACTTAGTTCTCACACAAATAGCTCAACAATATTCAAAGTTGACACAATTAAAATTTGCACATTAACAAAGATTATAAAATCTTCCATTCTATTGTAGTGTTGGACGTGAACGAGAGGATAAATCTTCATAACCATCTTTGGATGCTAGAGAATGCAAGCTTAAATTGGCATTGGAGTATCCTTGAATAGAAGTCTTTCTGAGGATCTCATAAGAGGTTCTTAGCATGAGGTTAGAGCTGTTCACGAGCCGAGCCGAATCGAGCGAATATTTGCTTATGTTTGGCTTGTTTTCAAACCGAACCGAGCCGATTGGTTTGTTTACAACCGAGGGGAAAATCGAACGATCATTTTTCGAGCTTAATTTTTTATCAAGCGTCAAGATAGCGCAAAAGAGCAACACATTATTTATACAACTCAACTATCTAGTGTGTCATCCGATTTATATTGCAATGAGAGACAGTGATAATATTTAGTATTAGATTTTAATGACTTAAAAAGCAGTCACATGTCACAACATAACATTGTCATGGACGACAATATGTTATGGCCGGCAATGAGGTTAATATTTTAGCCGATGACCCGGTGAACATAGTCTAGAGGACGATACATGTAAACGAGAGATTATCGAATAAAAGTAAGAGTGGAGTCAAAAATTTATTTTCATCGACTTCGGATTTCATTTTTATGCGCAACGTTAAACTTTTTTTAGGTTGATTGATCTAATATGTATAAATATAATTGTAATTTTGTATATTGTAGATCAAATCTATTAGAGTACAATGTATATATTATATATACAAAATAAAAAATAATCGAGCTGAACCGAGCCGAGCGGAACTTTGCTCGTGCTTGGCTCATTTAGAAACCGATCCGAGCCGATCGGTTCGTTTACAACCGAGCAGAAGTACGAACAATTATTTTTCGAACAAATTCCAAATGCACGGAGCGAGAATTGAACGAAGAATGCTTTAAACAACCCTACATGAGATACAATCACTTGATCTACTGATCAACTACTATATACATCAGAGGTTTTCTGGGAATCTCATCAAAGGTTCTTTATATCTTGAACGCACTCCACTAAGCAGAGGATGTGTGATGATTATGAAAAATTGTACTACCTTGAAAACTAAATAAAGCAAAAATCAAATGTAAATCATGATAAATTTAATATAAATTATTATCAGTAAATAAATTATTAAATTATTACCATGATTATGTTCTTAGCGCACCATAATTGTTAGTTATGTAGATAGTGTTTTTTAAATAGAAAAAAAGTCTCAAGTGATTATCATTCAACATAACTTATTTCTAGAACCAGTAAATAATGTTCTCAGAACCGGATCGGACGTCGAACCGGACGGCTTACTGGTTTGGTGGTCGGACCGGTCGGACCGGTCGACCGGATGGACCGGATTTAACTATATTTTAATTATATTTATATATGTAATTAAATATAAGTAATTTATATATGATTTATACATATATTTTATAGTTATATATAAAACTTAACTATATTTGTATATACAAAGTACTAATTTATGGTTTAACACCCCGTTTTTACCCACTAAAATCAAAAAAAAAAAAAATTCAAAATCCGGTCGGAACCAGCCCGGTTCGCCGGTCCAACCGGCGACTCGGTTCGAACCGGCCGATTCAACTGCACAAAAACGATCCACTATGGACCGGACCGGACAGTGGGCCGAATCGCGGTCCGACCGGTCGGACCGGCCGGTCCGATCCGGTCCTAACAACATTGCCAGTAAATAAATGAATGTCAACGGTTACATTGATGTGTCGATTGAGATAGTAAATGACTTACCAATAGATGCAAAAGTAAAATTTTGAACTTTAAAGTTTAATAATACTAATTGCCATTAAAACATGTTTAAGCATTTTCCTGCTAAATTAGGATTAAATGAATAAAATACCCTTTAACTTAAAAAAATAAAATTTTATATATAAGTTACATAAGAAATCAAACTTCGAACCCATATCCATCTCCCATGCCACATCATCGACCACTCTTAACTACCATTGTAGGTTCCAACATTCCACTGTTAACTTTCCATAATAACTTCTTCATAATCATGGGAGGTCTTGACCTCATTAATAATCATTTTCTTAAAGACTTGGGTTAATCCGTTAATCTGTTCACATAGCATTCTCTCATTACATTATTGAACTAGAGCGGTTAACCAATACTTATAAGATAAAGAACATAAACTTAAGATCCTTAAGACCATGTAACTTGAATTAATACCATAACTTATCACGGTAATAACCAGTATATGAATTACATCTAATTCATGGACAATAACTCTACATCCTTATATTTCTAGTGGGTTATATAATGATGAAGTTAAGTTTTGTTTGTTGTCGTTGAGTTGTATGACGTATGACAAGGTGTCACAATAACCAAGGTAACAAGGGGAGGTTGGGTTTTCGATTTAGACCTCACTACAAAAATTGTCGCCAATAGCGGCGACACCAATAGCGGCGACATGCTACATTAGCGGCGACACCAATAGCGGCGACACCAATAGCGGCGACACCAATAGCGGCGACATCATTAGCGGTGACAAATCGCCGCTATTGGTTACCGATCCGTTGCCCAAAGCAGGAACCGGTCTGCTTTAAGGATCCCGCATAAGTTCCTGGATCTTCAAAAGCTTCGCGGGCGTACCTTTGATCCGTTGAGCGAGAGCCCTTCCACATGGGGCTCCCGGATCACTATGGCCGCCTGCATGAAGCCGGAATCGCTAGTAATCGCCGGTCACCCATTAGCGGCGACACTAATAGCGGCGACATCATTAGCGGCGACAAGTCGCCACTATTGGTTACCGATCCGTTTCACATGTCCAATGTCAGATCTAGCCGTTGATCATGGTTCAGATCTAACGGATGGTATTTAGTCGTACATGAGGCAACAGTGGCGACACCAATAGCGGCGACATGTCGTCGCTATTGCCTAAAAGCTTTAAGCTGGGATTTCTTCCCTCCACATCTCTCCCCCTCCCCTATTTCCCTCCCTAATTTCCCATCACCGTCGATCTGCACTTCTCCCTCCCCAATTTCCCGTCGTCTCTCTTACTCGCCACCGTCGCCCACGCACCGGCCTCGCCACCGTCGCTCCACCCACCGGCCTCGCCACCGTCGCCCCACCCACCGGCCTCGCCACCGTCTCCCCACCCACCGGCCTCGCCACCGTCGCCCCACCCACCGGCCTCGCCACCGTCTCCCCACCCACCGGCCTCGCCACCGTCGCCCCACCCACCGGCCTCGCCACCGTCGCCCCACCCACCTCCCTCGGCACCGTCGCCCCACCCACCGGCCTCGCCACCTGCCCGCAACCACTATACCCTCAACCCACCGTCGCCCCACCCACCGTCTATTTCGTAGCAATCGTCGACGCCCCGGCCACCCACCTTCGCAGCCACCGTCACCGCCCCGACCACTCATCTCCGCAGCCTACGAACCTGCACCCGCAACCCATCACCCTCGCGCAGCCACTGCCACTACTTGAACCACCTGCCTGCAGCCACTGTTACCACCTGCCCGCAGCCACCGCCACCACCACCATTTGCACTTGCAACCCACTGATACCTTATCAGTATGGTTTTCTTTGTTGGTTTCAGCTTTGATTTGTTTAATTTTGATTAATTTGTGGATTTGGTTTTCATTTTTTAGATTAGAAGTTGTTGTTTAAGCACTAGCTATCACCTTGAGGTAAGTTAACATTTATGATTTTTGTAGGTTATTCAAACATCAATTTATGTTTGACAATGATTTGTGTATGCTTAGTTGAAAATGTATGAAATGTATGCTTAGTTGAAAATGGTATTTTTAGGTTTTAATTAACACTTGTTAAAGATGGTGAGAATGTATGCTTAGTTGAAAATGTATGAAATAACGTATGCTTGAATATGCTTAGTTGAGAATGTATTTGTGTGTTTTGTAGATATTAACTATATAGATTTGTGTATGCTTAGTTGAAAATGTATAAAATGTATGCTTAGTTGAAAATGGTATTTTTTAGGTTTTAATAAACACTTGTTAAAGATGATGAGAGGTATGCTTAGTTGAAAATGTATGAAATAACGTATGCTTGAATATGCTTAGTTGAGAATGTATTTATCTACGCGGTTAAAAATTGGGTAAAAATTGTGTATTTTATTTTTATTATATACATGATCCAATTGTAATAATTTTTTTATCTAGCTATAAGGAACAAGAATAAGAAATTATTAAGAAAATTAAAAGAAACCATGACATTAGTTGAAGCAATTGTAATAATGTTGCAATGCGTTCAAATAATACCATGTTTCATTTGATTTTCTTAGTAGTTTTCAATTGTTGTGCATAATTAGCTATTAGGTTTCATAGTTTCAATCTAATCCTCATTATCTTAGAAATACCCGCCCAAAATTAATTTAGTAGTTAATTTTGGGTTGTTCCCGTTTTGGGACTACTTTTTGAATATTTTATCTCATTTAGGATGTGAGTATGTATTACATGAATGTTTGCCTAAGAAAAATTTGGTTGTCATTTTCTCTTTGCTCTTCGGGTATATATTTCTATATACTTGGGAGCTAAGAGGAAATGTTGCCAAATTTTTTCTAAACAAACAATCATGTAATGCATATTCATATATGAGATAATGTATTCAAAAGGTGAAAATAGGAGCCAACCTTTTTAATTCTCAAACAGTTATCCTCATTTTCATAAATAGTTTTTCATCCACTTAAATCTTAAATTATATTGCAGTTCCACAGTCATGCCTTTCGATAAAAGTTGGCTTCTTAATCCGAACCGTAGATCACTTAAGTATCAACAAGGACTTAACACTTTTATAGATATGTGCCAAAAACTTGTGGACAGTTATGGCCAGATTCGATGTCCATGTATGAAATGTCAAAATACCGTATTATTAGGATGAGTTAAAATGAAATATCATTTAGAAATATGGGGCATGTGCTGGTCGTATAAGGATTGAATCTATCACGGTGAAAGTTTAATTCTTGAAGTTGTAGTTGTAGATGACGTTGGCCCAACAAAAGAAATGGCCGATGTCATCGAAGATGTTATGGAGGAGAGCAGTGGTATCCATGATGATTTTGAGAACTTGTTAGAGGAAGTTCAATCAGAATTATATCCGGGTTGTACTAAGTTTTCTTCCCTTGATTTTTTAGCAAAACTTATGTATATCAAGGTGAAGAATAAATGGACTAATAGTTCATTTGATGAGTTTCTTGAGTTGTTACAATCTTCACATCCTGAGGGTAATGAAATTCCCCCTTCTCATTATGTAGCAAAAAAGACATTAAAAAAGATTGGTTTAGGATATGAGTCGATACATGTGTGCAAATATGAGTGTGCTCTTTTTTGGGGAGAAAACCTTTTATTAGAAAAATGTCCGGTTTGTAATGAGAGTAGGTGGGTCGATACAAATATAAAGGGCAATAAGTTACCTCACAAGGTGTTACAATGGTTTCCGTTAACCCCAAGACTACGACGTTTGTATTCTTCAAGGCACACAGCAAAAGATGTGATTTGGCATAGTACCGAACGAACAGAAGATGGTACGATGTGTCATCCTGTTGATGATACTTCATGGAAAGATTTTGACATAAGGTACCCGAGCTTCTCGAGGGAACCACGAAATGTTCGCCTAGGGCTTACAGCCGATAGTTTTAATCCATTTGGTAACATGAGTTCGGCTCATAGCACGCGGTTGGTTGTACTCACAACATACAATCTGCCTTCGTGCCTATGCATGAAAGAGTCTTCATTTATGTTGTCATTGTTGATTCCTGGCCCTAAATCACCCAGGAAGGACATGGATGTGTTTCTTAGGCCGTTGGTGGATGAGCTTAAGCAGTTGTAGGTGTCAGGCGTACGTACTAAAGACGTGACAACAAACACATTCTTTACTATGAAGGCGGCGTTATTATGGACTATAAATGACTTTCTAGCTCGTAGTAGTTTATCAGGTTGGAGCGGGCAGGGTTACAAAACATGCCCAGCTTGTAACGAAGACACTCTTTCTATACGTGTTACAAATAAAGTTGTATATGTTGGTCATCGGCGATTCTTAGATGCTAACCATGAGTGGAAAACAAATTTAGAATTTAACGGAGAACCAGAGATCAGAGCACCTCTAAAACAATTTAATAATACTAACATAGAAGCTCAACTTAGTCGTCTACGCCATCGTTTGCCGGGTAAGCATCCTGATTTTGGAGGTGTAAAATCAAAGCGGGAGGAGTTTGAGTTGAACTGGTCCAAACGAAGCATATTTTTGAACTTGAGTATTGGTCTAACTGGTCCAAACGAAGCATATTTTTTGAACTTGAGTATTGGTCTTCTCTGCAGCTAAAGCACAACTTAGATATGATGCATATCGAGAAAAATGTGTGTGATAGTTTGTTGGGTACTCTGCTAATGAATGAAAAGAGCAAAGATATGCCAAATGCACGCGTTGATTTAAAAAAATTTAAATATTCGGAGTAGACAGTGGTTGGAAAAAAAGAATGGAAAGTGGTATAGTCCACACCCAAAATACTCATTGAAGATCGGTGATCGTAAGCTGTTTTGTGAGTTTATAAAAAATGTTAAACTTCCTGATGGGTTCGGATCTAATATCCAGGAAGAGAGTGATAGATAACAATACTAATATTACTGGGTTGAAATCTCATGATTGTCATATTCTCATGCAGTTAATACCGATTGGGGTTAGATGTTTTTTGACAAAAGATATTTATACACCAATAGTTGATCGTTGTATATTTTTTAAGCAACTCTGCTCTAGAACACTATTGGTTGAGGATATGAATAAAGCTAAGGATGCCATTCTTATAATATTATGCAAGTTAGAGTTGATCTATCCTCCGACATTTTTTGACATTATGGTTCATTTAGTTTTGCATTTACCTGATGAAGCGATTCGTGGTGGTCCTATATATATGAGATGGATGTATCCGTTTGAAAGATAAATGAAAAAACTAAAAAAATTATGTCAGAAACAAAGCAAGGCCAGAAGGTTGTATAGCAGAAGGTTATGTTGCTGAAGAAGCTCTGTCATTTTATTCAAGATACCTTCTGTCACACCCCCGCTGAGAGCGGAAACACGGGGATGTAACGAGACGGGATCGTCATAACACATTGTTAATAATAGAGATGCAATATATGTAGTTGATGATAAAGCATGTCATGACGACACCCGACAAAAAGGAGACTTGTGTCGTGTTTAGTCAATATTCACGACAACATAGCCATAAGCATAAACTTGTAATTGATTCACATAACCAAATATTAACATTGTAATGTATTTTCCACAACCCGGGAACAAGTATCAAAAGTATGAAGATTGTTTGTCAAGTATGTTTAGTCTCAAAAAACATCATAGGGTCTCCACTAAGGCAGCACACCTAGATCTTCAATTAGCATTGTCACCTGTAAAGATATGCTCAAAATGGTTAACAAAATTTGTTGGTGAGCTTGCAGGTTTAAATAGTAAATAAGTAATTGATGCTGTATAGTAATCGTTGTGGAATACCGTGCATACCGTTATAAGTAAGCAATATCACATAACAATGAGCTTTACAACCAAACCTAGCGATGTACACACAGAATCTTATTAGAATATATTCACCCAAGGGCCCGTTCCTTGCCACCGTTGGTACTAACTAGTATACCAACATGCATGGGTGGGGGTGTCAACCCAGTAGTACTACCAATACCTATCCGTCGGTTCCAACACCGGAATTAAATGGTTGTAAAGAAAGTACCACACAGGGACTCATGTATGTATCAGATAAGTACTTACAAAACAGTATCACGTTGATTCCAAGTATGTAAATTGTATGTAAATTGTACTTAAATTGTACAGCATAAGAAAATGGGTGAGCATACTTTTCCCCCAAGTTTGTAAATAATTGAAATGTTGAATAAGCGTAAAAAGGGGCCACGAAACTCACTTGTTAAGTGGTAAGTATGAATGATCAAAGTTTCTAAATGTTGTATGTAGTAAAGGGTCAAACACCTATTGACAGTTATTGTTAAGCATTAATGATACGTATAAAGTAAGTAATAACGTTCGGTCGGTTCGGGTTGCATTGGTTCGGTCGTGCGTAACACACACAAAAAGACATAAGTATTAGATCTTATGTAGATTCAAGTACTAGAAATCGTTGCCATTGCCGATGATATTTATGTAAAAGTGTCATTGTTATTAGAGAAATACTTAGCAAATATTAGCGTTGCAAATCGATTCTTGATAATTGTAAAATGTTATGTTGATTTGACTTTGGAATAACATTAATAAGTTTGATAGTGTCGATTTTTAAAGATCGTCATTAGCAACGGTACCCATGTCGATGTCACCTTAACATCACACGACAAACAGGCACCACACACAAGAAGGAACTCACACACAACCACTCCAATCGCACGATAGGACCAGACACACGACTCAACACTCCATCCGCATGAATCAACCTTCATTCGTATGATTCGGCCTTCAGTCGTACCACACAACCCTCAGTAACACGACTCAACATCCATACGTACGAATCAACCTTCATTCGCACCAATCAACTTCATTCGTACGACTGAACCTTCATTCGTACGACTCAGCATTCAGCCGTGCGACACACGCACAATCACACACATTCATCCGCATAGACTCAATCGCATGACAAAAACAGTCACCTGTCTCAATCACACGACACACACAGTCGCACGACACACCCAGTCGCACGGCTCAGTCGCACGACACACCCAGTCGCACGGCTCAGTCGCACGACACGCCCAGTCGTACGGCTCAGTCGCACGGCAGACCCAGTCGCCTGAACAGCAGAATCGTGACTGCAGGTGTGCAGAACAACCTTCGATTGTTCCGTGCACGAGATTTACACCACAAAGACTTCCAGAAACACATTTCAAACATGCACAAACAAGAAGAATACGTAGAAAGGCAACACACGCACCCACGCGACCTCATGTGCTTGGGTTGGCCCCGAGCACCCGAAACCCTAAAAGTGCAGCGGTAAACAAGCAAGAAAAAGGGACGACCAAGGTCGTCTACCTGCAAGAAAGGAGTAGTCTCAGCTGTAGCCAAGGCTTTGCCGGTGTAAACGCGAAGAAACGGCGCGGTTCGGTGCAAGGAGGAGGAGAAAATGGAAGAGGAAGAAGATGAAGAAGAAGATGAAATATGGTGGCTAGGGCTGGTAAAGGGGTTTATATACCCAGCCCTACTTTGGCAAAATGTCATGTTTGGTCCCTGCACTTAGCCCCCGAGTTCCCAAATTTTGCTTCGGTTGAAAACGACTTAAATCGACTAGTTATATTAATGATAAGATGGTAACTAATGATATTTGTGGCTTAAAAGTGGTTTTATTAACGACTATAATATTATATACAAATGGTATATTTAATGATAACGATAAGGACAATCGTAAAGGATTTAAGGATATAACGCTAACGATGAGATTACAAGTGTAAAAGATGATGAAGCAAGTATAATATCCACACGATTAGTTTATAAAGGTGAGGAATGAACGTTCAAAGAAAAGTTAACGGAATCCAAGTTAAATGACGGGGTTCCTGGTGTTAGGTCCAGGAGTGTCATCCTCGAATAGATGTGGATATTTGAGTTTCATCTGATCTTCCCGTTCCCATGTAAACTCTGGCCCTCGTTTGGAATTCCATCTCACGTGAACAATTGGTATTCTGCTGCGTTTCAATTGTTTGACCCTTCGATCCATGATCTCGAGGGGTTTCTCGACAAAATAAATCTTTTCATCAATCTTGATTTCCTCAATTGGTACATGAAGAGACTCGTCGGCCAAACACTTTTTGAGGTTCGACACGTGAAAAGTATCATGTACACCGCTAAGTTCTTGTGGCAACCTTAATCGGTAAGCCACCGGACCGATTCTTTTTGTAATCTTGAATGGTCCTACGTATCTTAGGGCTAACTTCCCTTTCTTTCCAAATCAAACGATCCCTTTCTAGGGAGAGACCTTAAGTAATACACGATCTCCCACGTTGAATTCCAGAGGTTTCCGACGGTTGTCGGCGTAGCTCTTTTGGCGATCTCTGGCTGCTTTTATTCTGTCTTTGATCTGGAAGATCTTTTCTATTGTTTCCTGAATGATCTCTGGGCCTATCAACTGGCTTTCACAAACTTCTGCCCAACAAACTGGAGATCTACATTTCCTCCCATACAATGCTTCAAATGGAGCGCATCCATAGCTCGTATGGTAGCTGTTGTTGCACGAGAACTCAATCAATGGTAGATGATTGTCCCAGCTACCGCCAAAATCGATTACACAAGCCCTGAGCATGTCTTCCAATGTTTGTATCGTTCGTTCACTTTGGCCGTCTGTTTGCGGGTGATAGGCGGTACTCATATCTAATCGAGTGCCCATCGCTTTCTGTAGTGTCTGCCAAAATCGTGAAGTAAATCGGCTGTCACGGTTGGATATGATCGACACCGGAACTCCGTGTCATGTGATGACCTCCTTTATGTCCAATCTCTCCAACTTTTCCATCTTGTAATCCTCTCGGATCGGTAAGAAATGAGTTGACTTTGTCATCCGATCCACTACGACCCATATCGAGTCGTGCCCACTACCCGTTCTAGGAAATTTGGTAATAAAATCCATGGCTATGTTTTTCCACTTCCACTCAGGAATTTCTGGTTGCTGGAGTAATCCTGATGGCCTTTGATGTTCAGCTTTAACTTTTGAGCACGTCAAGCATCGGCTTACATACATAGCAATGTCTTTCTTCATGCCTGGCCACCAGTATAGATCTTTAAGATCGTGATACATCTTGTCTGCACCAGGATGAACAGAATATCGCGTCTTGTGTGCTTCATCCATGAGTAGGGTACGAACATCTCCCCATTTGGGCACCCATATACGATCCATGAAGTACTATATACCATCATCCTTGTAAGTCATCTATTTATCCAACCCTCGGAATTCTTCTCCCACAAGGTTTTCTTCTTTCAATGCCACACTTTGTGCCATTAAGATCTGAGCTTTCAGATTCGTTTGAATAGTCAATCCTAATGCTCGAGCACGTAGTGGTTTCACATGTTCTTTGCGGCTTAAAGCATCAGCCACCACGTTCGCTTTCCCCGGATGATACCGAATCTCACAATCGTAGTCACTAAGTAACTCTACCCAACGTCGCTGACGCATATTGAGTTCCTTCTGATCCAGGATATGTTGGAGGCTCTTATGATTGGTGTAGATGATACATTTGGTTCCATACAAGTAATGCCTTCATATCTTAAGTGCAAATACCACAGCGCCCAACTCTAGATCATTAGTTGTATAGTTCTTTTCGTGCACCTTAAGTTGTCATGAGGCGTAGGCAATCACCTTATCCTTCTGCATTAGTACATAACCCAATCCTTGATGTGAAGCATCACAGTACACCACAAAATCATCGGTTCCGTTAGGGAGGGACAATATCGGTGCATTGCACAACTTTTCTTTTAGTGTTTGGAACGCTTGTTCTTGTGCGTGTCCCCAATCAAACTTCTTGTCTTTCTGAGTCAGCAATGTCAATGGTTGAGCGATCTTTGAAAAATTCATGATGAAGCGCGATAGTATCCGGCCAATCCTAAGAATTGTCGTATCTCTGAAGGGGTCTGGGGTGCATCCCATTTCTTCACCGCTTCAATCTTACCGGGATCTACATGAATCCCATTTTTGTTCACCACATGCCCCAAAAACTTCACTTCTCGTAACCAAAACTCACACTTCGAGAACTTGGAAAAAAGTTTTTCTTCTTGTAATAGATTCAGTATTGCCCGAAGGTGTTCCTCATGGTCCTATTTCGATGGGGAGTAGATAAGTATATCGTCTATGAATACGATAACGAACTTATCCAACTAAGGTTTACACACTCGATTCATCAGATCCATGAATACAGCTGGTGCGTTAGTCAGTCCGAAGGGCATGACTAAGAACTCATAGTGCCCATAATGAATCTTAAACGCTGTTTTTGGTATGTCCTCCTCGAAAACCCTTAGTTGATGGTATCCCGATCAAAGGTCGATCTTGGAGAAATACGAGGCTCCTTGGAATTGATCAAACAAATCATCGATTCTGGGAAGTGGATATCGAATCTTCACAGTCAATTTGTTCAGCTCGCGATAATCGATGCACATACGGAACGACCCGTCTTTCTTTTTGACAAATAATATCGGTGCTCCCCAAGGTGAGTGACTCGGGCGAATAAAACCCTTCTCCGGTAGTTCTTATAATTGGCTAGATAACTCTTGTATTTCTGATGGTGCCAACCGATACGGTGCTTTTGCTATCGGCGTAGCTCTAGGAACCAACTCTATACGAAATTCCACTTGGCGTGGAGGAGGCAAACCCGACAAGTCATCAGGGAATACATCTAGATAGTCTCGTACTACAGGGATATCTACCAACTTGTTGTCCTCTTCCTTCTTTTCCACTACATGGGCCAGAAACGCGTAACACTGCTTTCGTAAACATCGACGTGTCTTCATGCAAGAAATAAGCTTTAGGGTTCTCCCCGGTCGTTCTCCACAAACCCTGAGTACCTCCCCATCTGGCATGGGGATTCGTACTACTTTCTCCCAACAAACAATCTCAGCTCCGTGTTTCGACAACCAATCCATTCCCACAATCACATCGAAACTTCCCAACTCAAAAGGTATTAAGTCTATGTTGAAGGCATGGTTTTCTAATGTCATGGAGCACTTTCTAATAATCTCATCGGCCTGTACAACTCTACCGTTGGTCATTTCTACGGAGAAGCTAGTTTCTAGTCTACTAGGGTTCAAGTCAAGCATGTGAGCAAATTCAGAGGATACGGAACTATTTTCTGCTCCAGTATCAAACAATATAGATGCGAAGTGGTGATTGAGCAAGTACGTACCCGTAACGACATTCGGGTCCTGACGGGCATCATTTGCTCTGATAATGAACGCACGTCCTCTGGCAGCATTTCCTTGATTTCCTTGGCCTTGGTTACCAGCTATGGCCATCACTTGTGGTTGGTTGTTTCCTTGCTGACCCTGCGCCTGATTTAGTCTGGGGCACATGTTCCGGTAGTGACCCGGGTTTCCACACTCATAACAGACCCTGACGTTCCCGGCGGGGTTAACCGCATTGACCGATGCCAGCAGATTCAGCGCCACTCTGCAGTCTTTCGCTAGATGCCCGGGCGCCTACAGTTCACGCACACCCGGCATGGCATTGTTGGGGATGATGGAAGTTGCACCTGTCACATTTGGGGTGCGGCCCGACATACTCTCTCTTGCCCTACATCACGGCCACAAAATTTCTGGTTGTCTTGGCCCTCTTATCAAATTTCCCGGTACTCGACCGGCTTGTTTCCCCAATATCTTTTCTTTTCTCTGCCCCTCTTCCTAAGACCCATGTTCTCACTATCTCATCAGTTAGAGTACCCTCCTTTAGAATCGCACTCTGAATAGTAGGAGGGGCTGCTGCTGTTACCATCACCCGGATTTAAGGCGCAATTTCCCAAATGTATCTTTCAATCCTCTTTGATTCTGGAGTCACCAGATGTGGAACCAGTCTTGCTAACTCATGAAAACGATCAGTGTAAGCTGCATGCCCAGCTCCTATCATAGCATGGTTCCAGAACTCATGCTCCAACTTATGCATCTTATTGAGTGAACAGTATTCTTCAATGATCAATGCTTTAAACTTATCCCAAGTCATCTGCATTGCAGATTCTCTTCCCCTTGCTTGAATCAGTGTGTTCCACCAAGTCAGTGCCTTGCCCTGTAGTGAACACGTGGCATACTTAATCTTTTGGCTGTCGAGACACTCGCTTATATCGATCACGGCCTCCATCTTCTCAAGCCACCTTGTTAGAGCTATCGCTCCAGCTTTCCCATAAAATTCCTTCGGTTTACATGCCACAAACTCCTTGTATGAACATCCCCGTCTTGTATTAACAAACCCAGTTTTACTACCAGCTGTTCCACTATTCTCAGTATCTTCCCCTGTTCCTTGGTTATGCTCATTGTTAGTATCATTATCCCCGTGGAGATTATGATTCAGAAGGGTGTCGCTCACTTGAGTCACTATTGTAGGAATCAGTGCCGCTAGCTGCTGAGCGATCATGGAAGCTATGTCGGGGTTTTCAGTCCCCTGATTGTTGCTGACGGGACCACCACCCATTCTTGGTGGCATACCTCTACCTCTGCCCCGTGGGGTCTCACCTTCACGATTTGTACTGCGGGTGACTCTTCGAGGTGACATTTTTCTAATCATAAAAGGAGTAAACATGTAAACTTTAGTAACTTTAAGATACACATTTAATTCCACTCATCAAGTTCCAACATTTCATGCTCCAGTCAATCAAGATTATCACGTAGCCCAGTTCAAGCACATTCTGGGTATATCGATGATGCTTATATATAGGGTTCCCCGCAGCGTTCCCGCCACATTCACGATATACCGAGAACGATGCTTAAACCGGTTACATGACATCCGATCTTCCTTAACATCATCCCAATGAATAACGTAATGTATGCGTAGGGTGTATCATCACTCCTCTATATTTCTTTGAAGTCCACTTTCATTCTAAGCATTTAATCAGTTCCATAGTTACTGAAATGCTAAGCGGCGAAATGTTTCATGGAGAATAAAATCAATATCACAATTAGAATCCCATGAAGGCTCTAAGTAGAATAGGACTTAAGTGATAGTGGAGGTTATGAATATTTCATAACCATTTACAAGGTATTACTAGAATTATGATCCTAGTGTCCTAAGGTATAGAATGGAATACTTGTACTAGCTATGATCGTTACCTCACGGTAAGATTCGCCAGGCTTCACATGCACTGCAAATTGCAATTACGTGTGCACCCATAATGGTAATTTGCCTTGCATGGTCACCCTTAGCTTTACCTACCCAAGCTAACATCACGGTATCGACACCATTCATAGTGCAAATGTCGTGTAAGTTCTCATGTCCATGTTCAGTAGTATCCCAATAGTAGTTCATCAAACCAATAGAATCTAAGCACATAAGCTCAATTAGTCTAATAAAAGTTGCCTATCCCTTCTTCTTGCAGGACCTCAGGCATAACTATCTCAGGATCAGACTCAATATCCGGGATCAACGCTTCGCGTGATATGTGGAGATCCCTTCAGGTTGGGTATCCCAACCTAATAGTATAATGTGGTGTGCATAGGAATGGAAGATTCCAGTAGAAGGCATCCCGTAAGGAAAGATTAAGAGTAATAGTGCCTTCCTCAGGATGACCAGATAACAAGACATATAGATAAAGAACAAGTATAGAGATAAAGAACAAGTATAGAGGAACATAAGTGTAATATCAGATGCAAGCCAATCCTAGCATGCATTCTACATGAAGGTTCCTAGGTTATAGTCTAGGTCAAGTGAATTGCCTAATTCTCTATAACCAATGGCTCTGATACCAGTCTATCACACATGGGGATGTAACGAGACGGGATCGTCATAAAACATTGTTAATAATAGAGATGCAATATATGTAGTTGATGATAAAGCGTGTCATGACGACACCCGACACAAAGGAGACTTGTGTCGTGTTTAGTCAATATTCACAACAACAAAGCCATAAGCATAAACTTGTAATTGATTCACATAACCAAATATTAACATTGTAATGTAATTCCCACAACCCGGGAACAAGTATCAAAAGTATGAAGATTGTTTAATAGACTACAACAATGATTCAAAATGAATGTTTGTCAAGTATGTTTAGTCTTAAAAAAACATCCTAGGGTCTCCACTAAGGCAGCACACCTAGATTTTCAATTAGCATTGTCACCTGAAAAGATATGCTCAAAATGGTCAACAAAATTTGTTGGTGAGCTCGCAGGTTTAAATAGTAAATAAAAAATTGATGTTGTATAGTAATCATTGTGGAATACCGTGCATACAGTAATAAGTAAGCAATATCACATAACAATGAGCTTTACAACCAAACCTAACGACGTACACACAGAATCTTGTCGGAATATATTCACCCAAGGGCCCGTTCCTGGCCACCGTTGGTACTAACTAGTATACCAACATGTATGGGTGGGGGTGTCAACCCAGTAGTACTACCAATACCTATCCGTCGGTTCAAACACCGGAATTAAATGGTTATAAAGAAAGTAGCACATAGCGACTCATGTATGTATCAGATAAGTACTCACAAAACAGTATCACGTTGATTCCAAGTATGTAAATTGTACAGCATAAGAAAATGGGTGAGCATACTTTTCCCCCAAGTTGTAAATAATTGAAATGTTGAATAAGCATAAAAAGGGGCCACGAAACTCACTTGTTAAGTGGTTAGTATGAATTATTAAAGTTTCCAAATGTTATATGTAGTAAACGGTCAAACACCTATTGATAGTTATTGTTAACCATTAATGATACGTATAAAGTAAGTAATAACGTTCCGTCGGTTCGGGTTGCATTGGTTCGATCGCACGTAACACACACAAACAGACATAAGTATTATATCTTATGTAGATCCAAGTACTAGAAATCATTGCCATTGCCGATGATATTTGTGTAAAAGTGTCATTGTTATTAGAGAAATACTTAGCAAATATTAGCGTTGCAAATCGATTCTTGATAATTGTAAAATGTTATGTTGATTTGACTTTGGAATAACATTAATAAGTTTGATAGTGACGATTTTTAAAGATCGTCATTAGCAACGGTACCCGTGTCGATGTCACTTTAACATCACACGACAAACAGGCACTACACACAAGAAGGAACTCACACACAACCATTCCAATTGCATGACAGGACCAGATGCATGACTCAACACTCCATCCGCACGAATCAACCTTCATTCGTATGATTTGGCCTTCAGTCGTACCACACAACCCTCAGTCGTACGATTCAACATCCATACGTACGAATCAACCTTCATTCGCACGAATCAGCTTCAGTCGTACGACTGAACCTTCATTCGTATGACTTAGCATTCAGCCATGCGACACATGCACAATCACACACATTCATCTGCATAGACTCAATCGCATGACACACACAGTCGCCTGTCTCAATCGCACAACATACACAGTCGCACGGCTCAGTCGCACGACACACCCAGTCGCACGACACTCCCAGTCGCACGACACTCCCAGTCGCACGGCTCAGTCGCACGACACACCAAGTCGCACGAATCAGTCGCACGGCAGACCTAGTCGCCTGGCAAACCCAGTCGCCTGGCAGACCCAGTCGCCTGAACAGTAGAATCGTGACTGTAGGAGTGCAGAGCAACCTTCGGATGTTCCATGCATGAGATTTACACCACAAAGACTTCCAGAAACACATTTCAAACATGCACAAACAAGAAGAACACGCAGAAAGGCAACACACGCACCCACGCGACCTCATGTGCTTGGGTTGGTCCCGAGCACCCGAAACCCTAAAAGTGCTGCGGTAAACAAGCAAGAAAAAGAGACGACCAAGGTCGTCTACCTACAAGAAAGGAGTAGTCTCAGCTGTAGCCGAGGCTTTGCCGGTGTAAACGCGATGAAACGGGGCGGTTCGGTGCAAGGAGGAGGAGAAAATGGAATAAGAAGAAGATGAAGAAGAAGATGAAATGTGGTGGCTAGGGCTGGTAAAGGGGTTTATATACCCAGCCCTAGTTTGGCAAAATGTCATGTTTGGTCCCTGCACTTAGCCCCCGAGTTCCCAAATTTTGCTTCGGTTGAAAACGACTTAAATCGGCTAGTTATATTAATGATAAGAATGTAATTAATGATATTTGTGGCTTAAAAATGGTTTTATTAACGACTATAATATTATATACAAATGGTATATTTAATGATAACGATAAGGACAATCGTAAAGGATTTAAGGATATAACGCTAACGATGAGACCACAAGTGGAAAAGATGATGAAGCAAGTATAATATCCACACGATTAGTTTATAAAGGTGAGGAATGAACGTTCAAAGAAAAGTTAACGGAATCCACGTTAAATGACGGACCTTTTGGTGATGGATATCACACCTTCGAGATGTTGAGACTCAGTTTAATCGCCCTGACAGAAACGAGGATATCATTATCTAAAAAAGAAACATGTATGCATTTGAGTCTAAATGTCATCCGGCTAGTGCAATAAAGATGAAATATCTTTCTCCAAGTGAAAAGCTTAAGTTAGAATGGTTTGTGCTCGATAGCTGTCAAGAAGTCAGAGATTATATGAAGTAAAATTTCCCATCTTTAACTTTTTATCATTAATTAAATATATTTTATTTCTCACTTATTGTATATTTTTATCAATATTGTAGTGACTTTAAATCTGAATGTCCACATGAGGATATTAAAATCAAATTTCTAACATGGTTCCTCGAGAAGGTAATTCATATCTAACACGTGTTACTATATATTTGTTAGGTAATCCATATATAACACGTGTTAGTCTGTATTTTCTTAGGTTTATTCGATGAAAATACAAAATTCTCTAAAATTTCACTCAAAGTTGTATGCTCTGTCAATGGGTGCGGATGTAAATGCCTGTACTTATACTGCTTGCATTGTCAACGGTGTTAGGTTTATGGTAGTTGATCGTGACGCGCAACGCACAGTGCAAAACTCCGGTGTTTTAGTGGAGGGAGAGAATGATGAGAAATACTATGGGCAAGTTAAGGAGATTATTGAATTACATTATGCAAATGAGTATTCAACAGTCCTATTTTGTTGCAAATGGTTTGATACTCGAAGGGGTGTTTCATATGACAATAATATCATTAGTATCAACACAGAACGTGAATGGGACAAAGACGATCAACTCATATTTACCTCCCAAGCTAAACAAGTGTTTTACATCTAAGAACCTTCTTGAAGAAATCAAAACAATAATCACCGGTAGGTTGTCGAGAATGTTAATCATCGAAAAATTTGGGATCGCCCTACAACCAATAATGGTGCCGTGGAGAATATTCAAAATGTTAACAATAACTTGACAGAAGATCTTGACGTTGTTCACAACCGCTCTCCATCTAATAGCGTACTTTTCATTGACTTCACACAATACTTTCATAACATGCCTACTTATGTCACCGAAGACGAGACTCCAAGTGAAGTTAATCCGCCAACTGTCACCGCTAAGGAGGTGTTTGAAGACGAGGCTGATTATGATGAGGATGATTCTGATTATGACACCGAAGAGTCTGACGAAGATACTGAAGTATATGAGGGTGACTTTGATTGAAAATTTGTTAGGATTTGCATACGTATTTATTTATCCAAACATTTGTTTGTATTTCATATTGTACTATAAAACTTTCATCTTATTTTAACATTATGTTCTAAATCTCATATTTCAAGACATGATTTCATTATGGATTATTTTCGCATACTTTATGGCTGATGTTATGAGCCATGGAGGTGATGGTGCGGGGGATCCACCACTTCCTCCATTTGGCGGTCCTGGAAGTCTCGCGTTAGATGGTAATGGTTAATATAAATAATTTATTTACTATGGTTATTCAATTATTATTAATATATTATACAATTAATAAATTTTTATTATAATTACAGGTACGCCTTCTAGTAAAACAAGAGGCAAGGCGAAAAATAAGAAATTGCAGCAGGAGCTAGCTAAAAAGGGAGTACATTTATCTCTCCTCTTTGATAGAGCTGTCACGTATACCCCCGTTGGCGAACTTAATGATATGTTTGTTCGCGAGGTGGGGATATACATGGAAGCTAATTTAGCTTTTAATGTTCGTTCGTATGAAAATCTTTCCGATGCTCAGAAGAATGCTTTGGAAGAGCATATGGCTGTAATATTTTATAAGTTATATGTTTGTTATTCATTTTTACATAACTAACTTTTATTTGGTTTAACTTAAATGTAGCGACGCTTTGACTTTGATGATATATTGCGAGATCGTGAGCGCGCTCAGATAGAGGGTGGCATCCGTTCGGTGTTTCTTGAACGATTTAGAGATCAAAAAAATGTGGGAAGAAAAACACTTTGATCGGGTTGGAGGCTATGAAAATGTAGAACAAGCAAGGGTCAATCCTCCAACAGGAGTGAATCATGAAAATTGGAGCAAAACCGTTGACTATTTTATGAGTGACGTATATAGAAATGTGTCAAGTTCAAACAAAGCAAATCGTCAACAACAAATATATACAAACCATGGGGGGACTGCTTCATATAGTAGTTATTTTTATAAGAAGGCAATGATTAAATTTTATATATTTGTGTATTATATATTAGTATTTTTTAATATATAATATAGTTTTTAAAAACAGAATAAAAGCAGACTTGAGACGTTTCACGATGCTCATACTGGTAAAGATGGATATTTGATAGCGAGGTAGCAAAGCAACAATATGTAAGTATTTCTTTAAAGTATAGTTTTTAAATATATATATATATATGTATAAATATATTAATATATTTTTGTTACTTAATACAGAACCAATTAAAGGAAAGGTTTGATGAGCTAAGTCAAACCCAAAATGAAGAAAGTGGATCATCAACGCTGAATGAAGTCGATATTTTTGAGTCGGTGTTGGGACAACGGCGTGGACATATTAGGGGGCTTGGGCGTAAACCATTATCATCTGCAGGGACGAGTTCTTTTGTTCATGATCACGAACAAACTCTTCAGTCATTTAGACAGGTAAGTGAATTAAACTTGGATGTGTTAAGTTAATCATAGTTGTTTTAGGTTTATTGTGTCTTTTTATCACTAAAATAGACTTTAATTATCTAAGTTTAGCTTAAACGGGTCAAAATGGGTGAAAATGACATGATTTGAGTTTAAATGGGTCAAAATGAATTAAACTTGGATGTGTTAAGTTAATCATAGTTGTTTTAGGTTTATTGTGACTTTTTATCGCTAAAATAGACTTTAATTATCTAAGTTTAGCTTAAACGGGTCAAAATGGGTGAAAACGATATGATTTAAGTTTGAACGGGTCAAAATGAATTAAACTTGGATGTGTTAAGTTCATCATAGTTGTTTTAGGTTTATTATGACTTTTTATTGCTAAAATAGACTTTAATTATCTAAGTTTAGCTTAAACGGGTCAAAATGGGTGAAAACGACATGATCTAAGTTTAAACGGGTCAAAATGACTTAAACTTGGATGTGTTAAGTTCATCATAGTTGTTTTAGGTTTATTATGACTTTTTATTGCTAAAATAGTCTAAGTTTAGCTTAAACGGGTCAAAATGGGTGAAAACGACATGATTTGAGTTTAAACGAGTCAAAATGACTTAAACTTGGATGTGTTAAGTTCATCATAGTTGTTTTAGGTTTATTATGACTTTTTATCGCTAAAATAGTCTAAAATTAGCTTAAACGGGTCAAAATGGGTGAAAACGAAATAATTTGAGTTTAAACGTGTCAAAATGACTTAAACTTTGATGTGTTAAGTTCATCATAGTTGTTTTAGGTTTATTATGACTTTTTATCGCTAAAATAGCGGGTTTACGTTATTTGAGTTTAAACGGGTCAATAAGTGTTTAATTATCTAAGTGTGTTTGGTTCAACATGATTAATTGACATTTCATATACTTTGCCAAAATATAAATGTATATTTTAATTGCAGGAGCAAATTTCAAGTCTGTTCCGAAATGCGCAATTTATGTCACAAATGATGCAATTAATTGCTTCGCAAAAGGCTCCAAATCAAGCCGAAGAAGATGATTCAGACAAGGGGGATGAATAGCGTATTGTATGAATAGTGTATTGTATGAATAGCGTATTGTATGATTGTAAGATATTGCGTAATCTAGATTTTAACTTTTAATTATGACTGAATTACCTATTTACGATTGTATGATATTCCGTAATCTAAATCGTATTGAAGGGAACTTTGAAAGTTATTGGAAAATCTAGGTTTATTTTGGTTGAAAACTGGATTTTAAAAAAACAAAAAAAAAATTAAAAAAAGACCATTAGCGGCGATAAATGTCGCCGCTAATAGTCATAAAAAACCATTAAACGACGACACCTTTTAGCGGCGGTTTGACAGTTAATAGCGGCGACACCTTTAGCGACGACTCATTAGCGGCGATTATTTTGTCAATAGCGACGAACTATTAGCGGCGACCTTTAGCGGCGACAATTTGGGGTACTAGCGGTGACAATTTGGGGTATTAGCGGTGATAGTTGTCGCCGCTAATAGGCGAATATTTTGTAGTGCTTGGAAAGTTTCTCGTTGTTGCGGTCTATAAAAACATTGTTTGTCTATTTGATTTAGAGGGTTTCGTATAGTTTCTCTTTGTATCAATTTCAATTGGGAGGTTTACTAATTCGACTAAGCTTGGGGATAGGATCGGAATAAAGGAAGAGTCAAGAGGGTCCATTGATCCCCGGTCACAAGAATTTTCATATATATATATATATATATATATATATATATATATATATATATATATATATATATATTATATATATATATATATATATATATATAGTTAAGTTTTCTTTAAAAATATGAGTTGAAAATTTAAGTTGTAGTCGGCAGAAAAGAAACCTAATGATAATCCTCTAACTAATAGGTTCCGGTTTTGCCATTGCTGTAAAGGGTGAATAATTGAATGATATCTCATCTTGTTGACAATGTTGGTCGAACCTAGTGTTTAAGATGCGATGATAAAGAAATTAAAGTTAAGTATTGTAAATACAAAAAGAAAAAGATGTGTTAAATATAACTCTCTTACAACTGAAGGCTCAAGTAACGGTGGCACGTCAAGGGACCCAGTTAAGACTGTGTTGAAAATTGTTCGAGATATGATGGCTAAACGACGAATGGATAGCACCCAAGCTTGTTAGGTTTAGCGGAACATATTTTATATCTACTATGACTATCAAGAAATATATGAGAGTTTTTGATATATTGGCTTGGTGGAAGGGAAAGGAAGAACAATATTTGGTCCTTTCCGTCATGGTCTGTGATTTACTAACTGTCTAATTTTTTTACTTTAAAACTTTTTATATCTTTTAGTGGAAGGTGGTATCATTAACAAGAACAAGAATTTCTCTAGAGTCAATAGAGATGTACACATTCCTAAAAGATCATTTGGATGCGATATATAATATACAAGACAAATCGAATCTCGAAAATGAAGTAATAATTGAACAACTAGTACACGATGAAGAAGTGGCTGATGGAATTTCTTCCGACATATCCGACGAAGAACTCACATGAACAAGAAAGACAACGAAGATGAAGAAAATGAATAAAATTAGAACAATATTTTATTTTGTTTAGAGTGCTCAACACCTTTTTGTGTTTTATTTCCTTGTTTTGTTGCCCTTTTTTAGGTTCCGGATAGGCCTCAATTCCATCCTATAGATAGAGAGATTAAGAAGGATACAACCAAGTCAGTGAGCTTGTGAGATAACCTCATAGCGTGCTGAATGGCTATAGAATCAACAACGATGACCCTTGCTTAAGTCTATGGTTTAATCCCGTCGATTGACTTCTCAGTATGCTTGTAGGTTGGAGTTACCATTACATAAAACAACTAACTCCTGGAAACAAGTTGTATATTCCTCAATGTCTGAACCTACCATCTTAATGTTCCATAAAAAGTTTTTAGCTTCTAGTCTTCATTCCAGGTGCATTGCTCCTCCTCTAAATCTTCCTCATATGCAATAGAAGCTACAACTTAGGCTTCTAGCCCAGCTAATCTCAATTCTGATAATCCTAGTCTCTGCTGCATATCCTTCAGTGTAGCCTCGAGGGTTTTTATCTTATCATGTGCTCCCTCGACTATGCCATCTAGTGAATTATGCTTGCTCGTGTTTTCCTCGAATACATTAACAAAAGTATTGTGTTTCTGGCTAGTCTCCACCAGGCCTTCCTTGTGTGTTTCCACATATTCATTAATGGTGGTCTAACGCTTTGGGATCTCGGTGATCTCATCGCGTGCTTCACACACATTGTGAATATTTTGATCTAACCTTGCCACAAGGGTGGAAAATGACTACTTAGTCAGATAAGGTATAAGTGGTGATTCAGGAGTACAATCAGTTATGTCAGTAGTAAGGGGAAGGGGTACACGCTACTTCTGAATTCAGTGAGCAATCATATTAGGTAAACACTTCCAGTGTTGTATATGTCCTCTGACTCACATGTTAAATAACATTCCATGTTGTAAGAAGTTGTCAGCAGGCTCCACTCGATGCTTATTCGGCTTCAATATTGAGGTTATTAGTATAGATGAAGAAGGTATGAGAGTAGGATCCTTAGTCTCCTCGTTGATTGGGGGTGATGCTAGTGACATGAGTGGGGTAGATGATGATGTAGACATCCAATATCATTACTCGTGCATGAAATGACATGTATGCGTGAAAAACAGTAAACAGATAAGAGTAGGTGCAATGGTCGTGTGTGTCTAAGGTTATAGTCTAGATACAAATGCAATCCTAGTTCTCTATAACCAGTGGCTCTGATACCAATCTATCACACTCTCAAAAGCCACCGGCGGGGTTCTACCGCGAGGCGCGTGACAAACCAGGATCTCAGACACAGTTATATCAAACGACACTATATGCGTTTTCAAAATAAGTGTTTGAACATAAATCAGATTAAAATACAGTTTTCAATGTAATCAATGCGAAAGCATAAACGTTTGTAAAACCATGAGTAATAAATGCGTAAAACAAGGCGCCCAATGAAAGTAGTAAATGTAAATGAGTTTGCTTTCAAATGATAAGATGATGCATGAGCCTCAGATATGTAGCCCTAGCCTTAAGCGTGCAACGACCTGAGAAGACATACTAAAGTGTGTCAACACAAAGTTGGTGAGTTCACAGGTTTAAATCATTAAATATGTTTGAGCGTTTGCCTAGTAAAAGTAAACAAAGGTATACCATAGGTAGCTAGCCTATATATCGAGTTGCTTAGCGTTTCAAACCGAAACTGACTGTTTGTCAGTTGTTTTGCCTTTCACCATGTCTTATCAGAGAACAATGGCAGCAGGTGGGGTTTGTCAAACCCAGTAGTCCTACCCATAATTACCTCGCTATCCCGTTATTAACGGTTCGAGTGTGTAAGGACTTGCGTGATAATGTTTGCACTACAGTAACAAGCGATATACCAATAATACTAAAATTAGATAAAAATAGTTTGCATGCTTCTCCCCCAAAAAGGAAGTAAGTAAAAGTGGGTCGTGAAGACTCACCTTATATGCGTATGGATACATGAAGTGTAAAACCAAGGAGCTAGTCATTACCTAACATATGTAGGTCCATGAGTGTATGTACATAATGGTCAAGATGAACCCCATAGTATCCAAACTACGTAACTGTTAGCAAGTTCGAGAAATGTTTGACAAGTTTAACTTTTTGACAACAGTTGACTTTTGTTTACCAAGTTGACCGGATTGACTCGACGACCCTTTGGTGACTCAAATAAACAAAACATGTTTAGTCATGCTCAAATAGCTCAAATAATGATTCATATAAAGTGTCATGTCGGAAATCTATTTTTGGAAAGTTTCTATTTTTGCAAAGTATGACATTGTTACACATGTGTAAGCCGATTAAAGATTATGAATAATACCACAACAATCATCTCAATTATACATCTAACACAACCAACAATCATCCATAACATGTTAACATAACCTAGATTCTTCATCACGCCCAAAGTTTCCTAATTTAAAACATAAGAACAAAAGTTTCACAAATTCACCCAAAGTCTCCTAACATACTCCTATGATCATTCAAACATCAATCACATCACCATAACATGTTCTATATATATCATACTCAACATTCATCACATCAAGACACAAAAGTTTCCATAAATAGCAAGCATGCTCATACGATGTGTTTTTCACAATTCAGTTATTCTCAATCCATTCTTATGCCCTAAACATCATATAGCAATCATCACATATCATTAAACATGCATAAATCATCATTTATAAACCTACTTACCCAAAAAGTTTCATTTAATGGAAAGTACCCAAAAACCAAGCCAAAATCAAAAGTTCAAAACATGAATTTTCGTCTAATAGCATCAATTAACATCATAGAACCATCAATTCAATCTAATTTTATCAAATTCATATAATTTCTACAAAAGCCCCAAATTAAAGTTTCTATTATAAGTAAGTCTTGGGTTTTGATCAAAACAACACAGTTTCACAAAACCAATCCATACAAACATCATTATATTGAATACTAACACGTAATCAATCATCAATTTCAATCAATTTCAAGTTTTGACTCGAGTTTGGATTTCTAGGGTTCATGTTTATTATGATAATCAAAGAACATGAAATTAAACATGAAACTTACTTATTGATGCAAGGAATCACGTGCTACAAGTGTTTTCATGCAAGAAACGTCTGAATTCCAACTCTAGATGCAAGAATAAAGCAAAACGTGTGTGTGTGTGTATGTATGTTCTTGTGAGTATATTTTCGAAACAAAGGAGGGGAAAGGGAAGGGGATGGCTGGAATGAGGGGATTAGGGTTGGGGTTGGGTTTTATACTTTATTTTTACAAGAAAGGCCCTCGTATTTTATAAAAATCATTTTATTAAACTTTTTGTACACCAAAATCTTCAAATGCTCATATAATATCAAACAAACATTAATAACATAAACTAATATTCATTATTCTAGTACAAATGCATATTTATAATAATTAGGCTTTAAAAGCCGAAAATGCGCGAAAACGCGTAAATGCAAGAAAATTCCCAATTTTCACAATCAAGCTACACATTTAATATTATAATCACACCAATTATGATTGTTGGAAAACTGTTTTGACAAGTCACCAATGTTCGGGGACAGACACACGTACGATCTGGCTATTCTCTGATTTACCGTTACATAAAAGAATTGTGAATGTTTGTACAATAAATGACGCATTTAAGCGAACAACATTAAATGCATGAATGTATGATCAAAAAACCATGCTCATGTTGATCAGAATGTGATCTGAAAATACCAGGTGTCACAGATGAGATGGGATATAACCCTCTTTTTTTGGCCATTACGATGCAAGCCGTTAGATCTGGACATTGATCAATGGTTATATGTCTTTGGTTCGCGCGAACGGATCTAGGTTCAATAGCGCCAACATGCTGCTATTGGTGTCGCCACTAATACCACCTGTTGCAAATATTTTTATAGTAACAATAAATGCCATGATAATTACAACACTCTAGCATGCATCACCCAATCTTTCGAGACACATACAAATTCTCATGTTGGAGTCTAGCTGAAGGGCTTCTCCCTTGTCACGAGTCTAATAGTGTTAATTTTTTATGACTACTAAAGAAGAACTATGAGACCTCAGGGAATCAACTCATGACACTTTGACAAAAAGTTTTAAAAACCAAAAAGATCAACAAACACTATCCGGGTTTTCATAGCAACTTTAACAAGTTTACTATTCATATCCTATTTTTATAGCATCGAGATGATCATCTTTTGTACATATAGTTGACAAGTTTAGTTTCAAGCCAGGTACACATGAAAGAGTAACTATTGCGCCTTTATTTAGTTTAATAAATGATTTCAAATTAATTTTTAGAAATTAAAATATTCAAACATGATCAGTTTTTAAATAAGTGAGGCATTCATGATGTTCCACTTATAAGTGACACGACCAAACACCATCATGGTGTATTAGTTTGAGAATTTATCCATAAGGTATGAATCCATTAAAAAAAATCTACGAATAAATGAACATATATATGAATATATAATTACAATATTCGGATTTTGACTTTTGATAAGGATATTCTCATTTATAGATTAGAAAAGCAATTAAAAATTATATAACATTTCAGATAATTTTGATATCCAAAGTATTCGAATTTTTTAAAACTACTTGACAGGATCTCAGCCTCTAGTTTGATCAATTAGATTGTGTTCGCAGCGGATTTAGCATGATAATTAGCAATTAATGCAAGAACATAAGGAATATTGCATGTAAAGTAAATTGTAGAAAGAATAATTCTGCATAAAAAGGAATAATATTCTGTTTATTTCACATGTTTCGGCGTGGAATACAATCAGGTCACTGCCCTTTTATAGGCAAAAGACCCATACTGTTGTCAGATTCCACTGACATTAAACAGTTATTTAACTAACTACTGATAGAACACAAATTACTGAAGATGTCACAACAGCTGACATCTTCTTACAAAATTCCTAAGTGTTCTACCTATTACAAGTACTGAAAGAGAAACTACTAAAAAGCTACAACGACTGAAGAACAAACTCTTCAGTCGTTTACAACTACTGAACTATAACAGCTGAAGAACAAACTCTTTAGCTGTTGTACAAACTACTGAAAGAAAAATATAAAACTACTGAAAAGAAAAACCATCACAAGAACTGAAGAAGACTTCTTCAGCTGTTGTGACAAACTCTGAAGCTTCAGTACTTTGGTCTTCAAACTTTGATCTTCAGATGATTCATCAGCTGATGACTTCAGTAGTTGTCATCAGCTGATGTCTTCAGTCGTTGTCTTCAGACTTTATGCATCAGTAGTTGATCTTCAGTTCTTTAGTTCTTCAGACTTTGATCTTAAGCACTTGTCTTCAGTACTTGAAGTCTTCAGTACTTGTATTTATCAGTACTTCAGACTTCAGTACTTATCTTCAGTACTTTGGGATCTTCAGCTGTTGTACTTCAGATCTTTGATCTTCAGCTGTTGTACTTCAGATCTTTGATCTTCAGCTGTTGATTCTTTAGATTTTGTCAAACTGCTGATGAAGGTATTCAGCAGTTGTTGTGATGTCATGTGGGACTTAGAGGTTTTCCTGATTTTGGCTCATTGGTTCTTTTGGCCCAACAAACTCCCCCTGAACCAATGTAGCCAAAACCTCTAATTATTTGTTGTCCCACTTATTGTTGGCATAAATATTGGTCTATTTCATTCTGGATCAGATCAGAAGTTGACCCTGATAAGCACTGGCCTGGGAGAAAGTCTCTGATATTTGTTTGGCTAAGTATGGATGGGAGCCCTGTCTTGGGGAACTGGACACAGGGCTGTTGTCCCATCCATGAGACTTACCTCCCACGTACGAGCCTGTAGGATTCTCTGGTGTAGGCTCTGAGGAATGTGAGTTGTTCTTCTTTGGATAAGTCCTCAGGTGCACCTTCGAATAATCCTTCACGGCCGTACAGCTCTGAGACAAACTTGGCCTGTTTGCCATTCTTGAGCTCAACTGTTGTAACTTGTCTATAAGCGAATTCATCTGGGTGTCTGCCCTCTAGCAACAAGTTGAGCTCATCTTTGTGGAAATTCTCAAGCCTCTTATAGACTAACCCTTTCCTAATCACCCTATTCTCCAACATCATGTGGGGTGATTGGTTAGCTCTATAGGCCTTCTCGAATTCTTCCATAATTTCCCAGGGTGTTATTACAAGAGCCACTGTGATCACTTCATCTACAATCCTCTCATCTGGCTCTTATACCTGATAGGAATGTCTTTCTTTGTAATCCTGTGAGCCACCCTAGGATCAGGCCAAGTCCTCACTCTCTCTTTGCCATATTGGAAAGTTTGTTTGAGAGTGAAGAGTCTCAGAGCTTCCTTCTTCATGTTCATGATAGAGGTAGAAGCAGCATAAGCTTGGTCAATTGACTTAAGCATTTCAGTATCATGAAGCTTCTGCTGCTCTTCTTCCTCTATCTTAACCTTCACAGTATCCATCTGTGAGGTGGGAGTGATGGTTTTGGATTTGGCTTTGGGTAGAGGAATGACTGCAGACAGGGGCAGTCTATCCTCCTCATCCTCCTCTTCTTCTTCTTCTTGCAGCTTCAACACCCTTCTCTTCTTCTTCAAGGGTGGATCATTGGCTGCGGGTTTTGATGGTGAAGGGGTTGGTTTTGTGGGTTGTGTTTGGGTTGTTGGTGTGGGAATGTTGGCAGGCACTGCTAGTAACCTAGAAATAAGAGCAGGTTTGGTTTGTTTTACTAGCAGGGTCCTGTTCCTAGCACCGGCTTCAGAAAGGGCCTCAGCGACCAGTCCTTTTGTGAAATCACCAGCTGAACAGATCATGGTGGCTATAGCCAAGATTCTGTCCTTGGTCCATGCCTTGACATCAAGGACTGGCCTGCCCAGATACTTCGAAATGAATCTACTCATAGCCTCGAGTCTATTTTTATCCTCTTGGCTATAAGTAGACCATCAGTATTCAATCTCTCTTGCCTCCATCTTCCTAATCTCCTGATCTAGCAAGGCAGTGTCCTTGTCAAAGCCTTGCCTAAATAGCTGATCAATGACAGAGTCCATTGATCTGCTTTGTTCAGTATCAGCCTCCTTGACAAGGGCTGCTAGATCAGGATCACTCTTCTCTCCCTCCTCTCCTCTCTTCTCTCCCCTTTTCTTGTGATAAGTGACACTGAAATCCTTTTGGATTTCAGCCACTTCTATTCGCTCACTCTCCTCCCTTACCTTCTCCTTCCCCTTCACCCTCTCTGTCTCCTCAGACCTCTCCCTCTCAATTGCCCCCTCTCTCCCTACTTCTATCTCTTCCTCCACCCTCTTTCTCTTAACTTGCACTGATGTCTCCCCCTTTTTGGATGCATTGGTTGGGGTTTGACTATCAGTAAGTGCTTTAGCTACAGCAACCTCCACCATGGGTTGTATATAAGTAGGAAGCCTCTCATCAATGGTTTTCATCACAATTTCTGTGATTATAGGTGTGATGAGAGGCAGGGATTTCTGGAAGATAGCATCTAGCTGCTCAGGAGGGTTCTGTTCCTGAGAGCTAGAGCCAGAAGCAGGGGCTGGTGGCTGAGTTTGTGGGAGTGGTTGAGTGTCTATGAGACCTTCGGGTGAAGGTGCCATCTATGGGTTTGTGGTGGCAGATGGACTTCTATCTTGAGTCATTTGAGTAAGCAGCTCTTTGAGTCTGCTTATCTCATCCTCTAAGATAGTGTTTTGAGCTACTACATCAAAGAAGAAGCTCAGGTCATCATCAATGTGAACTGAATCACCTGACCTCCTGACAATGTCAGGATGTACATGCACTGAGTGTGGCTCAGTAGTTGCATGTGCCCCTTGTTCTTGGTACTGGAGACTTCCATCCTCCGGATTGGATCCATCATCGGCAGTTGCCTCTGGTGAGGTCTTATTGCTTGTACCAGCTTCTCCCAGCTCATGTGCTGATGCAGGGGAAGTGGCAGCCTCACCAGAATGTCCTATCTCCCTAGCCACACTGGGAGATTGGACATGTGAGTCTCTGTGCTGTGGGCTCCCACCGGCACTAGTGTCCACCCTCTCTTCGGTTGGAGTCTCCCCAGTTGTAATTGGTTTCTGGGGAGAGGGTGGAGTGCTCAGATGGGTCAGCACTTTGGCTATTATGAGTGTAGGGCTTTGTGGGGTGGTCTCAGTAGGAGATGGGCTTGAAGCAGTGTGCACATGGGGAGGTGTGTGCATTTCAATGGTAGTCTCCTCAAGTGAAAAAGACCCCAGATGTATGGGTGCCCCTGAAGTGGTTGCGTCAGGCTCCTGTTGAGAGGAAGCCTATGCGGTTGTGGTAGGTGGAGTCGTGGTAGCTGCTGGGAGAATCGAACCAGCAGCCACATCCTGCCTTTGTGTTGCAGAGGCATCCTCAGGGGACTCATTTCCCTGAGTAGCCTTTTTGGGCTTCTTTTTGGGTTTTGGTTTGGTGGGGACTTTGGATTTGAAGGTGGAGGCTGTGGGTTCCTGCTGCGTGGGTTTTCGCAGCCGGCCAGCCTGTTTGAGTGTGTGGTCGGTGTTGTACCTGGAGTATACCTCGGCTAGAACAGCCATGGCAGGGACCCCAGTGCCAACAAGTCCCTCAGCTTGAAGCTGGCTCTCGATGATGGCCATTATGAACCGAGGATACAAGATCCAACGGTTAGAAATGGGTTTTGTGGCCATATCCTTGAGTTCCAAAAATATAATATCAGTAAGATTAAGGGGTTGTTTCTCAAAGATAGAAAATAATACCTGTTGCCACCTTGTTGACATCTGGTCCCATGAAGATGTTTTGGGAGCCAGACACACATTCACCATGTGGAAGATGAGTCGTTGGGGATCTGGGAAGTGTTTCTTCAACAAGGTGGTCGCAGAGAGGTCGCCCTGATAGTCGTTGGCAGTGAAGCATAGATCGAGGGCGCCTTTGGGGTAAGAGGTTGGGTAGGTGGCATCCTCCAGCTTTAAGGTTTGGCGCAGAGTAGCTGGAGTGATAACCACTGGGTGGTTGTTGACGGAGGATCGGAGAGAGACCTCGCCATCGTTCTCTCCGGTTTGGACGGTGATGTTCGTCCAGAACTCCGCCAATGAATCGGTGTATATGGTGGGGTTGAGAAGAAATGTCGTTTGGTAGGGTGAATCGGTCATCAGATCGACGGCATTGTGAAACTTAGGCCATAATAGCGATTTGGTGAGATGAGCGACACAGTTGTGTCGCCATTAATGATGTATGGGAATTTCAGAGGTTTTTGAAAAGTTAGGTCAAGTGAAAATGAAAAGCTCTGAAGGTTGGGTATTTATAGGGTATGGCAAAGGCTGAAAGAAACTACTGAAGGTTTTGGTGTTAGTCATCAGTTGTTGAAACTACTGATGACGTGGTTTTTAACCTTCAGTGGTTGTAACATCTGAGGACTTGGTGTTAGTCTTCAGAAGTTGAAACTACTGAAATCTTGGTTTTGTCCTTCAGATGTTGTAAACGGCTGAAGACTTGTTGTCAGTCTTCAGTAGTTATAAACTACTGAAGACCTAGTTTCCATCTTCAGACGTTGTAACAACTGAAGACTTGGTGTTAGCCTTCAGTAGTTGTGAACTACTGACATCAGTAGTTGTGAACTACTGAAGACATTGTATTGCTTCAGTTGTTGTAAACAACTGAGGACTTGGTGTTAGCCATCAGTAGTTGTGAAACTACTAAAGACATGGTTTTGTCCTTCAGTTGTTTGGGTATGAAACAGCAGCTGTTGGCATCAGCTGAAGAGTAAAATTACTCATCAGCTGTTTCCGTCAAATCAGTTGTTTCATGCTGGCCTCCATATTTACTCATCAGCTCTTTAGCTGACTTTCAGATGTTTCATTGACCCTTCAGCTCTTGTGAATATTTATGCCTTCAGCTCTTGTGAACAGATGTTCACAAGTGCTGATGAAATACTCCAGAGCTGGTGAACAAATTTTGTCTTCAGTACTTGTGTAAGATTACACATCAGTACTTATGAACAAAATTTGTTCTTCAGTACTTATTTGTTTGAAAATGATACATCAGTAGTTGTAATCCACCTCACTACATCAGTTGTTTTCAACAAATAATGTACATCAGTACTTTGAAGCATGTTAGTCTTCAGTAGTTGTGAAAATGCTGAAGACTAAATTACTCATCAGTACTTATATTTGACCTTTGCATACTAATGCTCATCAGTACTTGTGAACTGAGAGCATCAGTATTGGACAAATTATTCTAGCTGCAGCATACCAAGCCTTAGGACCAGGTTTTGAAATGTGGCACTATCTAAAGGCTTAGTAAATATATCTGCAAGCTCATCAGCACTAGGCACAAACTTTGGATCAATCAGACCTTTTTCATAGCAATCCCTAATAAAATGATGTCTAATCTCTATATGTTTGGTCCTAGAATGCTGGACTTGATTTTTAACAATGCAAAGAGCTGAAGCACTATCCATTAATAATGGAGTCTTAGTCTCTGTAATGCCATAATCCAAGAGTTGGTTCTGAAGCCAGAGTATCTGAGATATATAACTTGCAGCAGCAATGTACTCAGCTGCAGCAGTGGATGTAGCAATTGATGTTTGTTTCTTACTCTGCCAAGAAACTAAACAATTGCCTAGGAATTGGCAACCACTAGAAGTGGATTTTCTGGTGACTTTGCATCCTGCATAGTCACTATCAGAGAAAGCAACTAATTTGCAAGAATGCCCAGTTGAATACCAAAGACCTAGTGATTGGGTACCTTGCAGATATCTAAAGATCCTTTTGACTGCAATCAAATGGGATTCTTTAGGTGCAGCCTGAAATCTAGCACAGGCACATATTGCAAACATGATGTCTGCTCTAGAAGCTATGAGGTACATCAAGGACCCAATCATACATCTGTAAAGGGTTTCATCAACCGCTTTACCTTTCTGATCTACATCTAGTTGTGTGATGTTGCTCATGGGAGTAGAACAGGGCTTGCAGGTTTGTAAATCAAACTTATTCAACAACTCCTTTATGTATTTGGACTGATGGATGAAAATTCCATCATCCCTTTGTTTAATTTGCAAACCTAGAAAGAACTGTAATTCCCCCATAGCACTCATTTCAAACTTTTGCTTCATGAGCATTGTAAATTCATCACACAACTTTGGATCAGAGGATGCAAAGATGATGTCATCTACATAAATTTGAACAAGGAGCTTATGTTGTCCCACAGTCTTGATGAACAAGGTTTTATCAATGGTGCCTCAAGTGAACTTATTTTGGAGAAGAAAAGTTGATAGTGTCTCATACCAAGCTCTAGGAGCTTGCTTCAGCCCATAAAGAGCCTTATCAAGCTTGTACACCTAATCAGGATGTTTATTGTCCTCAAATCCTGGTGGTTGACACACATAAACTTCTTCTTTTATTTTCCCATATAAGAAGGCACTTTTGACATCCATTTGATAAACCTTAAGACTGTGAAAGTGTAAGGCCCCGCTCACCGGGCACCTTACTGTTGGTTCTTCATTGCACATAATACATACATATAGTATATAATCATAAAATAACGCAGCGGAATTGATAAAATATACATTCTCATTTCATCATAAAAGCTTTTACATCATTGTCTAACTTTACTACTAAAGATTTCATCTTCTCTGTGTACACAATGGTCCTAAACAGTGACCTCTAATAGAAGATATTAAGTTCAAACATATCTTTTTCATCATAAAGGAGATTCCTTAAGTAATCCCGTTTATCAGGGTTCTTAAGAAATCTCACACTTGCATGCAACATGATGTGTTGCGTGCATTACGGGCCCACAACACATGACGTTGCAGCATTATCGAATGGAGAATGCCATTCCAAAAGAGCTGAGTAGCCGCCTCGTGCCATCCTCAGCAACACTACCTGCCAACTAGAAACACATAAAAAGTCAGCATTACTGAGTGAGTTCTAGTTTTATAATAAAACATACTTTTACTCATTAAAAGTATCCTTTCATACATGCGTTCACACATCATACGTACACAGAGATAATTTTCATTATTATCTTCATCATTCGTTATCCATCGTTATCTTTAACTTCTCGTATGGATTCTGTCAGTCTTTACCCACTTCATAGCACTCGGCTATGATTACTGTGGTCGAATGACAAGAATCCCGTTTCGTACATACTTGCACATTGAAAGGTGATTGTACCAATACCATATGCTACACCCCGATCGTTATTAGCTACCGGGCCGAAGTCAACATATGAACAACAAAACGTATGCCACGGTACTAGAGGTAAGCGGTAGAGGTACCATGACCATGGTCGATCACAGAGAAGGACCAATCGCGTTATTCAATGCTTGCAAGACTTAATTCGTTCGTTTATTAATGCATGTATTCATCATCGTTCTTCTTTTCGTTCACTCGTTAATACATGCATTCATCATCATGTTCCTCTTTCATTATCTTTCACTTTACGTTACAAAATACTTCATTCATTCATTCTCGTTATTCGTAATGTTTCGGAAAGATAAACATACACAATCACAAGGAACATACACACCCATCATACATTCATCATCATACATAGCATCATACATACGTAATCATAAATAGCATCATCATTCACATCAGCCCTTCATGGGAGACTGAACCTATCCCAGTCGCATGTCCTCCATGAGACTGGACCGTGCGATTGGGCTGTCATGCGAACGGGCATACAATCGTGCGACTGGACTTCCTTCCGTACGACTAGACATTATACGACTGGGCTATATGCGACTAACCCTTAACCGTACGACTGAACTATTCTGCGATTGGACCTATGCGACCGAAACCCCCAATCGCATAGCCCATCATGCGACTGAGGCTCAATCGTGCGTCTGAGCCTCAATCGTGCAATTGGACATCAACTAATCTTCATTCGGCCGAATGGCCCTTCAGTCGCATAACCCTAGCTGGGCAGCGACTGGAGTTCTTCATAAACTGCAGTCGCGAACCAACGCACACAAACCCACCGTAGACTCATTTTCAGCCCAAATCAACCCTCCCAAGTCTCAGGGATTCATACTAGGACATCATACAAGCATATACAAGTCCTAATTCTTACTATAAACATATTACTCAAGATTTACCCAAATCGGTCAAACTTTCACTATTTCAAAAAATAGGGTTTCTATGTGATTCCAGCCCCAAAATCATTCAAAAACGTGTAAAAGAGGGGTCCTAGAACTCACAATAACAGGTAGGAGTTGATGAGCTTCGATTTGGCTTGCTTCTTGAAAATTCGGAGCTCGGTCAGCACTTTCCCTCTTTCTTCTCTGCTCTCGTTCGCTCTCTGCTCTCTTTCCCGACTGAAATTTCTAAGTGTTAGGAAGAGAATGAGAGCTGCTCCCCTTTTATACCCATAGCTCAATCGCATCTGGTCCAGGGGCGACTGGACCTTCAGTCGCATGTACACCATGCGATTGGACCCCAGTCGCATGTGTTCCATACGGTTCATCCTTCATTCGGGCGGTTGAACTCTAATCGTACGATTCAGCTTCAATCGGCCGAATAGCATGCGGTTGAACCTCCAGTCGCATAAATCCCAAGCGACTGAGGCTCAGTCGCACAACCTATCAAAAAGTCAAACTTTCGGGTGTTACAAGTCCACCCCCCTTATTTTAGGTTTCGTCCCCGAAACCTGTTATTCTTCGAACAATCGTGGGTAGTGCTGCCTCATTTCTTCTTCAGTTTCCCACGTTGACTCGGATCCCTTCCTGTGCCGCCACTGTACACGCACAAGGGGAACCACTTTATTCCTTAACCTCTTCTCTTTACGATCGATGATCGCCACTGGTTGCTCTACATAGTTGTGCCGTTCGTCTACTTCGATGTCTCCCAGTGGAACGACCATGTCCTCGTCCGCCAAACATTTCCTCAGATGAGACACGTGGAAAGTCGGGTGGATTCCACTTAGCTCATCTGGTAGATCCAACCTATAGGCTACCTCCCCTACTCGAGCAACTATTCGGAAAGGGCCTATATACCGCGGACTCAACTTACCTTGCTTCCGGAATCGGATGATCCCCTTCCAAGGTGAGACCTTCAACATAACTCGGTCTCCCACCTGGAACTCAATCGGCCTGCGTCGTTTGTCGGCGTACGATTTCTGTCAGTCTTGGGCTGCCTTCATATAAGCTTTAATTCTTTTGAGCTTTTCAGTCGTAGCCTCGACCACCTCGACGCTTCCCAATTCTTTCTGACCAATTTCACCCCAACAGACGGGTGTCCTGCATCTCCTACTGTATAGCATCTCATAAGGCGGCATGCCGATACTGGCGTGATAACTGTTGTTGTACGAGAATTTAGCTAATGGTAGGTGGTCATCCCAACTTCCCCCGAAGTCAATAACACATGCTCGGAGCATGTCCTCCAAAGTATGAATGGTCCTTTCCGACTGACCATCAGTTTGAGGATGATAAGCCGTGCTAATATGCAACCTCGTCCCCATAGCATCGTGGAATTTCTTCCAAAATTTGGATGTAAACCGGGTGTCGCGATCAGACACAATCGACACCGGTACACCATGACGTGTCACAATCTCTTTGATGAAAAGATCGGCCAACCTTTCGGACGAATATGTCTCGCGCATCGGTAAGAAGTGAGCACTCTTCGTCAATCGATCCACAATCACCCAGATCGTATCATACCCTATCGGGGTACGTGACAGCTTTGTGATAAAATCCATGGTGATGTGCTCCCACTTCCATTCCGGTATGTCCAACGGTTGAATCTTTCCATACGGCTTCTGGTGCTCTGCCTTTACTTGCAAACACGTGAGGCACTTACTCACATACTCCACCACATCACGTTTCATACCCGGCCACCAATAATCTTTCTTCATATCTTGGTACATCTTGTTGGCACCGGGATGAATGGAGTATCGAGACTTATGAGCTTCATCCATAATCCTCATTCGCAGATCCCCAAGTCGAGGAATCCACATACGCCCAAACCGGGTTCTAACACCCGTTGCGTTCTCACCCAACTCCGCGACCAGACCTCTCATTCGTTCAGAGTTAAGATGTTCGTCTTTCAAAGCTTCATCTTGGAACTCTTTGACCTGTTTCATTACGTCGGAGGTCATGATTAGCTGGTACGCCTTCACCCGAATTGGCTCGGGCCTCTCCTTTCGGCTAAGGGCATCCGCCACCACGTTGGCTTTGCCCGGATGGTAATGGATCTCACAATCATAGTCCTTTATAAGCTCCAACCATCGCCGTTGCCTCATATTCAGATCTTTTTGCTTGAAGAAGTACTTCAAGCTTTTGTGGTCGGTAAAGATGGTGCACTTCGTTCCGTAGAGATAGTGCCTCCAAATCTTTAACGCGAAAACCACAGATGCGAGCTCCAAGTCATGAGTAGGGTAATTAACCTCATGGACTTTCAACTGCCGGGATGCATAAGCTATAACCTTTCCCCTCTGCATCAACACGCATCCCAACCCCGAATAAGAAGCATCAGAATAAACCACTAGATCTTCGCTTCCCTCGGGTAATGATAGAACCGGAGCTTGGGTCAATCTTGTCTTCAGTTCTTCAAATGCCTTTTCTTGAGCTTGACCCCATATAAACTTTACATCTTTCCGGGTCAACTTGGTCAGTGGAGAAGCAATTTTGGAAAAGTCTTGGATGAACCTTCGGTAGTAACCCGCCAAACCCAAGAAACTTCGGATCTCAGATGGCGTCTTTGGAGACTTCCATTGCATCACCGCTTCCACTTTCGCCGGATCAACCATAATTCCATCCGGATTTACCACGTGACCCAAGAATTGGACCTCACGCAACCAAAATGCGCACTTAGAGAATTTTGCATACAATTTCTCCCTTCTCAACGTCTCTAGAACTTCGCGAATGTGACCGGCATGCTCAGTCTCGTTCTTCGAATAAATCAAGATGTCATCAATGAATACAATCACCGATTTATCCAACATCGGCCGGCACACCCTATTCATCAGGTCCATAAAAGCAGCTGGCGCATTGGTCAGACCAAAAGACATGACGAGGAACTCATAGTGACCATAGCGCGTACGAAAAGCTGTTTTAGGGATATCCTGCTCCTTCACCTTCAGTTGATGGTAGCCTGATCGAAGATCTATTCGTGAAAACCAACTAGCACCCTGAAGTTGATCAAACAAGTCGTCGATCCTCGGCAAGGGGTATCTGTTCTTTACCGTCATCTTATTCAGCTGGCGGTAGTCGATGCACATCCTCATACTACCATCCTTCTTCTTTACAAACAGGACCGGAGCACCCCAAGGTGAGATACTCGGTCGGATAAACCCCTTATCCAGCAGCTCTTGTAACTGCTCCATCAACTCTTTCATCTCTGTCGGGGCCAATCGGTATGGTGCTTTGGCAACAGGTTGGGCGCCTGGTATCAGATCAATCTGGAACTCGATCTCTCTGTCAGGTGGCAATCCCGATAAGTCTTCCGGGAACACGTCTGGGAACTCACACACAACCGGAACATCAGATAGTTGTGGTGTTGGCTTTTCTACATCCTTTACATAACATAAAAAGGCGTTACATCCACGCCTCATGCATTTTCCCGCCACTGCCATTGAGATCACCTTCGGAATCATAGTAACCCGATCGCCATAAACTGTCACTGGACTACCGTTGGGCGCTGTTAAACTGATCATCTTCTTACGACACACAATGTTCGCCTCGAAATCTGCCAACCAATCCATCCCAAGCACCAAATCGAAACCGCCTAACGTCATCGCAAATGGTTTAACTGGGAATTTGTGACCCTCCAGTTCTATATCGCAACCCTCAATTACCTCGAAAATCCGGGTGGTTTTTCCTATAGAAGTCTCTACATCAAACGGCACATCCACACGTCTACTACTAACGGGCAATTTGGCACAGAAAGCAGCAGAAATAAAACTCCTACTGGCACCCGAATCAAATAATACAGAGGCTAAAGTTTGGTTCACCAGAAATGTACCGGACACTACATCGGGGTCCGTCCTAGCCTCTTCCTATGTCATTGTGAATGCCCTGGCGCTTGCTCTCAGACCTTCACTTCCCGTCTTCTTTACCCCTGAAGACTCAGCCCTCGGCTTCTTACAGTCTCTGCTCATATGACCACCTTCCCCACAGTTAAAACACTTGCCCATCCGGCAATCCTTTGATATATGTCCCGTCTTCCCATACTTAAAACAGATGTTGGATCCCCATTTGCACTCCCCTGAGTGCTCCCTTCCACACTTACCACACTTCCTCACCCCAGCTCCAGTCACGACCACACGGTGGTCATCCACCCTCGCCTTCTTGTTGCTCGTCGAAGTATCACCCCGACCAAATCTCTTCCCCTGCCAGTTCTTCTCCCCACTTCCCTTCTTGCTACCCTCAGCCTTTACCAACGCAGCCCGTTCATCGAATAACCTTCCCGCCAAATCCACTGCCGACCTGAAAGTGCTTGGTCGGGCAGAAATCAAGTGCCAATGAATTTCAGCTGGCAGCCCCTGAATATACCGGTTGATCTTTCGAGACACCGGCGTCACCTGCTCTGGCACCAACAGCGCCAATTCGTTAAACTTGGTGGTGTATTGTTGGTGGGTCATCGTCCCCGCCTCCAACTGCAGGAACTCTCTCTCAACTCGGTCCATTTCCCGACGAGGACTGAATTCCTCAATCACCAGCCTTTTTAACTCAGCCCACTTCATCTTCCCTATAGCCCTGCTACCCTCGGCTTGGATTATATTGTTCCACCAGCACAAAGCCGACCCTGTGAAAGAGTGGGTAGCAAACTTCACCTTCTTATCCTCCTGGCAATCACTAATATCGAGGACAGCTTCCATTTCCATCACCCATTGATGAGCATCAGTAGCAGTACCAGAACCATCAAAAGTTGGGGGCTTGCACCTCATGAATGCCCCGTAGTTACAACCCCGGGCTGTCTCCTGTAACTGCTCTTCTTCCTCTTCCTCTTCATCATCGGATAATACTGTTTCTGCTTCTGTCTGTTGCTGTCTACCTGAGGACCGATTCCTCCCTCGTCTCTCATCTTCACGTACTGCCTTTATCACTTCGGTCACTACAGACGGTAAGATCGTCTGCATGACCTGATGTACTTCCTCAACCACTGCCTCTTTTACCGAGGCCCTCAAATCCGCGCTTTCGTCTGCCTCCTCCTGATGAGGAGTCTCGTTTTCCTCATGAACTACTTTCTCTGTCCTAAGTCTTCCTCGCGTGTTACGCGGTTCATCACCATGTCCACCGCCACGGGAAGCTTTAGATGATCTACCACCGACCATCTTCTATCACACTGAAAGATTCAAACACCAACACGGTCATTCAAGGAAATAGCTCAGTTTATGTCAAGTATAGTAAGTCCCTAATTACAGTGGCCAGTTGTGATTAGCCACTTACTCTACTCTTCGTACCCCGAGCATTACCTATCCTGACTATATTAGTATCTAAGTCTAACAGTACACATAATTCACATATCATGCGCACATAATACCAGTTAATCTTTAAGAAAAATACCTGATGGCACGCAACTACTCAGATGGCATTCTCATTCTCCCTGTCCCATTCTCAGTTTAAGTTTAGGTTTATTGTGAAAATTTACCCGTTTTACTTAAACCTGGCTCTGATACCAACTTGTAAGGCCCCGCTCACCGGGCACCTTACTGTTGGTTCTTCATTGCACATAATACATACATATAGTATATAATCATAAAATAACACAGCGGAATTGATAAAATATACATTCTCATTTCATCATAAAAGCTTTTACATCATTGTCTAACTTTACTACTAAAGATTTCATCTTCTCTATGTACACAATGGTCCTAAACAGTGACCTCTAATAGAAGATATTAAGTTCAAACATATCTTTTTCATCATAAAGGAGATTCCTTAAGTAATCCCGTTTATCAGGGTTCTTAAGAAATCTCACACTTGCATGCAACATGATGTGTTGCGTGCATTACGGGCCCACAACACATGACGTTGCAGCATTATCGAATGGAGAATGTCATTCCAAAAGAGCTGAGTAGCCGCCTCGTGCCATCCTCAGCAACACTACCTGCCAACTAGAAACACATAAAAAGTTAGCGTTGCTGAGTGAGTTCTAGTTTTATAATAAAACATACTTTTACTCATTAAAAGTATCCTTTCATACATGCGTTCACACATCATACGTACACAGAGATAATATTCATTATTATCTTCATCATTCGTTATCCATCGTTATCTTTAACTTCTCGTATGGATTCTGTCAGGCTTTACCCACTTCATAGCACTCGGCTATGATTACTGTGGTCGAATGACAAGAATCCCGTTTCGTACATACTTGCACATTGAAAAGTGATTGTACCAATACCATATGCTACACCCCGATCGTTATTAGCTACCGGGCCGAAGTCAACATATGAACAACAAAACGTATGCCACGGTACTAGAGGTAAGCGGTAGAGGTACCATGACCATGGTCGATCACAGAGAAGGATCAATCGCGTTATTCAATGCTTGAAAGACTTAATTCGTTCGTTCATTAATGCATGTATTCATCATCATTCTTCTTTTCGTTCACTCGTTAATACATGCATTCATCATCATGTTCCTCTTTCATTATCTTTCACTTTACGTTACATAATACTTCATTCATTCATTCTCGTTATTCGTAAAGTTTCGGAAAGATAAACATACACAATCACAAGGAACATACACACCCATCATACATTCATCATCATACATAGCATCATACATACGTAATCATACATAGCATCATCATTCACATCAGCCCTTCATGGGCGACTGAACCTATCCCAGTCGCATGTCCTCCATGCGACTGGACCGTGCGATTGGGTTGTCATGCGAATGGGCATACAATCGTGCGACTGGACTTCCTTCCGTACGACTAGACATTATACGACTGGGCTATATGCGACTAACCCTTAACCGTACGACTGAACTATTCTGCGATTGGACCTATGCGACCGAAACCCCCAATCGCATAGCCCATCATGCGACTGTGGCTCAATCGTGCGTCTGAGCCTCAATCGTGCGATTGGACATCAACTAATCTTCATTCGGCCGAATGGCCTTTCAGTCGCATAACCCTAGCTGGGCAGCGACTGGAGTTCTTCATAAACTGCAGTCGCGAACCAACGCACACAAACCCACCGTAGACCCATTTTCAGCCCAAATCGACCCTCCCAAGTCTCAGGGATTCATACTAGGACATCATACAAGCATATACAAGTCCTAATTCTTACTATAAACACGTTACTCAAGATTTACCCAAATGGGTCAAACTTTCACTATTTCAAAAAATAGGGTTTCTATGTGATTCCAGCCCCAAAATCATTCAAAAACGTGTAAAAGAGGGGTCCTAGAACTCACAATAACAGGTAGGAGTTGATGAGCTTCGATTTGGCTTGCTTCTTGAAAATTCGGAGCTCGGTCAGCACTTTCCCTCTTTCTTCTCTGCTCTCGTTCGCTCTCTGCTCTCTTTCCCGACTGAAATTTCTAAGTGTTGGGAGGAGAATGAGAGCTGCTCCCCTTTTATACCCATAGCTCAATCGCATCTGGTCCAGGGGCGACTGGACCTTCAGTCGCATGTACACCATGCGATTGGACCCCAGTCGCATGTGTTCCATGCGGTTCATCCTTCATTCGGGCGGTTGAACTCCAATCGTACGGTTGAGCTTCAATCGGCCGAATAGCATGCGGTTGAACCTCCAGTCGCATAAATCCCAGGCGACTGAGGCTCAGTCGCACAACCTATCAAAAAGTCAAACTTTCGGGTGTTACAGAAATGCAGCATAGGCTAGGAACAGTCTGATTGCTTCCAGTCTTGCCACAGGGGCAAAGTTCTCATCATAGTCGATGCCTTCCTCTTGTGCAAATCCTTGGACAACCAGCCTGGCCTTGTTCTTGACAATTTGGCCCTTATCATCTGTTTTGTTCCTGAATACCCATTTGGTGCCTATTGCACACTTCCCTTGGGGTAAAGGAACAAGCTCCCACACTTGCTGTTTCTTGAACTGAAGAAGCTCAAGCTGCATTGCTTCAACCCATCCATTGTTGTGGATGGGGCTGCTGAACCTACAGGAGCATCCGGTTTAGTGGACTCAGGAAGATTGTCACTAAACCTGAAGAGGTGAGTACTGACTACATCATCATCAGTACCACCAGGTGGAGAACTATTGACAGGCTCAACAGCTGGAGGTTGATAAGGAACATATTGCAGTATGTCCAGATCAAACAACTCCATAAGGTTTTGTGGAATTTTGTCCTTTGGAGATTCATTGAACTTAACATGCAGAGTTTCTTCAACCACCTTTATCCTACAGTTAAAGACTCTGTATGCCTTGCAAGTTGATGAATAACCAACAAAATACCCTGCATCCACCTTACTAGCAAACTTCTGGAGTGGGTTGCTAGTGTTGAGAATAAAACATGGACACTCAAAGGCTCTAAAGAATGAAATCAGAGGAGCCAAATGATGAAGTACTTTATAAGGAGTCTTCATCAACCTCTTATTCACTAAAGCTCTATTTTGTACATAGCAAGCTGTATTGACAGCTTCAGCCCAAAAGGTCAGTGGCAACCCTGAGTCAGCCAATATTGACCTTGCTGCTTCAATGAGAGTCCTGTTCTTTCTCTCCACCACTCCATTTTGCTCAGGAGTTCTAGGAATACTAAACTGCCTTTTAATTCCCTTGGACAGGTAGAAGTCATCAAGTGTGTGGTTTCTAAATTCTGCTCCATTGTCACTCCTCACACACTTGACCTGTAGGGAATACTGCTTTTCTATAAATAACACAAAGTTCATGATAGTCTTGGCTGCTTCATCCTTGGAGTGCAAGAAGAAAGTCCATACAAACCTGGAATAATCATCCACAATTACCAGGAAGTATTTCTTCTTTGCCATGCTCATCACTCTGACAGGACCAAAGAGATCCATGTGCAGGAGCTGCAAGCAGGCAGTGGACTTTGGTTCTTTTATTGAAGGGAATGAAACTTTATGTTGTTTTCCTTTTAAGCAAGCAGTGCAGTTGTCTTCACACTTGAACTCCTTCAAAGGCAATCCTCTTACTAAACCATGGCTTATCAGCTGATTCATGTTCTTGAAATTAACATGCCCCAGCCTTCTATGCCATAGAGTAGACTCTTGAGGAGATGCCTTGGAGAATAGGCAAGGATGGCCTTTTAGACCTATCTTTTTGGAAAGATCTAAGGCATACACTATTCCTGTCCTGTTGGCCTTCAGGAGAGTGTATTCATCCAACACCTTGTCAATCAATTTAGAACGTTGGATGACAGAATCCGACAGTTCTTGCTTGTGAAAAGGGCAATATGGCCTTTATCACACATTTGACTGACACTCAAGAGGTTGTACTTGAGATTCTCCACATGGTTAACATCATCAAACCTTATTTCCCCATTGGAAACAAAGCCTTTACCGATGATGTAACCCTTTGCATCATTGCCAAAGGAAACAAATCCCTTCTTTCCTTGAGAGTAGTCATTAAGAAGGGAGCTGCTTCCTGTCATGTGCATAGATCCTCCACTGTCTACATACCAGATGCTTCTTTGGCATGTTGAAGAACCCTGCAATCATAACCACATGTTAGTTAGTTTTAGAGACCCAAACCTGTTTGGTTTTGGGTCTGTTCTCAACTATAGATGCAACACTAACAGGTGTGTTATGTGTAACAGCCTGAGGTGAAGAAGATGGTGTAGAAGAGGAACCCTTTGGCTTGGACTTCCTTTTCTATGGTTTCAACATAGGAGCATCTAAATGGTTGACTCTTCCCATTAGATGCTGAACCATCATCATCAGCTGTGTCTGATTCTGTGATAAAGCTTTCAGCTTTTCAGACATATTGGAGTTTGCTGATGATGGATTCCTATGTTGTACCATCTTTTTCTGAGCAACCTCAGCTGTTTCCTGAGTAACCCCTACTTTCTTTATAGATTTAGCTTTGGGTTTAGGGATTTCAGGCTTTGATGTTGCTAGTACAAACTTGGTCTCAAACTCATTTTTCATTTCATTTATCAGCTCTTTAATTTTCTCCTTTTGTTTGAGTTTGGAACCCCTTTTGTACCAGCAATCATCAGTAAGATGATTGAACAAGCCACATATCTCACATGGCTTCTTCTTCATCTTGTGTTGATCATCAACCAAAGAAGATGAAACTGCTGAAGACTTGTTCTTCAGCTGTTTGTTATCAGTACTAGCAGTTTTCTTCCCTTTAGTACCTGCTTTCCTGACCTCTTCTTTAGTTGTCTTCAAACCTTTTCTACTATCAGTTTTCTTCTCTTCAGTGCTGGCACTAGTTGAGGTTTGAACTTTAGGTGTTATCACTTGCTCTCCAGTACTTTCAGTACTTCTAGAGACAACACCTGAGTTGATTAACCTTTTGATCATGTGACAGTCAGCATTTGAACCAACAGCTGTTGTAGCATCAGCTGAATGGTTTTGGCAGGAGCTAATGCTGACTTTTATCTCTGATGATGCTGAATCAGAAGATAGTAGGTCACATGATGAGAAGGATTGGTTATTGCTCTCTCCATCAGATTCAACTTCTGCTCTTGAAGTAAAATCTGTCGGAGGAGCAGTGTGATTATAACCAATCCCAAACTTCACATTGGAAGCTGATTGCTTCTTAAGAAGCATTTCAAAACCCTTGCATGATTGCACCCATCAATCACACTCTACTTGGGTGTTTGCAAGAGTTTTCTTGAGGTCTCTGTACTTCTCTAGAAGTACATCTTCCCTAGCTTTACCATCTTTGATTTGGCATTTAAGCTTGTAAATCTCATCATTTTTCTCTTTAAGTGCAGCCTCAAAATCAGCTTTTCTTTTGGAAATAGGGTGCTCTAGCACAAGATTTTTATCTATTAAAGCTACATTTGATTCTCTAATAGAAGCAAATGCTACTATGCATGATTCAGAACAAAGCTTGGCTTTGGCCTCAGATGATACCAGTGATGAGGCATTGGATGATGACCCCTCAGCAGACTCAAGGGCCATCAGAGCAAGATTTCCAAAAGGACTATCACCACCATGTTGACCAGCACCTTGGAGTAGTTGTTCCTAACCAGATAGATCATCTGGTAGACTACTCCAATCAACAACTCCTGGGGTGAAGAAGCTGTGTTGTTGAGGTTGTGTTTGATGTTGAGATGGGGAAGACTGAGGCTCAGGAAGAGCCTGTGGTGGTTGAGCAGAAAGTGCTTGAGTTTGACTGGGCTGAGGCACGTAGTAGCAGGGGTATGAGTATGGCATATACCCCTGAGGCACAAAATAAGCAGGTGATGCCTGTGCTTGTGATGGATGACCAGAACTGGAGGAAGGTTGCCCTCTGTGTTGTGAGCTATTGCTTGGAAAAGTCACAAAGGGTGCAGAGGAGTTAGATCCAGATGATCTACACTCTCTAGCAAAGCGTCCAAGCCTTTGACACTTGTGACACCTCAACTTGCTCTTGTCAAAACCAACTTTGGTTTTGCCAGAGAGACCAGGGAATTTCCTACCAGTTCTTTTGTAGAACTTTTGAGATCTGATATTGATCATTGCCATTTGGTTCAAAATATCCATCTCTTCCAGATCATCATCTGGAATGCCCTTCAAGTCCTCCATCAGAAAGCACAAATTTTCACTGCTGCCTCCTGAACTACTACCTACACCAACAAAAGCTTGTTCAGAGTTGGTAGAGAAATAAATATGCTCATCATAAGAAGTCTCTGATGAAGCATATTCAGACTCCTGACTTATCAAGGCAGCATTTCCTTGAACAAAGTCATCAGCGAGCTTGCCAGAGGTGGACAGCTTCCTCTTTTGCTCTATCTCTCTCTCAAATGTGAGCAGTTTCCCATGAAGTTGGGTGAGAGATAGAGTTTCTAGATTTGCACTGGAGCGTAGGAAAATGGTATAAGTGTCCCATCTCTCAGGCAGTGATCTGAGGAACCTGTTGTAAATCTGGCTGTTGGAGTACTCTTGTTTGACCATCTTCAGCTCAGAGATCAAACAAGAGAACCGCTCAAACTGCTGGGTCAGAGTCTCACCCTTTCTATATGAGAATGTCTCATATTGTTGGGCGAGGATTTCCCTATTGTTTGCTAAGACCGAATCAGTTCCTCCAAATTGTTCCTTTAGAGCGACCCATAGGTCATGAGCAGTCTCATGATGCAAAAGCCCTGAGTAAATCTCATTTGGAATAGCCATGGCTAAAATTCCATGGGCTCTAGCATCAATCTCGAACAGCTTTAGATCTTCGTCCGAATATTGTTCAGGTTTCTTCGGAACCTGTTCATTAGATTCAGGGACGCTCACCATAGGCTTGTATGGTCCATGCACCACTGACTTCCAACAACCAGCACTGTTGACAGACAAGTGGTGAAGCATACGTCGTTGCCATATGTTATACTCATTCCTCACAAGCATCGGAGGCTTGGTTGAGGAACCAGTATTGTGAGGATCGTTTGTTGGTGTAGTCATCTCAGTTATTAGTCAAACTCAAGTTTAAACAAAACAAATATAGCTCAAAACCACCAGAGAACCTCAAGTTTACGGCCAGAAACAGCAGAATCTCTCTCTCTACAGCTAATTCTTGCAAATTGCTAATTCGATCAAACGTAGAGATCAAAAGAGCAGTTTCAAATGATCAGTAGTGAAATCGATCAATGATTAACCTGCTCTGATACCATTTGACAGGATCTCAGCCTCTAGTTTGATCAATTAGATTGTGTTCGCAGCGGATTTAGCATGATAGTTAGCAATTAATGCAAGAACATAAGGAATATTGCATGTAAAGTAAATTGTAGAGAGAATAATTCTGCATAAAAAGGAATAATATTCTGTTTATTTCACATGTTTTGGCGTGGAATACAATCAGGTCACTGCCCTTTTATAGGCAAAAGACCCATACTGTTGTCAGATTCCACTGACATTAAACAGTTATTTAACTAACTACTGATAGAACACAAACTACTGAAGATATCACAACAGCTGACATCTTCTTACAAAATTCCTAAGTGTTCTACCTATTAACTACTGAAAAGCTACAACGATTGAAGAACAAACTCTTCAGTCGTTTACAACTACTGAACTATAACAACTGAAGAACAAACTCTTCAGCTGTTGTACAAACTACTGAAAGAAAAATATAAAACTACTGAAAAGAAAAACCATCACAACAACTGAAGAAGACTTCTTCAGCTGTTGTGACAAACTCTGAAGCTTCAGCACTTTGGTCTTCAGACTTTGATCTTCAGATGATTCATCAGCTGATGACTTCAGTAGTTGTCATCAGCTGATGTCTTCAGTCGTTGTCTTCAGACTTTGTGCATCAGTAGTTGATCTTCAGTTCTTCAGTTCTTCAGACTTTGATCTTCAGCACTTGTCTTCAGTACTTGAAGTTGTCAGTACTTGTATTTATCAGTACTTCAGACTTCAGTACTTATCTTCAGTACTTTGGGATCTTCAGCTGTTGTACTTCAGATCTTTGATCTTCAGCTGTTGATTCTTCAGATTTTGTCAAACTGCTGATGAAGGTATTCAGCAGTTGTTGTGATGTCATGTGGGACTTAGAGGTTTTCCTGATCTTGGCTCATTGGTTCTTTTGGCCCAACACTACTATCCAAATCCAAAAATTCAGATATTCAGAATTTCGAATATCTAGAATTTAGGATATCCGGATTTTCAAATAATTCGGGTTTGAAACTTTGGAATTTCCATTTGAATAATTGGATTCAGATAATTTGCACACCCTTATAGATGATTATAGAAATTTTAATACACATATCTTATATTTGAGTAGAAGTAAAGTTTCCATGTGATCTTGTGGTGCAAACCATGAGTAAAAGATCTCTAACAATTAAAGTACTTGTTACAATATTACTTGGAGTAATCAGCATAATTAACAAATCCGTACGGAAAAGTCTTCTTTAATGAGACCCCTTAGCAATGACGTTCACAAGATATAACCTTTGAAATTTTCACATAAATGTGTGCTAGCTTCATTAAACCAGTTATAGATTGAACAAATGATTTGATGGTAGGGATGTTTATCGGATCGAATAATGGATTATTCATATTTGAAAGTTTCATGACCTTATCCGAAATCCGATCCAAACAAGGGATATATCTATCCTATCCAAATGTATCCGAAATCAATTCGGTTTGGATGCAGATAAATCAAAATAATCCGAACAAAGCAAATAACATTTTTTTTTATTTTTTTCTCATTTTTGTGTTAATTCTTTATTCTTGACATTTTACTTTTTTATTTCATAACATTTTATTGGTTTAAAATCGCAATAGAACATATAAAACCATAAGATATAAATTTGTCTTAAACACAAATTAAAATGAAAACATAATAGGAAATTGTATAAACTTTAAAGATTGGAATCTCTAATTTGGAACAATAATCAGTTATTGTGTAATGGTTTAGCATTAGAATACTAAAAGGTATTAAGACTCTTGAGTATTGAGTTGAAAACATAATAGTTGGTTGAGATTCTTATTCGATTTAATCGGATATTTGAATAATCCAAGTAACCTGAATAAAAAAGTTATGATATCCGAAGTCTGATCCAAAATTCGAACAAAGAATTCGGATTTGGATGAGTTCTTATTTGAATATCCGAATGAGGATTCAGATCGGTCTCTTCAAATCTATTGGTAGCCACCATTTTAGTTTAACAAAAGATTAAGGTGTGTTAGAGTCAAATTCAAAAGCGAAGATGATGTAAAATGTTCTAAAAATACATAGAGGATCGAGCATAGTAGAGCACTTGATCTTGATTAGCATAGAACTTATGATTATTTTAAGACGATATTCCAAGCTTGTAGGACGATAAATCCTGATTTGGAACTTGTTTCTTATTAATGACCTAAAGTTTATAGATGCTTAGAGTTTGTATCTATTGAGATATATCTATATGCCTTGGGCTTCTTGGGCTTTAATTCCAAGATCCATCAATTTTAAAGAGAATTTTTTGTAGATCTCAATTAAGGAGAGAATATAATTTAACTCCATTCTAGTCACACTCTCTCTCTCCATTTACATACTCATCTCTAACAGAGCCGGTATGGGTAGCGAATGGAGGGAGGTAAGCTATCGGAGAAGGAAGTTTCAACCCACTGGAGTCCAATCAAAGGCAGCTGAAGAGAAGATCGTCATGTTTTTCGTCACAAACATCCCAGAGTCATGCTCAAGCTCGAAACTATGGTGGAGTTTTAAAGATTACGGGAAGATTAGAGATGCTTTCGTTCCGAAGAAGGTGGACATGAACAATAAGCCATTCTCTTTTGTGCGTTTCGCTGGAGTCACGGATGTCCATAAGTTGGTAGAGAGATTAAACGAGGTCACGATCGATGGCAAGAGGATTAAAGCTAATGTTGCCAGGTACCAAAAGAACGAGGCGCATTCTCCTTCAATGTTGGACAAGGATGGGCCTGCCCCTAGACCGGTGAGGGTGTCCTCTGTCAAACCTCCGTTGGCGAGACAGGCGGTTTCGCCGGGTTCTTATTTGGAGGTGTTAGTGAAGAATAACCCCCCCTCTACTAAGGTTTTGGAGCTAGGTTCAATCCATACAAATGCATTAAGAAAATGGTCTGCGGTGTTGTTGTTTGGAACTACCAAATCCGCTCTTGCCCTTGAAAACTTGAGAAGGTACTTAGAAGATCTCGGATTGCCTGAAGTGGAGTTAAAGTATATTGGGGGCTTGCAGGTGCTGATTGTTTTTACAAGTTCAAAATGTGCGACCGATTTCTTAAATAATGGTAAAGAATCCTGGTCTCTGTGGTTCTCAAAATTGGAGATATGGAAGGGTCAGCATTTTATTTCCAAGCGCTTAGCCTGGTTATCCATCAAGGGGATTCCATTAGGACTTTGGGACGCTTCGGTCATTGAAAAGATTGCAAACGAATTCGGCGGAGTGGCATCGAATATGGATGCTTCCTGTTGGGATACTAATCTATCTCTCGCCAAATGTTGTGTGGTCGTCTCGCACCATAACGTCATCAAGGATATGCTGGAGGTGCGTTGGAACAGGGTATCTTCAAAAATTTGGGTCTCGGAAGAAGGGGTCGAATGGTTTCCAAATTTTCTTCTACTAGAATGGAATCTGAAAACGAAGATGGGAGTATTGACAGCGATTCCTCGGACGAAGGTGTCGAGGATACCTTTGATCTCAGATCGGCAGACGGATCGACCCGGTCCGGCGGAAACCAAAACGGCGAAGAAGAAAGAAGCTCTGATGGAAATGAAAGGTCCCCCATTGAGGAGCACGTAACCCGGTCACATTGCATGGGTAACATGGGAATCATCAACCAAAAAACGGCGCGTGAAGAACTCAATTATTACAACTCGAAGAATGTAGCAAACGAAGTTGGGCCTGTGGACCCAACTATTGATGGGCTTACTCATGGAATCATTAATGGGGGGTATCTCGGTGGATCAAAACTTGAACAATAATACAGCCCAAGTGGGCTCCATGGATCATCTGTCCCTGGACCTGAACAAAGTTGCGGAGACGCTCAATGATGTCGATCGGGGGGAACAGAACGATCAGGGGGAACAGAACGATCAGGGGGAACAAGCACAACAGAGGGAAAGAGCTGACTTTCCCATTCCTCGCCAGTGTTCTCCTGATCATCTCTCTTCATCTCAAAGAGCTACTCAGGTTAGGGTTAATAAGGTGAACAGGGGGAAATTACCTCCCTCTCTCAGAATGAAAGACTCACTATGGGTTGGTAAATCCTCTAGATTGGGTAAAACCCAAGGAGGGACAAAAAAAGGTTTATCATCGCCAGGGTATTCGCGTATGTTCTCTTCAAAATCAGTTTTAGGTTCCGACTCAGCTGGGGGAAGCATGGAGAATGAAATAGAAGATACTCTTATTGTCGGGGAGTTACTGGGTTTTGATCTGCAGAATCATAAGGACCATGTTCGGATCCTTGTGGAAGGTGGGGGTGACAAATGTTGTTAAAATGAACTGCATGTCCATCAATATTCGAGGAGCAAGGGGGAGCATTAAAAAATCATGGGTTCAAGGTTTAAGGAAGGCGCATAATATTAGCTTCGTCGCTCTTCAGGAATCACAAATTGAGGAGATAAGCTTGGAGGAGATTAAAGGCTTCTGGGGTAATTTGTTTTTCAAGTTCGTTTCTCAACCTTCGGCTGGTAGATCTGGGGGGTTAATCTCTATTTGGGATCCTGCCAAATTTTCGGTTAATGATATCATTTTTGATCAAAATTTCATTCTCCTAAAAGGGAATATGGCTAACTGTTCTGATGAGGTTATGATAATGAATGTTTACGGGCCCCAATCTCCGGGGGATAAGGCTCTCTTATGGAACAAGATCAGCGACCGGAAGCAACAATTAGGGGGTATATGGATGATTCTTGGTGACTTTAACGAAGTGAGATCTCAATCTGAACGATTCAACTCTTCTTTTTGTGCTTCTTCATCAAAGGTCTTCAATGATTTCATCCATCGGGCTGACCTTCACGAGTTTCCAATGGGAGGTGGCAGGTTTACTTACATGTCTTCGGATGGATCTAAATTAAGCAAACTTGACAGGATTTTGGTGTGCTCGCGGTTTTGGGATAAGTGGCCGGAGTCAGCTGTCTCAATGCTTCCTCGGAAGTTCTCTGACCATGCTCCTATTTTACTGAAATCCTCCCCTTTTGACTTTGGCCCAATCCCTTTTAAATGTTTTAATTCGTGGCTTGACAAGCCGGATTTCTCTCAGGTTGTTGAGAAGGCATATAAGGAGGCTGTGGTTTTTGGCCCTCCAGACAAACGGTTCATGATGCGTCTAAAGGCTGTCAAGATGGCTATCAATAATTGGAGGTCTAATGGCAAAATTAAAGAGGAGGAGGAGATTGCAAATCTTGAGGATAACCTAGAACGGATTGAGTCACACGCTGAATTGTTTCCTCTTACGGACGAAGAAAAACATCTCCGTATTCTATGGAAAAAGCGACTTGCTGCTCTTCAGGAAGCAAAGATCTTGGATCTAAGGCAAAAGTCCAGAATCAATTGGCTGAAGAAAGGTGACGAGAATTCCCGTTTCTTCCACAACTGTATCAACTCAAAAATAAAAAACTCTAGAGTAAACGGAATCATGGCTAACGGGGAATGGATAACCAATCCATCAAAAGTAAAAGGAGAGTTCCTGGATTATTTCGGTTCTAGATTCCTCGAAGGCTACCCTTCCAGGCCGCGATTCTACAATCCCGGGTTCCATAAGCTTACTAGCGACTTGGGAGAAGCCATTGTCGTTCCTTTCTCTCTAAATGAAATCAAGGTGGCGGTTTGGGAGTGTGGGGGAGATAAGGCACCTGGTCCGGATGGGTTCAACTTCAATTTCATAAAAAAGTTTTGGTCCCTGCTGGAGATAGACATTAAAGCGGCTTTGGACTACTTCCATTCCGGTGCTCCAATCAGCCTGGGCTGCAACTCCTCTTTCATTGCTCTCGTTCCAAAGAAAACTGGGCCTCTGGTGATCTCTGACTTTCGGCCTATCAGTCTTATTGGCTGTTTAAATAAGATTGTTTCCAAAGTAATGGCTAACCGCTTGAAAGGTGTAATCGATCTGGTGGTTAGTAAGGAACAGAATGCTTTTGTCCCTGGCAGAAACATCCACGACGGCCCTCTTATTCTATGTGAAATTGTAGCCTGGCTTAAAGCGGTCAAAAGGCCCTCTATGCTATTTAAAATCGATTTCGAAAAGGCGTATGATTCTGTCAGTTGGTCTTTTTTGGATTCTATTATGTCTCATATGGGGTTTCCCCCACTATGGAGAACGTGGGTTATGAATTATCTGACATCTGGTAAGGCGTCAATTCTGGTTAATGGCTCTCCCACGGAAGAGTTCTCCCCGTCTAAGGGTCTTCGTCAAGGTGACCCTCTTGCCCCATTCTTTTTTATCATCGTGATGGAAGCATTGCATCTTGCTTTAAACTCGGCTATCGCTGGCGGGGTTTTCAATGGGATTCGTTTGCCGGGGAATGGTCCTGTCATGTCTCACACATTTTTTGCGGATGATGCATTGATCATGGGGGAATGGTCACTCCAGAATGGGAGAAACCTTATGCGCATTTTGAGATGTTTTCAGATCGCCTTTGGTCTGAGAATTAACTTTGAAAAAAGCCAAATTTATGGGTTGGGAGTTGAAAACGTTGCTATTATCCGTATGGCGGAGTCTCTCCGATGTAAGGTGGGTGGATTTCCATTTACTCACTTAGGTGTCCCTATTGGGGCAAATATGAACCTTTCAAAAAATTTGGAACCTGTCATCCAAAAATTCAAATCTAAATTGTCTACATGGAAGATTAACTCTCTTTCTTTCGGGGGCAGGCTCACTCTGGTAAATGTTGTTTTGGGTGGCCTTCCCATCTATAACTTTGCTGTTTTCAAGGCTCCGGTGTAGGTTATAAAGAAGCTTGAAGGTGAAAGGAGGAAATTTCTATGGGGTGGTGAAAAGAAAATTAACTGGGTGAGTTGGAATGACATTTTGCTTCCACGGTCTATGGGCGGTCTGGGAGTCATCAGCCTTAAAGAGGCAAATCTTGCTATGTTAGCTAAGTGGAAGTGGCGATTCAAAACCGAATCCAACTCCATTTGGGTTTCAGTGACTAAAGCCATCCATACACAGCAGCGAAAACCATGTTCTTTCCCTTCCAAAGTCACGGTTGCTGGCCCGTGGAAGGTGATTGTAGGGGTGGACCAGGATTTACAAAAGGAAGGTGTCGTTTTCCAGCAACTTCTGAAAGCTAATGTGGGGACAGGCGAAACTATTTCCTTTTGGCACGATATATGGATTGGGCAGAAAGAGCTTAAAGTGGCTTTCCCTGACTTGTATGATCTTGAAAAAGAAAAATCATGCAAAGTAAATCAGAGAATGAAAGTAGAGGGATCTGCAGTGGATTGGATCTGGAATTGGAAGAGACATCCAAGAAGTCTGGAAGAATTGGGGCAATTGCAGCAGTTAGTCGTTTCGCTAACCGGCATCTATCCTAAATCGGGTCATGACTCGTGGGACTGGAAGGGTGGTGATGGAGAAAACGATACATTCTCTGTTAAGTCGTTGAGAAGGCTAATCCTCTCTCAGAAGTGGCCAAGAGATCTGGACCTGCTAGAATGGATCAAATAGGCGCCTTTGAAGGTCAACTGCTTTCTCTGGAAGGCAAGGTTAGATCGTCTCCCGACGAAAAGTGAGCTTGCGGTGAGAGGTGCGCTCCATGAGTCTACCGAATGTTCCATGTGTTTTGGTGCTGTGGAAACTGTTGATCACATCCTTAGGAGATGTCCTGTGGCTGATATGGTGTGGTCGGAGGTGTCTTCTTGGTGCAAATTGCCTTGCCAATTGCATCACTCGGTTAAGGAGCTTTTGGCTCTTCCTCGTTTGGGTGAAGGGTCGGCGGAAGTAAGGCTCTACAAGGAATTATTGGGGCGACGTTATGGGTATTGTGGAATGCTAGGAATGGTTTGATTTTTAAGGAGAGAAAGATATGTGTTTCGAGGATATGTGATGATATTAGGCACTACTCCTTCTTATGGAGAAAGCATCGGTCTAGATCTACGGAGGTGGAATGGCACAAATGGTGTAATTTTGATTTATAATCTTTTTTTGTTGTATGCCTGTGGATTCTTAGCTTCTTGTTGGGATCTGTTTTGTTTTAATATAAGTTCGTTTTGCTGTTCAAAAAAAAAAACTCCATTCTAGTCCAATAATTGATATTAAATTCCATTTAGATCTAATATAATAAAAGGTCGTACCAATAATCCAAAGCTCAAGATGATAACTATGCTTCGAGTGAGACTTGAATTCAAGTCTTCTTATTTTGAGCTGATACTATTATAAATTTATTGGTTAAATTTCATAAACATGACAACAAATGACAAGTTGCAATTAAATTCATAATAATTATGGAGAATTAGTACTGGACTAGACCCGACTTTAATACTAATTCATGGATCTATGTCATAAATAGATTTTACACACAAACTAAATCTTTGAGAGTTGCATCGTTGTGATGGTTCCTACCTATCATGCATAAAGAAGTCTTGTGTGTGTTTAAAACTCACTAACTAGAACTTTGTTCTTTTCAAATGACATTTTTATAGAATTCTTTGTCTTATCCAATTGAAATTTCATACCCATGAAATACTTTAATTTGACAGTAAGGTTTTCACGAGTTGGAATATTATCCCAAACTGTAGAAAATACGAAACCTACAAACATAACCGAATTATAGCAACACATCTTATGTATTATGATAAAGTGGTTCTACCGGTATATGTATGGTTGCTTGAATAAATAATTGAGTCAAGGGTTGATTGTTCATTTGACTTCTAGAGTATTATTGTTCTCATTAATTCTTTTTTTTCCACATACTCTTTGTCGGATGACTTCACTTTCTTCCAATAGTGCATCTCCAATTATAATAGCAGAAAGCCTCCAAATTTTTCATAATCTAGAAATTACAGTGACTTGGATTCCCAAATGTTTTCTACATGAGATCCCGTTACCAGTAAAGTAAACTCACAGGATCTTTCAATATCCTACGAACAACAGCAAAATTAATTTTTACGCTGACGGGTGACATTCTAAAAGTTATGACAAGAACAAAGATGCTTACCAATGCATTATCCTTGAAGGTTTTTGATTCCCGATTTTGAAACACACAATAAAAATTGTTGTTCAATGAACATAGACGAGTATGTGGCCACAATACATGATCCATTTGTGTGGTCACTTGGTCTATTGCCACTAAGATTCCCCAACCAAACACAGTAGCCATTTGCCCATTTCTATAGACCTTAATTCGTTGAGTGGGTTAGAAGGTGGTATATGGGCTCTACAGTGGACCTAGGTACGTTGGTTACTTAACCATGACAGTTGATTCTTTGTACACATTCTTTCATGTGAATCAGGTGTGGAGCGAACGAGTTCAGTTGAACCTTCGAGCTGCATGAGGGTTCATTGGCGGCCTCTTGTACACGCAGAATTACACAAACCTTTTAAAATACCTTAAGACTGTGTGTTTAAGTTCACATATGTATAGTAAATTATCAGTATATATTATTATCAGTTAACCAAGGACAATAATCTCATACCACAAGCGGGGTTTTCAACAACAGGAAGCTAATGATCATTGTACAAGAACTGAAAGAAACGGCATTAAGACCTTTGTTTGAATTATTATGTGCCTATGACCCATAAATGTTTTGGTGGAGAATTGAAGAAGGCACAGAGTTGTGGTGGAATGTAACTATGGGCCGACCGGTGGTCCAAAGAAGGCATATATCTAGCTATCGTGTGGATGAGTCGCGAGCATACCACCATCTCATGCTTGCACATATCCATCATTTACTTTTAGGTGTCATGTTATCCATAGGTACAACTTATCACTGTAGATGTTACTAAAAATATACAGTTTCACCTCTCGTATACAGTTTCAATTATAACATCCACTCATGGTGGTACTACCTAGCTCACTACTTTTTTCCCTTTTGTGAAACTATGAATATTTCAATGAGAAGAGATACATGATATAGGTACGATGAAAAGTATAGAGACTTTGCAGCTCTATTACTATTAAAGTTTATAAACTGACCTGATAGAATGATATACACGAGTATGTAATGAAACGTAATGCGTGACCTATGGATTTAATCCTATATTACATTCTTAATATTGGTTTATAAATATCTTATGGAGGTTAAATTAGATTAGGATAAACATAAGTGTAGTATAAATAGAGAGTCACATTAATTGTATTTAGTATGGTTTTGTGCATAACAATATTCCTAGAGTTGAAACGGGTTTTCTTCATATTCTTGGTGTGTTCTTGTGTTCATATTATTAATTCTTGGCCAACAATTGATATCAGAGCCAATGTGTAACTCATACTCGGGAAGAAAGGCAAGAGATTAAAGACTTGGGTGTAGTCAAGATCAAGAATCATATATTGTAGGCAATGAACATGAGACCGGGAAGACAAACCACCGATTGTATACGAGAGGAACAGTCAAACATAGTGAAAGAAGAAGTTCGCGTGCATTCTTATGAAGTCGATCAAGGTGAGATCGATTCTGTCAACAATACTGTCAAGGTTAGGATCAACAACAAATTTTCTTCCCACCAAGGATAAAAAAGAAGTAACCACAGTAGGTTTTTTAGCAGAAGATATCCAATCAGATTTGCAGATAGTCAGAAAGAAAAAGATTCGTTAAAGTAGGAGGCTTTGAATCCCGTCGGGCCTAGTAGGTAAAGAAGAAAAATAGTAGAAGTAGCAGGGTAACATGCTTGCATTTTTTCTTTGATCGTTGATCAAGAACATTGTAGTTCTAGGACCTGGAGAGGATTAAGATTTGTGGAGATCTAATTAATGAGGTGATTGATGAAAAAGTGAAAAATGATGTTTTGTTGCTGATTCGTGGAAAAAAGTAGAAAAACTAATGGATTTGATCGTGGTGAATTATGTGTTCTTGTTCAAGTGTTTGTATGTATTTTAAATGTATTTACTACAAAGGACTTAAAGAGGACTAATCACTAGGGCTCTGTCTATGTAATTGTTGCTGGGTGAAAGCAAAAGACTAAGGATCAAGGTTGAAGAATTACAAGCGTTACACGGTATTCTAGATCCGGGTGGAACATATCAAGATTAAGAGAGAGAATGAATGTTTAACTTTTATTTAAAAAATAAAAAAATATTAATATTAGTTTGTAATTATCTTATGGAGTTTGAATTAGATTAGGATAAGCATAAGTGTAGTATAAATAGAGATTCATATTCATCGTATTTGAAGTGATTTTGTGCATAGCATTATTTCTAGAGTCGAAACAAACCAAAATAATTAATTTGGGAGTTATAATAAGAAAATTTTTAAAAATAACAATTTTATATGGTTTGTTTTATAACAAAATATTTATTTTTTTTTGAAAGAAATTTTAAAATAAAATTTTAAAAAATTGATATCATTATTTTATTAGTTAGAGTCATTTCATATACGTAATTTCAGTCATATCATATCTTAAAATATCATTTTATATTAATAAATTTTATTATATTAATATTTTATTTTTTAAACACGTGTAATACACGTGTTTACTAAAACTAGTGAGCGGGATATTAAAGGATTGACCCTCACAAGGAGATAATTTATCTATCTATATCTATAACATTTTCCTCTCTTCCTACTCTAATAAAAAGATAAAAGGGTGTGACACATGTCATCATAATATTCATTCTTATTAAACTTTTTTCACTTCTCTCTCTTATTGAATAACTACATTAATTACTAATAATATTATTTATTCATTTTATATTATAATTAGTTTTTAATAGATTAATAAAGAGAATTTTTAATTAATGTTATTTCTATAGAGATAGTTTTTCATAAAAAGAATTTTTTTTCTATAAACTAAAACTCTTTTTATGTAATATTTTAAAATTGGTTTTTAAAGTAAATTTTTTATAAAACAAAAATAATTAAAAATAAGGAGTTATTCTAAGAAAATTTTTAAAAATGAAAAATTTTTAAAACATTATTTTAAAATAAAATGTTTATTTTGTTTTTGAAAAAATAAAAAAGAATTAAAAATTTCATATTATTGTTTTAGTAGTTATAGTTAGTACTAATACATAATTTCAATCATATCATGTCTTAGTTTATCATTTTATAATTATTAATTTTTATTCTATTTAATATTTTATTTATTCAACCCGTGTAATACACGGGTTTAGTAAAGCTAGTATAATAAAATAAGATTTTTCTAAGACACGTGTAATCATTTTAGCATATCAAATGACATGTGTAATCATTCTAGCATATCAAAAAAATAATTTTCTCACCTCTCTCTAATAATAAATAAATACGGAAATTTTAAAAATAATCAATTTGACTTTCTTTTTTACAAAAATATGTTAAAACAAATATATTTATATTTGTGTTTATTGTCTCTCTCATATTAAAAGATAATATTGTAAATAAGTAAACTAAACTATTAAACATCTAAAATATAAATATTATTATTTTAATAATTTTTAATACATACTAAATTATATGATTTTAGACATACTTTATCATTAAATGTAGAGTAATAATTTTTAATTTCATTATCTGTTATAACTTTTAAATACTTATTATATTTTTATTTCACCAATGGCTAACAACATCTAGAAAATAAAATATTATAAAACTAATTGTTTTAATATATTTTATTTATTTTACCTATGTGATACATGAGCTCTAACCTAGTCTATACTATATAATGTAAGAGTAACTAGAATGTCACATGACATTCTCATGTTACTCCTCTCATGTTACTTCTCAAAAAAAAAATTCACCTAAACTAATATATATTATTTTAGTCAAGTTTTTTATTTTAAGAAACTTAATTAATAGTAATAAATCATTTTATTTAAAATATTAATTTTTTATATTATCAACTTAATTGTGTAATCATATTGTTTTGAACTATACATATTTTTATAGGTAAGTAACATTTAATTTAAAAAATCTAAAAAGAAAAAAATATTTGTTGATATATTTATTTAAGGTTAGTGTGATTTTAAGACATCTGGTTTTAATTTTATATGGGTCAATTATATATTATATTATTCAGAAAAAGTATTTGAATATGTATAATTTATAAATGTAGTTTTTTTTTGTTTTTCATTGTTATAGTAATACGTAACTTAATCATATGAAATATTTATACATTTATGAATTATGTTAGTTTTATATTTTCAACCCGTGTATTACACGAGTTTTCTAAAACTTGTTACACTAGTATAAAAACCTCCTTTTAAAATAGTCAAATGCTTTCATTTAAAAGGCTTTTATAAGAACCGCGTAAAAATACAAATACAAAGTACTACTTAAAAAAATCGTTGTTTATAAATCTGCCGATTTATGAAGATTTGTTTATTTTAAAATTAGTACCTTACTCTATAATTGATATTACGTTTCTTTTTGTCTTTTTTCTCTTCACCTAACTTGATCGACAACTACAGATCACCTGTAAAATTCGTTGTTTGTTTGGTAGTTTGATTCAATTTCATCCTCTTCTAATAATTTAAAATTAGGGTATTTGTTCTTTTGGGTTCTAACCACCACAAACACAAGAAACTAAGACCACATACACTTCAAAACTCAAGTTGACCTCGTTAGCATATCGTGTCACCGTGTCAAAATCCTCGCCGGCGGTAGCCTTTAAATCGGAATCAAACCCTAATTGGTCCGTTTATCTCATCCTCTCAACCAATCCCCCCGTCAAAACTTACGTCGGCGTCACCAACGATTTCCCTCGCCGACGTCTGTGTGTTGTATGCATCTATATGTTGTTGTCTTCTTCGTCAATTCTATGTGCAAGATAAAAACGACTTGACGCATCTGAAGAATTCGAGGATCGGATCGTAATTCATGAATTCGATTCGACCGTCCAAACCCTAGTTTTGGATTTTGTGGGTGTTTTGCTTGAATCGGATCTAAGGTATCATCACTTCATTTCCATTGGTAAGAGTCTGCACCGTCTATCTCTCTCTCTCTTTCTCTCTCTCTCTCTATAACGTTACATAGGGGTGTTTGGTGACCGGTCACCTGAACACCGGAGCACCACCTTCTTCACCATTCCATCCAACCTTCTCCACCTTCTCCACCATCTCAACCATCACCACCTCCCCATCCCGTCACAGCCACCACCACGACCACCAACTGCCGACGCCGCACGCCCACTAACCGTTAGCCACCTCTGTGACGACCACCACCTGCCATCACCGCCCTCTCACCATCCTGTCGCACCACCCACAGCCTCCGTGCACCTGCCACCGCAAACCCATAAAAAAACCAGCCATGACAACAACTATCGTGACAACAACCTTCACGACCCCCACCGCCTACCATCGCGAACCCATACCACCAGCCTACCACCACCACCGCTGCTGCTAGCCGTGTAGAATCCCGACCCAGTCACTCAGACAGTGGTCTAATCAAAGAACCCTAACTTGGGTGTGCATTTGGTGAGATTGTTCCATCTCTGCTTTTCGTCTTGTTTACTTATATCCTTTCATTTAGACTGCTTGGCTGGGTTAGGGGTACCAGCTTCTGGGTTTAAATAGGGAGAGTCATCCCCTATTCTTGTGCTACTTCTGCTTTCTTATGATTTGATGTATTTCTGCTTCTTGATTTGATTGTGCATCACTTGTGTGTCGTTTACTTCACGTGAGTGACTGCATTTAATTGAGCATTGCAAGTGCTACACTTCTATTTTAAGGTGTTATCCGTGAATAGTGGTTGTATTTGTGGGCTTTGTCTGGTATTTTTTTGTTAGGGTGGGTTAGTGCGCAAAAATAGATAGGAAGAGCCATTATGCTGCCCCGAGATCATGGTCGGTGACCAGAAGTGCTACTACAGGGAAAAATGGTTATAGATTACGATTGGCATCATGAAATGTAGTAACCTTAACTATTAAGTTATTAGAGTTAATAGACGTGCTGAAGAGACGTAGGGTATAGATAACATGTCTTCAGAAGACTAGATGGTGAGGCAGGAGAGCAAAAGAGTGCAATGGTTATAAACTATGGTATTCAGGATCAGTTGTAACAAAAAATGGAGTAGGTTTTCTAATTGCTAAAGGACTTCAAGATAATGTAGTGGAGGTGAGAAGATACGATGATAGACTTATGCTGTTAAGAATAGTAATAGGGGATGAAGTAGTGGTAGTAGTTAGTGCGTATGCACCATAAGTGGGATTAAGGGAAGTGGAAAGAAAGAAGTTCTGAAAGAATTTAGATCAAGTTATGAGATACATACCTAGAGAAGAAAAACTATACATAGGAGGAGATTTTAATGGGCGTATCGAAAGGGATAATGATCACTTTCCGTTGGTGCATGGAGACTTTGGGTATGGTATTAGGAATGACGGCGGTAAGGAGCTTCTTGACTTAACATTAGCACATGACCTACGCATTATAAATTCGTTTTTTAAGAAAAAAATACTCGCATATAATCACGTTTAGCAGTGGCGGGAGACACATGCAGATAGACTATTTGCTGATGAGAGGAGAAGACCGTTGTTTATGAAAGGACTGTAAGGAAATCCCGAGCAAGACATTAGTGACTCAACACCCAAATCAGAGTCCAGGGTTTAATGGTCCCACAGACGTCTAGGTTCAAATAAATGGGCTCGTACATACAGGAGGACGGAGAGATCCACAACGATGTAGCCCACCATGTTCGATCAGGATGGTGCAAGTGGAGAACGGCATCAGGAATTTTATGTGATAAGAGGTTTCCAGCAAAACTTAAGGGAAAACTATACAGAGTGGTAGTACGTCCAGCTATGTTATACGAAACAGACTGTTGGGCCATAAAAGACTCGCACGAGAGACAAATAGAGGTCACGGAAATGCAAATGCTGAGGTGGATATGTGGACACACAAGACTGGATCGGATAAGGAACGGCATGTTTGGACAGAGGCTAGAGGTGTCTTGTATCATGGATAAAATACGAGAGAGAAGATTAAGATGTTTTGGGCACGTGAAGAGGAGACCAATGTCAGCGCCTGTTAGAGCAGTATAGAACATCATCCTAGAGGGTAGGAGGAGTTGAGGAAGACTTAAATTGACTTGAGACGAGATAATTAGGCAAGATATCTACCACCAGCCGCGACAACAACCATCGCAACAATAACCATCAAGACCCCCACCACCTGCCATCGCGAACCCATACCACCATCCTACCACCACCACCGCCGCTGCTAGCCGTGCAAAATCCACACCCAGTCACTCAGACAGTGGTCTAATCGAAGAACCCTAACTTGGGTGTCCATTTGGTGAGATTGTTCCATCTTTGCTTTTCGTCTTGTTTACTTATATCTTTTCGTTTAGACTATTTAGATAGTTTAGGGGTACCAGCATCTGGGTTTAAATAGGGAGAGTCATCCCTATTCTTGTGCTACTTTTGCTTTCTTGTGATTTGATGTATTTCTGCTTCTTGATTTGATTGTGCATCACTTGTGTGTTGTTTACTTCGTGTGAGTGACTGCATTTGATTGTGCATTACAAGTGCTACACTTCTATTTTAAGGTGTTATCCATGAATAGTGGTTGTATTTGTGGGCTTTGTCTGGTATTTTTTTGTTAGGGTGGGTTAGTGCGCTAAAATAGATAGGATGAGCCATTATGTTGCCCTGAGACCATGTTCGGTGACCAGAAATGCAACTACAGGGAAAAATGGTTATAGATTACGATTGGCATCGTGGAATGTAGGAACTTTAACTATTAAGTTATTAGAGTTAATAGACGTGCTGAAGAGACGTAGGGTACAGATCGCATGTCTTCAGAAGACTAGATGGCGAGGCAGGAGAGCAAAAGAGTGCAACGGTTATAAACTATGGTATTCAGGATCAGATGTAACAAAAAATGGAGTAGGTTTTCTAGTTGCTAAAGGACTTTAAGATAATTTAGTGGAGGTGAGAAGATACGTTTATATACTTATGCTATTAAGAATAGTAATAGGGGATGAAGTAGTGGCAGTAGTTAGTGCGTATGCACTACAAGTTGGATTAGGGGAAGCGGAAAAAAAGAAGTTCTGGGAGAATTTAGATCAAGTTATGAGATACATACCTAGAGAAGAAAAATATACATAGGATGAGATTTTAATGGGCATATCGGAAAGGATAATGATCACTTTCCATTGGTGCATGGAGGCTTTGGTGACAGGATCTCAGCCTCTAGTTTGATCAATTAGGTTGTATTCGATCGCAGCGGATTAAGCACGAGGATTAGCAATTAATGCAAGAACATAAAAGGATTTTGCATGTAACAGTAAATATAGAGAGAGAAAACAAGTCTGCCAAAAAGGTAATATTCTTTTTGCTCATACGTTTCGGCGGAGTATACAATTAGGTCTTCTTCCTTTTATAGAGGAAGAATGACGTAGGCTGATGTCACTGATAGTGACATCAAACCATTATTAACAAACTACTGAACTAAATACTCAACTACTGAAGATGTCAAACAGCTGACATCTTCTTACAAAAGCTGTGTTCTAACTTATTACAAGTACTGAAAAGGAAACTACTGAAAAGCTACAACGACTGAAGAACAATCTCTTCATTCGTTTACATCTACTGAACTATAACAGCTGAAGAACAAACTCTTCAGCTGTTGTACAAACTACTGAAAAGAAAAAATACAAAACAACTGAAAAGTAAAACCATCACAACAACTGAAGAAGACTTCTTCAGCTGTTGTAACAAACTCTGAAGCTTCAGCACTTTGGTCTTCAGACTTTGGTCTTCAGATGATTCATCAGCTTATGACTTCTGTAGTTGTCATCAGCTGATGTCTTCAGTCATTGTCTTCAGACTTTGTGCATCAGTTGTTGATCTTCAGTTCTTCAGTTCTTCAGTTATTGATCTTCAGCACTTGTCTTCAGTACTTGAAGTCTTCAGTACTTGTATGCTTCAGTACTTCAGACTTCAGTACTTATCTTCAGCACTTTAGGATCTTCAGCTGTTGTACTTCAGATCTTTGATCTTCAGCCGTTGATTCTTTAGACTTTCTCAAACTGCTGATGAAGGTCTTCAGCAGTTGTTGTGATGTCATGTGGGACTTAGAGGTTTTCCTGATCTTGGGTCATTGGTTCTTTTGGTCCAACAAACTCCCCCTGAACCAATGCAGCCAAAACCTCTAAGTTATTTACTGTCCCACTTATTGTTGGCATAAAAGTTGGTCTATTTCCTTCTGGATCAGATCAGAAGTTGACCTTGATAAGCACTGGCCTGGGAGGAGGTCTCTTATATTTGTTTGGCTAAGTATGGATGGGAGCTCTGTTTTGGGGAATTAGACACAGAGCTGTTGTCCCATCCATGAGACCTACCTCCCACGTACGAGCCGGTAGGATTCTCTGGTGTAGGCTTGAAGAAATGTCATTTGTTCTTCTTTGGTTAGGTCTTCAGCCTCACCTTCGAATAGTCCTTCACGGCCGTACAGCTCTGAGACAAACTTGGCCTATTTGCCATTCTTGAGCTCAACTGTTGTAACTTGTCTATAGGCGAATTCATCTGGGTGTCTGCCTTCTAGCAACAAGTTGAGCTCATCTTTGTGGAAGTTCTCAAGCCTCTTATAGACTAACCATTTCCTAACCACCCTATTCTCTAACATCGTGTGGGGTGATTGGTTAGCTCTATAGGCCTTCTCAAACTCTTCCACAATTTCCCAGGGTGTTATTACAAGAGCTACAGAGATCACTTCATCAACAATCTTCTTAAATTGGCTCTTGTATCTCACAGGCATATCTTTCTTAATTATCCTATGAGCCACCCTAGGATCAGCCCAAGTCCTCACTCTCTCTTTGTCATATTGGAAGGTTTGTTTGAGAGTGAAGAGTCTCAAAGCTTCTTTCTTCATGTTAAGTATAGAAGAAGTAGCAGCATAGGCTTTGTCAATGCTTTTCAACATCTCTTTATCATGTTTTTTCTGCTGCTCTTCTTCTTCTAACTTAACCCTCACAGTATCCATCTGTGAGGTGGGAGTGATGGTTTTGGGTTTGGCTTTGGGTAGAGGAATGACTGCAGAAAGAGGCAGTCTATCCTCCTCATCCTCCTCTTCTTCTTCTTCTTGCAGCCTCAACACCCTTCTCTTCTTCTACAAGGGTGGATCATTGGTTGTGGGTTTTGATGGTGAAGGGGTTGGTTTTGTGGGTTGTGTTTGGGTTGTTGGTGTGGGAATGTTGGCAGGCCTTGCTAGTAACCTAGAGATAAGGGTAGGTTTGGTTTGTTTTACTAGCAGGGTCCTGTTCCCAGCACCGGCTTCAGAAAGGGCTTCAGCGACCAGCCGTTTTGTGAAATCAGCAGCCGAACAGATCTTGGTGGCTATAGCCAAGATTCTGTCCCTGGTCCATGCCTTGACATCAAGGACTGGCCTCCCCAGATACTTCAAAATGAATCTACTTATAGCCTCGAGTCTCTTTCTATCCTCTTGGCTATAAGTAGACCATCAGTGTTCTATCTCCCTTGTCTCTATCTTCCTAATCTCCTGATCTAGCAAGGCAGTGTCCATGTCAAAGTCTTGCCTGAACAGCTGATCAATGACAGAGTCCATTGATCTGCTTTGTTCAGCATCAGCCTCCTTGACAAGGGCTGCTAGATCAGGATCACCCTTCTCTACCTTCTCTCCTCTCTTCTTTTGATAAGTGACACTGAAATCCTTTTGGATTTCAGCCACTTCTATCCGCTCACTCTCCTCCCTCACCTTCTCCTTCCCTTTCACCCTCTCTGTCTCCTCTACCAACACCCTTTCAGTTTCCACCTCTTTCCCTACTTCTTTCTCTTCCTCTACCCTCTTCCTCTTAGCTTGCACTGATGTCTCCCCCTTTTTGGGTGCATTGGTTGGGGTTTGACTATCATCAAGCACTTTGGCAACAGCAACCTCCACCATGGGTTGTATATGTGTGGGAAGCCTCTCATCAATGGTTTTCATCACAATGTCTGTGATTATAGGTGTGATGAGAGGCAGGGATTGTTGGAAGATAGCAACTAGTTGCTCAGGAGGGTTCTGGTCCTGAGAACTAGTGCCAGAAGCAGAGGCAGGTGGCCGAGTTTGTGGGAGTGGTTGAGTGTATTTAAGACCTTCGGGTGAAGGTGCCATCTGTGGGTCAATGGTGGCAGATGGACTTCTATCCTGAGACATTTTGGCAAGAAGCTCTTTGAGTCTGCTTACCTCATCGTCTAAGATAGTGTTTTGTGCAACTACATCATAGAAGAAGCACAGGTCATCATCAGTTTGCACTGAATCACCTGACATCCTAACAATGTCAGGATGTACATGCACTGAGTGTGGCTCAGCAGTTGCATGTGCCCCTTGGTATTGGTACTGGGGACTTCCAGCCTCCGGATTGGATCCATCATCGGCAGTTGCCTCTGGTGAGGTCTTATTGATGTTACCAGCTTCTCCCTACTCAGATGTTGATGCAGAGGAAGTGGCAGCCTCACCAGAATGTCCTATCTCCCTAGCCACACTAGGAGATTGGACATGTGATTCTCTGTATTGTGGGCTCTCACCAACACTTGTGTCCACCCTCTCTTCAGTTGGAGTTTCCCCAGTTGTAATTGGTTTCTAGGGAGAGGGTGGAGTGTTCAGGTGAGTCAACACTTTGGCGATTATGAGTGTAGGGCTTTGTGGGGCGGTTTCAGTGGGTGATGGGCTTGAAGCAGATTGCACATGGGGAGGAATGTGCGTTTCAATGGCAATCTTCTCAAGTGAGACAGATTCCAGATTTGTGGCTGCCCCAGAAGTGGTTGCATCAGGCTCCTGTTGAGAGGAAACCTGTGCGGTTGTGGTGGGTGGAGTCGTGGTGACTGCTGGGAGAATCTGACCAGCAGCCACTTCCTGCCTTTGTGTTTCAGGGGCATCCTCAGGGGACTCATTTCCCTGAGTAGCCTTTGTTGGCTTCTTTTTGGTTTTTGGCTTGGTGGGGACTTTGGATTTAGAGGTGGAGGTTGTGGGTTCCAGCTGCGTGGGTTTTCGCAGCCGGGCAGCCTGTTTGAGTGTGTGGTCGGTGTTGTGCCTGGAGTATACCTCAGCTAAAACAGCCATGGCAGGGACCCAGTGCCAACAAGTCCCTCAGCATGAAGCTGGTCTTCTATCATGGCCATAATGAACCGAGGATATAAAATCCATCGGTTTGTAAAAGGTTTAGCGGCCATGTCTTTGAGTTCCAAAAATATGATATCTGTAAAATTAAGTGGTTGTTTCTCAAAGATAGAATATAATACCTGTTGCCACCTTGTTGACATCTGGTCCCATGAAGATGTTTTTGGGGCCAGACACACATTCACCATATGGAATATGAGACGTTGAGGATCTGGGAAGTGTTTCTTCAACAAGGTGGAGGCAGAGAGGTCACCCTGATAGTCGTTGGCTGTGAAAGATAGATCGAGGGCGCCTTTGGGGTAAGAGGTTGGGAAGGTGGCATCCTCCAGCTTTAGGGTTTGTCGAATAGTAGCTGGAGTGATAACCACTGGGTGGTTGTTTACGGAGGACCGGAGAGAGACCTCGCCATCGTTCTCTCCGGTTTGGACGGTGATGTTCGTCCAGAACTCCGACAAGGAATCGGTGTATATGGTGGGGTTGAGAAGGAATGCCGTTTGGTATGGTGAGTCGGTCATCAGATCGACGGCATTGTGAAACTTAGACCAGAATGGCGATTTAGTAAGATGTGCGACACAGTTGTGTCGAGGTTTGAGTTGCATGGACGCCATTAATGGTGTATGGGAAGTTCAGAGGTTTTTGAAAAGTTAGGTCAAGTGATAATTAAGAGCTCTGAAGGTTGGGTATTTATAGGGTATGGCAAAGGCTGAAAGAAAACTACTGAAGGTTTTGGTGTTAGTCATCAGTGGTTGAAACGACTGATGATGTGGTTTTAACCTTCAGTGGTTGTAACATCTGAGGACTTGGTGTGAGTCTTCAGTAGTTGAAACTACTGAAACCTTGGTTTTGTCCTTCAGATGTTGTAAACGGCTGAAGACTTGGTCAGTCTTCAGTAGTTATAAACTACCGAAGACCTAGTTTTCATCTTCAGACGTTGTAACAACTGAAGACTTGGTGTTAGCCTTCAGTAGTTGTGAACTACTGACATCAGTAGTTGTGAACTACTGAAGACATGGTATTGCTTCAGTTGTTGTAAACAACTGAGGACTTGGTGTTAGTCATCAGTAGTTGTGAAACTATTGAAGACATGGTTTTGTCCTTCAGTTGTTTGGGTATGAAACAGCAGCTGTTGGCATCAGCTGAAGAGTAAAATTACTCATCAGCTGTTTCCGTCAAATCAGTTGTTTCATGCTGACCTCCACATTTACTTATCATCTCTTTAACTGACTTTCAGATGTTTCATTGACCCTTCAGCTCTTGTGAATATTTATGCCTTCAGCTCTTGTGATCAGATGTTCACAAGTGCTGATGAAATACTCTTCAGAGCTGGTGAACAAATTTTATCTTCAGTACTTGTGTGTAAGATTACACATCAGTACTTGTGAACAAGATTTGTTCTTCAGTACTTATTTATTTGAAAATTATACATCAGTAGTTATAATCCACCTCACTACATCAGTTGTTTTCAACAAATAATGTACATCAGTACTTTGAAGCATTTTAGTCTTCAGTAGTTGTGAAAATGCTGAAGACTAAATTACTCATCAGTACTTATATTTGACCTTTGCATACTAATGCTCATCAGTACTTGTGAACTGAGGGCATCAGCATTGGTCAAATTATTCTAGCCGCAGCATACCAAGCCTTAGCACCAAATTCTGGAATGTAGCACTATCTAAAGGCTTGGTAAATATGTCTGCAAGCTCATCAGCACTAGGCACAAACTTAGGATCAATCAGACCTTTTTCATAGCAATCCCGAATAAAATGATGTCTGATATCTATATGTTTGGTCCTAGAGTGCTGGACTGGATTTTTAACAATGCAAAGAGCTGAAGCACTATCCATTAATAATGGAGTCTTAGTCTCTGTAATGCCATAATCCAAGAGTTGGTTCTGAAGCCAGAGTATCTGAGATGTACAACTTGCAGCAGCAATGTACTCAGCTTCAGCAGTGGATGTAGCAATTGATGTTTGTTTCTTACTCTGCCAAGAAACTAAACAATTGCCTAGGAATTAGCAACCACCAGAAGTGGATTTTCTAGTGACTTTGCATCCTGCATAGTCACTATCAGAGAAAGCAACTAATTTGCAAGAATGCCCAGTTGAATACCAAAGACCTAGTGATGGGGTACCTTGCAGATATTTAAAGATCCTTTTGACTGCAATCAAATGGGATTCTTTAGGTGCAGCCTGAAATCTAGCACAGACACATGTTGCAAACATGATGTCTGGTCTAGAAGCTGTAAGGTACATCAAGGACCCAATCATACATCTGTAAAGGGTTTCATCAACCGCTTTACCTTTCTGATCTACATCTAGTTGTGTGATGCTGCTCATGGGAGTAGAACAGGGCTTACAGGTTTATAAATCAAACTTATTCAACAACTCCTTTGTGTATTTGGACTGATGGATGAAGATTCCATCATCCCTTTGTTTGATTTGTAAACCTAGAAAGAACTGTAATTCCCCCATAGCACTCATTTCAAACTTTTGCTTCATGAGCATTGTAAATTCATCACGCAACTTTAGATCAGAGGATGCAAAGATGATGTCATCTACATAAATTTGAACAAGGAGCTTATGTTGTCCCACAGTCTTGATGAATAAGGTTTTATCAATGGTGCCTCTAGTGAACTTATTCTCTAGAAGAAAAGTTGATAGTGTCTCATACCAAGCTCTAGGAGCTTGCTTCAGCCCATAAAGAGCCTTATCAAGCTTGTACACCCAATCAGGATGTTTATTGTCCTCAAAGCCTGGTGGTTGACACACATAAACTTCTTCTTTTATTTTACCATATAAGAAGGCACTTTTGACATCCATTTGATATACCTTAAGACTGTGAAAGGCAGCATAAGCTAAGAACAGTCTGATTGCTTCCAGTCTGGCCACAAGGGCAAAGGTCTCATCATAATTGATGCCTTCCTCTTGTGCCAATCCCTGAACAACCAGCCTGGCCTTGTTCTTAACTATTTGGCCCTTCTCATCTGTTTTGTTCCTAAATACCCATTTGGTGCCTATTGCACACTTACCTTGGGGTGATGGAACAAGCTCCTACACTTGCTGTTTCTTGAACTGAAGGAGCTCAAGCTGCATAGCTTCCACCCATCCATTGTCTCTTAAAGCAACATGATAGTTCTTTGGCTCTTGCTGACTGATGAAGAGAGCATAGAAGCAGAAGTTGGACAATTGATTCCTGGTTGAAACTCCAGCATTGATATCACCAATGATTTGAGATGTGGGGTGATTCTTCAGCTCTTGATAGACTATAATGTCTGTGCAAGTGTTTGCAGACCCATCAGCAGCAACAGATGGTGATGGAGATTCCGGAAACCATGTAGAAGATGGCAGCTCAAATGAAGTAGAGCAAGCAGAAATCTCATCAGCATTTGTTGTGGATGGAGCTGCTGAGGCTACAGGAGCATCAGGTTTAATGGACTCAGGCAGGTTGTCACTAAACCTGAAGAGGTGAGTACTGACTAAATCATCATCAGTACCACCAGGTGGAGAACTGTTGACAGGCTCAACAGCTGGAGGTTAATAAGGAACATATTGCAGTATGTCCAAATCAAACAACTCCACAGGGTTTTGTGGAATCTTGTCCTTTGGAGATTCATTAAACTTAACATGCAGAGTTTCTTTAACCGTCTTTGTCCTACAGTTGAAGACTCTGTCTACTTTGCAAGTTGATGAATAACCAACAAAATACCCTGCATCCACCTTACTAGCAAACTTCTGGAGTGGGTTGCTAGTGTTAAGAATGAAACATGGACACCTAAAGGCTCTAAAGAATGAAATCAGAGGGGCCAAATGATGAAGAACTTCATAAGGAGTCTTCATCAACCTCTTATTCAATAAAGCTCTATTCTGTACATAGCAAGCTGTATTGACAGCTTCAGCCCAAAAGGTCAGTGGCAGCCCTGAGTCAGCCAGCATTGACCTTGCAGCTTCAATGAGAGTCCTGTTCTTTCTCTCAACCACTCCATTCTGCTTAGGAGTTCTAGGAATACTAAACTGCCTTTTAATTCCCTTGGACAGGTAGAAGTCATCAAGTGTATAGTTTCTAAACTCTATTCCATTGTCACTCCTCACACACTTGACCTGCAGGGAATACTGCTTTTCTACAAATAACACAAAGTTCATGATAGTCTTGGCTGCTTCATCCTTGGAGTGCAAGAAGAAAGTCCATACAAACCTGGAATAATCATCCACAATTACTAGGCAGTATTTCTTCTTTGCCATGCTCATCACTCTGACAGGACCAAAGAGATCCATGTGCAGGAGCTGCAAGCAGGAAGTGGACTTTGGTTCTTCTATTGAAGGGAATGAAACTTTGTGTTGTTTTTCTTTTAAGCAAGCAGTGCAGTTATCTTCAAACTTGAACTCCTTCAAAGGCAATCCTCTTACTAAACCATGGCTTATCAGCTGATTCATGTTCTTGAAATTAACATGCCCCAGCCTTCTATGCCATAGAGTAGACTCTTGAGGAGAGGCCTTGGAGAATAGGCAAGGATGGCCTTTTAGATCTATCTTTTTGGAAAGATCTAAGGCATACACTCTTCCTGTCCTGTTGGTCTTCAGGAGAGTGTATTCATCCAACACCTTGTCAATCAAATGTAGAACTTTGGATGACAGAATCCGACAGTTCTGGCTTGTGAAAAGGGCAACATGGCCTTTATCACACATTTGACTGACACTCAAGAGGTTGTACTTGAGATTCTCCACATGGTTAACATCATCAAACCTTATTTCCCCATTGGAAACAAAGCCTTTTCCGATGATGTAACCCTTGGCATCATTGCCAAAGGAGACAAATCCCTTCTTTCCTTGAGAGTAGTCATTAAGAAGGGAGCTGCTTCCTGTCATGTGCATAGATCCTCCACTGTCTACATACCAGATGCTTCTTTGGCATGTTGAAGAACCCTGCAATCATAACCACATGTTAGTTAGTTTTAGAGACCCAAACCTGTTTGGTTTTGGGTCTGTTCTCAACAACAGGTGCAACACTAACATGTGTGTTATATGTGACAGCCTGAGGTGAAGGAGATGGTACAGAAGAGGAACCCTTTGGCTTGGACTTCCTTTTCTATGGTTTCAACACAGGAGCATCTAAATGGTTGACTCTTCCCATTAGATGTTGAACCATCATCACCAGTTGTGTCTGACTTTGTGATAAGGCTTTCAGCTCTTCAGACACATTGGGGCTTGCTGATGATGGATTCCTATGTTGCACCATCTTCTTTTGAGCAACCACAGCTGTTGCCTGAGTAACCCCTACCTTCTTTTTAGATTTAGCTTTGGGCTTAGGGATTTCAGGCTTTGATGTTGCTAGTACAAACTTGGTCTCAAACTCATTCTTCATTTTATTTATGTCCTCTTTAATTTTCTCCTTTTGTTTAAGTTTGGAACCCCTTTTGTACCAGCAATCATCAGTAAGATGATTGAACAAGCCACATATCTCACATGGCTTCTTCTTCATCTTATGTTGATCATCAGCTGAAGAGGATGAAACTGCTGAAGACTTGTTCTTCAGCTGTTTGCTATCAGTACTAGCAGTTTTCTTCCTAGTAGTGCCTGCTTTCCTGACATCCTCTTTAGCTGTCTTCAAACCTTTTCTACTGTTAGTTTTCTTCTCTTTAGTGCTGACAGTAGTTGAGGTTTGAACTTCAGATGTTATCACTTGCTCTCCAGTACTTTCAGTACTTCTAGAGACAACACCTGAGTTGATCAACCTTTTGATCATATGACAGTCAGCATTTGAACCATCAGCTGTTGTAGCATCAGCTGATTGGTTTTGGCAGGAGTTAATGCTGACTTCTATCTCTGATGATGCTGAATCAGAAGATAGTAGGTCACATGATGAGAAGGACTGGTTATTACTCTCTCCATCAGATTCAACTTCTGCTCTTGAAGTAAAATCTGTAGGAGGAGCAGTGTGATTATAACCAATGCCAAACTTCACATTGGAAGCTGATTGCTTGCTAAGAAGCATTTCAAAACCCTTGCATGATTGCACCCATCGATCACACTCTACTTGGGTGGTTGCAAGAGTTTCCTTGAGGTCTCTGTACTTCTCTAGAAGTACATCTTCCCTGGCTTTATCATCTTTTATTTGGCATATAAGCTTGTAAATCTTATTATTTTTCTCATTAAGTGCAGCCTCAAATTCAGCTTTCTTTTTGGAAATGGTGTGCTCTAGCTCAAGATTTTTATCTATTAAAGCTACATTTGCTTCTCTAATAGAAGCAAATGCTGCTATGCATGATTCAGAACAAAGCTTGGCTTTGGCCTCAGAGGATACCTGCGATGAAGCATTGGATGATGACCCCTCAGCAGACTCAAGGGCCATCAGAGCAAGATTTCCAAATGGATTATCACCACCATGTTGACCAGCACCTTGGAGTAGTTGTTCCTGACCAGATAGGTCATCTGGCAGACTACTCCAGTCAACAACTCCTGGGGTGAAGAATCTGTGTTGTTGAGGTTGTGTTTGATGATGAGATTGGGAAGATTGAGGCTCAGGAAGAGCATGTGGTGGCTGAGCAGAAGGTGCTTGAGTTTGACTGGGCTGAGGCACATAGTAGCAGGGGTATGGGTATGGCATATGACCATGAGGCACAAAATAAGCAGGTGATGCCTGTGCTTGTGATGGATGGCCAGAACTGGAGGAATGTTGCCCTCTGTGCTGTGAGCTATTGCTTGGAAAAGTCACAAAGGGTGCAGAGGAGTTAGATCCAGATGATCTACACTCTCTAGCAAAGTGTCCAAGCCTTTGGCACTTGTGACACCTCAACTTGCTCTTGTCAAAACCAACTTTGGTTTTGCCAGAGAGACCAGGGAATTTCCTGCCAGTTCTCTTGTAGAACTTTTGAGATCTGATATTTATCATTGCCATTTGGTTCAAAATATCCATCTCTTCCAGATCATCATCTGGAATGCCCTTCAAGTCCTCCATCAGAAAGCATAGATTTTCACTGCTACCTCCTGAACTACTACTAACGCCAACAAAAGCTTGTTTAGAGTTGGTAGAGAAATCAATATGCTTATCATAAGAACTCTCTGATGCAGCATATTCAGACTCCTGACTTATCAAGGCAGCATTGCCATGGACAAAGTCATCAGTGAGCTTGCCAGAGGTGGACAACTTCCTCTTTTGCTCTATCTCTCTCTCAAATGTGAGCAGTTTTCCATGAAGTTGGGTGAGAGATAGAGTATCCAGATCTGCACTGGAGCGTAGGACAATAGTGTAAGTGTCCCATCTCTCAGGTAGTGATCTGAGGAATCTGTTGTTCATCTGGCTGTTAGAGTACTCTTGTTTGACCATCTTCAACTCAGAAATCAAACAAGAGAACCGCTCAAACTGCTGAGTCAAAGTCTCACCCTTCCTATAAGAGAATGTCTCATATTTTTGGGCGAGGATTTCCCTAGTATTTGCTAAGACCGCATCGGTTCCTCCGAATTGTTTCTTCAGAGCAACCCATAGGTCATGAGCAGTTTCATGATGCAAGAGCCCTGAATAGATCTCATTTGGAATAGCTATAGCTAAAATTCCATGGGCTCTAGCATCAATCTCAAACAGCTTAAGATCTTCGTCCGAATATTGTTCAGGTTTCTTCGGAACCTGTTCATTTGATTCAGGGACGCTCACCATAGGCTTGTATGGTCCATGCACCACTGACTTCCAACAACCAGCACTGTTAACAGACAAGTGGTGAAGTATACGATGTTGCCATATGTTATACTCATTCCTCACAAGCATCGGAGGCTTGGTTGAGGAACCAGTATTGTGAGGATCGTTAGTTGGTGTCGTCATCTCAGATTTTAGTCAAAAACAAGTTTAAGCAAAACAAATGTAGTTCGAAACCACCAGAGAACCTCAAGTTTTTGGCCAGAAATAGCAGAATCTCACTCTCTATAGCTAATTCTTGCAAATTGCTAATTCGATCAAACGTAGAGATCAAAAGAGCAGTTTCAAATGATCAATAGTGAAATCGATCAATGATTAACCTGCTCTGATACCATTTGACAGGATCTGAGCCTCTAGTTTGATCAATTAGGTTGTATTCGCAGCGGATTAAGCACGAGGATTAGCAATTAATGCAAGAACATAAAATGATTTTGCATGTAACAGTAAATATAGAGAGAGAAAACAAGTCTGCCAAAAAGGTAATATTCTTTTTGCTCATACGTTTCGGCAGAGAATACAATTAGGTCTTCTTCCTTTTATAGAGGAAGAATGACGTAGGCTGATGTCACTGATAGTGACATCAAACCGTTATTAACAAGCTACTAAACTAAACACTCAACTACTGAAGATGTCAAACAGCTAACATCTTCTTACAAAAGCTGTGTTCTACTTATTACAAGTACTGAAAAGGAAACTACTGAAAAGCTACAGCGACTGAAGAACAAACTCTTTAGTCGTTTACATCTACTGAACTATAACAGCTGAAGAACAAACTCTTCAGCTATTGTACAAACTACTGAAAAGGAAAAATACAAAACAACTGAAAAGTAAAACCATCACAACAACTGAAGAAGACTTCTTCAGCTGTTGTGACAAACTCTGAAGCTTTAGCACTTTGGTCTTCAGACTTTGGTCTTCAGATGATTCATCAGCTGATGACTTCAGTAGTTGTCATCAGCTGATGTCTTCAGTCATTGTCTTCAGACTTTGTGCATCAGTTGTTGATCTTCAGTTCTTTAGTTCTTCAGTTGTTGATCTTCAGCACTTGTCTTCAGTACTTGAAGTCTTCAGTACTTGTATGCTTCAGTACTTCAGACTTCAGTACTTATCTTCAGCACTTTGGGATCTTCAGCTGTTGTACTTCAGATCTTTGATCTTCAGCCGTTGATTCTTTAGACTTTGTCAAACTGCTGATGAAGGTCTTCAGCAGTTGTTGTGATGTCATGTTGGACTTAGAGGTTTTCCTGATCTTGGCTCATTGGTTCTTTTGGTCCAATATTTGGGTATGGTCTTAGAAATGACGGCGGTAAGGAGCTTCTTGACTTTACATTAGCGCATGACCTACGCATTATAAATTTGTTTTTAAGAAAAAAATACTCGCATCTAATCACGTTTAGCAGCGGCGGGAGACACATGCAGATAGACTATTCGCTGATGAAAGGAGAAGACCGTAGTTCATGAAAGGACTGTAAGGCAATCCCGAGCGAGACATTAGTGACTCAACACCCAAATCAGAGTCCAGGGTTTAACGGTCCCACATACGTCTAGGTTCAAATAAATGAGCTCGTACGTACAGGAGGAGGAGAGATAGACAACGATGTAGCCCACCATGTTCGATCAAGATGGTGCAAGTGGAGAGTGGCATCAGGGATTTTATGTGATAAGAGGTTTCCAGCAAAACTTAAGGGAAAACTATACAGAGTGGTAGTACGTCCAGCTATGTTATACGGAACAGATTGTTGGGCCATAAAGGAATCGCACAAGAGACAAATAGAGGTAACGGAAATACGAATGCTGAGGTGGATGTGTGGACACACAAGACTGGATTGGATAAGGAACGACGTGTTTTGAAAGAGGCTAGAGGTGTCTTGTATCACGGATAAAATACGAGAGGGAAGATTAAGATGGTTTGGGCACGTGAAGAGGAGACCGATGTCAGCGCCTGTTAGAGCAGTAGAGAACATTACCCTAGAGGGTAGGAGGAGTAGAGGAAGACTTAAGTTTACTTGGGACAAGATAATTAGGCGAGATATGGTAGAGTTACACCTCTCTGAGCACATGATCGAGAGTGCGTGAAGGCATATAATTAAAATTAAGGACTTTTAGTGGGATCTGTGGGTAGGAAGAGTTAAGAAAGATCTGATGCGTGACCTCTCGTGTGATGTGTATGTAATCGACATTCGCCCTTTATAGGTGAAACATGTCGTTTATTTGAGGTATGCACTATCTTCGGGTTGTTATGCTTATGGGCATGCCTACGCTTATGTGATGTATGTTATGATTATAAATATACTTAAGAATATTGTCTATGCTTATTCTAAATCTTTATGTGATATATACCTATGTGATGTATGCTATATAATATGCTTGCTATTGTTATCGAGTTGGGTGTCTCTTTGGAAGCGGTCTCTCTATCTCTCAAAATAGAGGAAAGACTCACGACCACGTACCTCTCCGAAACCCTGCTCTTAAGTGGAATATATTTGGTATGTTTGTTTGTTTGTTTCTATAATTAATATTATTCTAATTTAACCACAACTTTATTTATGCGTTCAAAATACCGTTATTTTTTTGTTGTTTTTAAGTCAAGGTTCTAATTGATCTTAATCCAATCTCACTACTCTAATAAAAGAGTAACTATGGTTGCCACATGTCACTTTTTAAACTCATCTAATGCCACGTGTCATCACCACATTCATTCTAATCAAATTTTTCCCGCTTCTCTCTCCTATTAAATAACCACATTAATTACTAATAATATTATCTATTTATTTTTATATTATAATTATTTTTTAATAAATTAAGAAAGATAAATTTTTATTAATGTTATTTCTATATAGATAGTTTTTTATACAAAGATTTTTTTCTAAAAAATAAAATTAATTTTACGTAATATTTTAAAATTGGTTTTTAAAGTAAATTTTTTAATAAAACAAAATTAATTAAAATAGGGATTTATAGTAAGGAAATTTTAAAAAAAACTTTAATGTTGTTTTAAAACAAAATGTCTAATTTATCTTTGAAAAAATAAAAAAATTAAAAATTCCATATTATTGTTTTATTACTTATAACTATTACTTATACATAATTTCAATAATATCATGTTTTAGTCTATCGTTTTATAATTAATAATTTTTATTTATTTTTAATATTTTATTTATTCAACCCGTGTATTACACGGGTTTACTAAAGCTAGTTTATATATATAATTCTATTGTGGCCTTTTTTATGAGACCGTTGATGTTGGTTTATAATGCTATTTCAATTATATTTATTTTAATTTGTTTTGTTAGCAGGTTATGTTTATAGTGAAATATTAATTTTAATTTCTTTTGTTATTTAGAACGATTTTGTCCATAATTTTTATTATGGACGATTTTATTTGATTTTACCTTTAAATATATTTTAATTGTATTTATTATAAATGTTATCAGTAATGATTTGGTTCAAACCGGTTTAAAATATAACTTAACCTGATTCATAAGTCCAAATTCATATTTATAGTTTTCTCCTCTTCTCTCTTGTTGTCGTGATTAAACTCTTGAAACTTTTGTTCGTTTATTTATTTTTGTTCTTGATCAATCATTAGAGCATTTATTGACCAGATCTTAATCAACAAATTTCTCAGGTAACACTATTTATTGATTGTCTATTTTTTTTCCTCTCTAATTAACTTCTCTTTTATTTAAATTATTATGGATTTTTTGTTTCATGATCAAGAGAATAGTGATGGAAAATCATTTGAACAAACTCATATTTTTCAATATCGAATTAAACAAACAAACAAACAAACAAAACCAGTGTATCCCGCTAAAAAGCAGGGTCTGGGGTGTATGTGGTGGCAAGTCTTTCCTCTATCCTGAGAGATAGAGAGACCGCTTCCGAAGAGACCCCCGACTCGTTCACAAAGGCAGTACCCATAACAATTATAATACATATCATACAACACATAGTTAAATAACATATACAGAATTAGATAGTGCGCACATCATAAAAAGCGACGTGTAACACCCAAAAAGGGTAGATGAACGAAAAACTACACCTGACGCGGGAGGTCCCGCCACATGTAACCGTAACCCGTCCCACCCACAAATCCCACTAAAAGTCCTTAATTTTATTCGACGCTTCCACTCACTCCTATCCTCGATCATGTGCTCAGAGAGGTGCAAGTCTATCATATCTCGCCTAATAACCTCATCCCAAGTCAACCTAGGTCTACCTCTACTCCTCCTACCCTCTACGCTGATGTTCTCTACTGCTCTAACAGGTGCTGCCATCGTTCTCCTCTTCACGTGCCCAAACCATCTTAGTCTTCCCTCTCGTATTTTATCTGTGATACATGCCACCTCTAGCCTCTGACGAAAGACGTCGTTTCTGATCCTATCCAATCTTGTGTGTCCACACATCCACCTCAGCATTCGCATTTCTGCAACCTCTATTTGTCTCTCTTGCGATTTCTTTATGGCCCAACAGTCTGTGCCGTATAGCATAGCTGGACGTACTGCCATTCTGTATAGTTTTCCCTTTAGTTTTGGTGGAAACCTCTTATCACACAGAATCCCTGATGCTGCTCTCCACTTGCACCATCCTGATTGCACACGGTGGGCTACATCGCTGTGTATCTCTCCGTCTTCCTGTATATACGAGCCAAGGTATTTGAACCTACCCGTCCGGGGGACCGCCATGCCCTGTATACTTATTTGGGTGTCCTCTTCGGTCTCACCACTAAAGTTACAATGCATGTATTCTGTCTTTGAGCGACTTATCCTTAAGCCCCTGCGTTCTAGTGCTGCTCTCCACTGTTCTAATCTCTCATTAAGCACCGTCTTAGATTCTGATATTAAGACAATATCATCCGCAAACAGCATACACCATGGGACTGGCTCTTGTATAGACTTGGTCATCTCGTCCAACACCACTGTGAATAGGAATGGGCTCAATGCCGATCGTTGGTGGAGTCCCACTTCCACCGGGAAGAAGGCTGTGTCTCCGACTAGTGCTCGTACACACGTTTTTTCCCCGTCATACATATCTTGTATTATTTTGATATACCTCTCTGGTACCCTTCTAAGTCGTAGACTTTCCCAGATGAGTTTCCGCGGCACACTGTCATAAGCTTTTTCTAGGTCAATGAATGCCATATGTAGGTCTCTTTTCTTTTCTCTATATTTCTCCATTATCCTCCTTATGACGTGTATAGCTTCTGTTGTAGAGCGTCCTGGCATAAATCCAAATTGGTTTATCGCTATCTGAGTTTGTCGTCTAATTCGTGTGTCAACAATTCTTTCCCATAGTTTCATCGTGTGACTCAATAGCTTTATTCCCCTGTAATTTGCGCAACATTGGACATCTCATTTTTTCTTATATATAGGGACTATGACACTGCTTCTCCACTGCTCTGGCATCTTTCCTATCTTAAAGATAGTGTTGAATAAGTCCGTTAGCCATTGTATGCCCTCATCTCCAAGGCATTTCCACACTTCAATCGGAATGTTGTCTGGCCCCACCGCCTTAGCCCTTCCCATTTTCTTCAAAGCTCTCGTAACTTCATCGACTGTGATGCTTCTACAATAACACTTGTTTTGTTACGTCGTTTGATTTGTTTCATCGATCTCCGTTTGTTGATTACGGTTCTTTATGTTGAAAAGGTTATCGAAGTAAGTTTTCCATCTCCCCTTGATGTCTTTTTCCCTCACCAAGACCATACCATCCGTGGCCTTTATAAACTTCACCATTCTCAGGTCCTGTCTTCTACGTTCCCTTGCCTTGGCAATCTTAAACATGTCATATTCACCCTCTTTCGTCTCTAATCGCTTATACATCCTCTCGTATGCTGTGTTCTTTGCCTCTGACACAGAATTTTTCGCCTCTCGTTTAGCCTCTTCGTATTTAAGTTTTAGCTCGGCTCGTTCTTCTTCGTTATTATAGTGTAAGAGCTCTCTAAAACTTTATTGTTTAATTCTTATCTTCTCCTGTACATTTTCGTTCCACCACCAGGATTCCTTATGACCGACTGTCCTATTTGTTGTAGTCCCAAGCGTTTCTTTAGCTGCTTGTATGACTCTAGTTGCCATAGCCTCCCACTTTTGGTTGGCGTCTTCCTGTGGCCCACTCAGGTTCATTGGTATGATTTTATCTCTAAACATGGCAATCTTTTCGTCTTTGAGTTGTCCCCATCTGATCGTCGGTCTACTTCGCTTAGTTGGTTGGACCATTGCTCTCTTCAGTCTTAGATCTGCCACCAACATGTGATGTTGAGTGATTACTGTCTGTCCCGGTATTGTCTTGCAGTCCTTCCACGAGCTACGATCTTCCCTCCTCATCAACAAATAATCTATCTGTGTGTGTCTCCCGCCGCTGCTAAACGTGATTAGATGCGAGTCTCTTTTCTTGAAAATGAATTTATGATGCTTATTTCATGCGCTAATGCAAAGTCAAGAAGCTCCCTACCGGCATCATTCCTCAGACCGTACCCAAAGCCTCCGTGCACCAACGGGAAATGATCGTTGTCCTTACCGATATGCCCATTAAAATCTCCTCCTATGAATATTTTTTCTTGTCGCGGTATGTCTCCCATAACGTGATCTAAACTCTCCCAGAACTTCTTTCTTTCTGTTTCCCCTAATCCAACTTGTGGTGCATACGCACTAACTACAGCCACTACTTCGTCCCCTATTATTATCCTTAACAACATAATTCTATCATCGTATCTTCTAACCTCCACTACATTATCCTGAAGTTCTTTGGCAACTAGAAAACCTACTCCATTTTTTGTTCCATCTGACCTTGAATACCATAGTTTATACCCATGACACTCCTTCGCCCTCCCACCCTGCCATCTAGTCTCCTGGAGGCACGCTATCTGAACCCTACGTCTCCTTAGCACATCTATTAACTCTAATAACTTACCAGTAAGGGTTCCTACATTCCACGATGCCAGTCATAATCTATAACCCTTTTTCCCTGTAGTTGCATCTCTCGTCACCGAACATGATCTAGGGGCAACATAATGTCTCCTGTTACCTATTATACCTCACTCACTCAGCGTGACAAGAAACACCTTAAAAAGAGTTTGCCACACTAATAAAGCATAAACAAAAGCAGTCCCTCACGCAAGATCAACAAAACACAGGTAACAGGCAATCAAAACCAACAGCAAAAGTATATCAAGTCACAAGACACTGTAACAGGCACAAGAATAGGGGATGGCTCTCCCTATTTAAACCAGAATGCTGGTACTCCTAACCCAGCCAAACAATCTAGACGAAAGCACTATATATATATATATATTTTAGCGTAGACTACAAGGTTATTTTAGCACTAAACAGGAAATATACAAGGGTGGAAAGATCTCACAGCGAGGGGTTCCCAAGTTAGGGTTCGCCGAGCGAGTGAAGTCCGTAGCCTTCAAGGTTTACAGGACTCACAGAAAACCGAGAGGCACAACACTCGTAACCTTCTAGGGTTACAAAGTTATTTTGGAATCAGTAATTTGGAATCAGTAACAAGATACAACCCGTAACCTTCTAGGGTTACCAAGTTGCTTCACACACGCGGGTCAGATCAAGAATCCTTCAATTTTAGGGTTTCTCGTAAAACCCCAGACAGATCCGAGAGTCGCCACGCAGCTGGTGAGGCGGTGAGGTGGCTGCGATGGTGGTGGTGGTGCTGGTGGCTAGCGGTGAGATAGAGAGCAGGTGAGGCGATGAGGTGGCTGCGATGGTGGAGGTGGTGCTGGTGAGGCGTGCGGTGGTGGCTAGCGGTGAAGGCGACAGTGGTGAGGGCGGAAGTGGAGGTGGTGAGGTCGCCGGTGAAGGCGTGCGGTGGTGGCTAGCTGGTGGTCACCGGTGAGGTTGGCGACAGTGGTGAGGTGGTCGCTGTTGGTCGCCGGCGTGCGGTTGTCGCTGGTGGTGGTGCTGGTGAGGCGTGCGGTGGTGGCTAGCGGTTTGGCCGGCGGAGGTCGTCGGTGCGGGTAGATCGGCGGAGGTCGCCGGTGGGGGGGGTGATGTGAACGTTGGTGATGCTGAGGGAGATGCAACGATTAGCCGCCGGAGAGTGACGCAAATTATTAATCAGTTGAGATTCCGGCGAGCCGTCGATGAGACGCCGATTGAGACCGACCGATTGATGAAATTGATATGAAGATGTAATATTAAAACCAAAGGGCTTTCAATATCGAATTCATGACTAAAATAACATTATTTTTTTCTCAAACACATATATACTAAGGTAACATTATTTTTTTTCAAACACATATATACTAAGGTAACACTATTTTTTCTCAAACACATATACATAAGTGTGTGTCTTTATATTTATAATAATCATTTATAGTTTTAGAAATCTTTTAGATCATACCTGTCTAAAATTTCTTGTTAGTTAGATTGTTCTTTTCGAGGGTGTTTTTTTTATTATTCTATCTCATTTAGGACGTCTATATGTCTTTAGCGAGTTAAGTATTTAAAAACAATCGACAACTTTCTCTTTATACTCCACTGAGTATGCTTTTATATGCATACTTAAAAAGTTAAAGGAAAATACTATTGATTTTTTTATGTTTAGTTACCTTATAAAAAATCAATTTTATTTGTTTAAATACTTCAAATGGAGCATCGTCGTTGGATATACAATGTTAAGATGTTATTACCCAACATGTTCGAGCAGTATGCAAAATCTTCTTACATGGCTGAAGATGATCGTGCGATAAAAGAAAATGGATCCATTTGCTGTCCTTGTTTGGAATACAAAACTTTTAACGAATTTAAGAAAGTAAGTGATATTGGATATCATTTATTTAGACATGGTTATATGTAGAATTATATTTGTTAGCGAAAACATGAAGAATCACTTGCTAATACTAGCACAACATTGACCAATTTAACCATTAATATTGATGAGATAATGAGCAGTACATCAGTGATTACAATTACAATTTATATGAAAGCAAATGATAATTTAAATGGCTTATTCAATGATTTGGAAATTAAATATAGGTGACAATGACCAAGATAAACCACAACAGATGTTTGCTAGGAAAAATCGTTATGTGCCCGTAGTGAGGATTTTTCTAGATTTAATCCGTGTTGAAATTAGTTAGCTGAAGTTAAACTACAAATGGAGCGATAAGAGTTTTACAAGTCAATTACTTATTTCACATGACATGCTTCTCAAAGATAATGGTTTACCCATATCTTTCTACCAAGCTAAAAAATTGATAAGTCCAATGGGATTGTATATTAAAAAAATACATGCATGTCCAAATGATTGTATGTTGTATAGAAATAAGTTTGAAGAAAATCATAAATGTCCTACTTGTGGTGCATAGAAGTACAAGCGCAAAAATAAACCTAATGAATATGATGACGACGTGACGAAGAATGAACACAACTAAATGATTATGTCATTTCCTTATTATATCATCATGGAAACGTTTATTCGCTAATGCTAAAGAATCAAAATTAATGAGTTCGCATGGTGATGAGCGTAAAGATGATGGAAAGTTAAGATATATGGCAGATTCACCTCAATGAAGAAATATTGATTATAAGTTTCTAGATTTTGGTAATGAGATTAGAAACATATGATTTGGGAACATGAGTAGTCGTTATGGTACTTGGCTGGTTTTTTTGTATCTACAACCTTCGATCATGGGTATGGATGAAACATATATACATTATAATGTCATTGTTAATTCAGGATCCAAAACAACCTGTTAATGACATTGACGTTTATTTATCACATCAGATTCATGATCTTTAACATCATAAGTGATTTTGCAACATATAGCAATTTGTCATAATATAGTACTAAAGGTAAGCAAGTTTAACTTGTATGTGAAGACGAGATAAGTTTCATGTGGCTAAATAATTGCAAAAAAAACATGTATATGGGATATTGATGAAGCGGAAGTGTTTGATAGAAAGACCAAGCTTCGAATGGATAGGAAAGGTTTGACACTTTGGCACACGTTGAAAATATTAATATCGTGTTAGGAAAAAGAAGTCGCACCGAAAACGAAGGCAATTGAAAAAAAAAAGTTATTTTTTGGAATTTACCTTAGTGGAAATATTTGGAATACTAGAGGATCTAGATTTTATAAATATTTAAAAAATGTATGTGATAGCTTGTTGGGCTTATTATTAAACATTCCTAAAAAACTAAAGAAAAGATTATATTCATAGAGATATGAAAGAAATGAAAATACGTAAAGAGCTTCCTCCTACTGGAATTGTGGATCTTTGATGACACACTTTAACCTTCGCACAATCGTACCACCAAGAGTCGTCTTAGTATTTTTGGTGGGCAAAGGAACCTTCTACTGATCAGTTGCTTAATACAAGATGTCGAATTGAGTTCCCATAGTATGGTTGTGGTGATGAGAGGACGTTCCTTCTTATGTGAGGCAGAGCAAAGGTTTTGGTCATCAGAGGATCCTCTAATAGCATATCAACGTATCTTTCCTTTGATTTAGGGATGTCAAATACCTTTACCACGATGCTCATTAGAGATTCACAAAGTTCATCTCGTGAATGGATCTTGTGCTATTGATTAGTTTCCTTGGCTGTTTTGACATGTCAAAAATGGAGGTTTAAGTGAACCATATTAATCCACTTAAATTGAATTGAACTTGTAACTAACAAGATTTCAGTTGTGAGTTTAATTATATATATATATAGAGAGAGAGAGAGAGTAAATTACCATTTGCATCCCTGACGTTTTTTCATTTTAACCATTTGCATCCCTATAGTTTTAAAATTACCATCTACCCCCTGACGTTTTATGTTATCTTTATTTGAGTGTCTGTCATTTTATTTTTGTTTCAATTTGAGTCAAGATAACTAACACAATTAGTTCTTCTGTTATATAAATTGTTAAAAAGACTAAACTACCCCTAAATTAAATAAATAAATAAAAACTTATGGGACCATTCATTAACATCTTCTTCTTCATTACTGTTGGACCAAAAGAACCAATGAGCCAAGATCAGGAAAACCTCTAAGTCCCACATGCCACTGCTACAACTGCTGAAGACTCCCATCAGTTACAATGTTCTCTTGCTTGAATGTCAGACTCGAGAACATCTGAAGACTCTCATCAGCTATTGTGTTCTCTTGCTTGAATGTCAAACTCGAGAGCATCTTAGCTCCAGCCTTCTGCTGTTATGACAAAGTCTGAAGAACAAAGTATGAAGATCAAAGAACTGAAGAATATCAGCTGAAGACTCCAAAGTACTGAAGACCAAGTACTAAAGTCTGAAGTACTGATCTTACAAGTACTGAAGACTTCAAGTACTGAAGACAAGTACTGAAGAATCAAAAGCTGAAGAACTAAAGAACTGAAGACCTTCTACTGAAGCACAAAGTCTGAAAACAAAGACTGAAGACAACAACTGATGATATCTACTGAAGTCATCAGTTGTTATATCATCTGAAGCCAAGTCTGAAGACCAAGTACTGAAGACTCAGAGTTTGTCACAACAACTGAAGAAGTCTTCTTCAGTTGTTGTGGTGGTTTTCCTTTTCAGTAGTTTATTTTGTTTCAGTAGTTGTACAACAACTGAAGAGCATATTCTTCAGTTGTTATAGTATCAGTAGTTATAAACGACTGAAGAGTTTGTTCTTCAGTCGTTGTAGGATTTCAGTAGTTTACTTTTGTCAGCACTTAGGAACTTTTGTAAGAAGATGTCAGTTGTTGACATCTTCAGTAGTTTTATGTTTTGACAGCTGTAATTTGAATATTCAGTGATGTCAGAAAAGGACATCACCACCATGCTTTTGCCTCCTATATAAGGATGGCAAGCCATACAGTTTTAATTGCCGAAACGTGCGACCAATAGAACATTTATTGCTTCGCAGAACTCTTCTCTCTCTATGTTTATGCTTTAATTGCAATATCTTTTATGTTCTTGCTTTAATTGCTAATTAATGTGCTAAATCCGCTGCAAACATAATCTAATTGATCAACACGAGAGGCTGAGATCCTGTCAAATGGTATCAGAGCAGGTTAATCATTGATCGATCTTACCATTGATCATTTGAAACTGCTCTTTTGATCTCTCAGTTTGATCAAATTAGCAATTTGCAAGAAGTTAGCCATAGAGAGTGAGTTTCTGCTGTTTCCGGCCAAAATCTTGAGGTCTTTTGGTGGTTTTGAGTTACGATTGTCGTGTTTAAACTTGTTTTTGACCAAACCCTGAGATGACAACACCAACCAATGATCCTCACAATACTGGTTCCGCAACCAAGCCTCCGATGCTGGTTAGGAACGAGTATAACATATGGCAAAGACGTATGCTACACCACTTGGCTGTCAACAGTGCTGGTTGTTGGAAGTCAGTGGTGCATGGGCCATACAAGCCTATGGTGAGCGTCCCGGAGTCTAATGAACAGGTTGCCAAGAAACCTGAACAATATTCGGACGAAGATCTAAAGCTGTTCGAAATTGATGCCAGAGCCCATGGAATTTTAGCCATGGCCATTCCAAACGAGATATATTCAGGGCTCTTGCATCATGAGTCTGCTCATGACCTATGGGTTGCTCTAAAGGAACAATTTGGAGGAACTGATTCGGTCTTAGCAAACAATAGGGAAATCCTTGCCCAACAATATAAGACTTTCTCATATAGAAAGGGTGAGACTCTGACCCAGCAGTTTGAGCGGTTCTCTTGTTTAATCTCTGAGCTGAAGATGGTTAAACAAGAGTACTCCAAAAGCCAGATGAACAACAGGTTCCTCAGGTCACTTCCTGAGAGATGGGACACATATACCATTGTCCTACGCTCCAGTGCTGACCTGGACACTCTATCTCTCACCCAACTTCATGGGAAGCTACTCACTTTTGAGAGAGAGGTAGAGCAAAAGAGGAAGCTGTCCTCTTCTGGCAAGCTCGCTGATGACTTTGTCCAAGGTAATGCTGCCTTGATAAGTCATGAGTCAGAATATGCTTCATCAGAAAGTTCTTATGATGAGCATATCGATTTCTCTACCAACACAGAACAAGCTTTCGTTGGTGTTAGTAGTTCAGGAGGTGGTGGTGACAATTTGTGTTTTCTGATGGAGGATTTGAAGGGCATTCCAGATGATGATCTGGAAGAGATGGATATTTTGAACCAAATGGCAATGATAAATATCCGCTCTCAGAAGTTCTACAAAAGAACTGGTAGGAAATTCCCAGGACTCTCTGGCAAAACCAAAGTTGGTTTTGACAAGAGCAAGTTGAGGTGTCACAAGTGCCAAAGGCTTGGACACTTTGCAAGAGAGTGTAGATCATCTGGATCTAACTCATCTGCACCCTTTGTGACTTTTCCCAGCAATAGCTCACAGCACAAAGGGCAACCTTCCTACAGTTCTCCCCATCCATCTCAAGCACAAGCACCACCTGCTTATTTTGTGCCACAGGGTCATATGCCTTATCCTTACCCCTGTTACTACATGCCTCAGCCTGGTCAACCTCAAGCACCCCCGGCTCAACCACCTCATGCTCTTCCAGAGCCTCATTCTTCCCAATCTCATCACCACACACAACCTCAACAACAAAGCTTTTTCACCCCAACTGCTGTTGACTGGAGTAGTCTACCAGAAGAGCTATCTGGTCAGGAACCACTACTCCAAGATGCTGGTCAACATGGCGGTGATCAACCTTTTGGAAATCTTGCTCTGATGGCCCTTGACTCTGCTGAAGGGTCATCATCCAATGCCTCATCTCAGGTATCCACTGAGGCAAAAGCCAAGCTTTGTTCAGAGTCATGCATAGCAGCATTTGCTTCTATTAGAGAAGCAAATGTAGCTTTAATAGATAAAAATCTTGAGCTTGAGCACACTATTTCCAAAAGAAAAGCTGATTTTGAGGTTGTTCTAAAAGATAAAAATGATGAGATTTACAAGCTCAACTGCCAAATCAAAGATAGTAAAGCTAGGGAAGATGTACTTCTAGAGAAGTACAAGGACCTCAAGGAAACTCTTGCAACCACCCAAGTTGAGTGTGATCGATGGGTGCAATCTTGCAAGGGTTTTGAAATGCTTCTTAGCAAGCAAACAGCTTCCAATGTGAAGTTTGGCATTGGTTATAATCACACTGCTCCTCCCACAGACTTCATTTCAAGAGCAGAAGTTGAATCTGATGGGGAGAGCAATAACCAATCCTTCTCATCATGTGACTTACTATCCTCTAAATCAGCATCATCAGAGATAGATTGTCACATGACCAAAAGGCTGATCAACTCAGGTGTTGTCACTAGTAGTACTGAAGGTACTAGAGAGCAAGTGACAACATCTGAAGTTCAAACCTCAAATACTGTTAGCACTAAAGAGAAGAAAACTAACAGTAGGAAAGGTTTGAAGACAGCTAGAGAGGATACCAGGAAAGCAGTCACTAGGAAGAAAACTGCTAGTACTGATGACAAACAGCTGAAGAACAAGTCTTCAGCAGTTAAATCCTCTTCAGCTGATGATCAGCATAAGATGAAGAAAAAGCCATGTGAGATATGTGGCTTGTTCAATCATCTTACTGATGATTGCTGGTACAAAAGGGGTTCTAAACTCAAACAGAAGGAGCAAATTACTAAGAGCATCAATAAAATGAAGAATGAGTTTGAAACCAAGTTTGTACTGGCAACATCCAAGCCTGAAATCCCTAGGCCCAAAGTTAAATCCAAGAAGGTAGGGATTACTCAGGCAACAGCTGAGGTTGCTCAGAAAAAGATGGTACAACATAGGAACTCATCATCAGCAAACTCCAATATGTCTGAAGAGCTGAAAGCCCTATCACAGAATCAGACACAATTGGTGATGATGGTTCAGCAGCTAGTGGGAAGAGTCAACCACTTAGATGCTCCTGTGTTGAAACCACAGAAAAGGAAGTCCAAGCCAAAGGTTCCTCTTCTGTACCATCTTCTTCACCTCAAGCTGTCACTCACAACACACCTGTTAGTGCTACACCTGTAGCTGAGAACAGACCCAAAGCCAAGCAGGTTTGGGTCTCCAAGACTAACTAACACATGGTTGTGTTTGCAGGGTTCTTCAACATGCCATAGAAGCATCTGGTATGTAGACAGTGGAGGATCCATGCATATGACTGGAAGCAGCTCCCTTCTTAATGACTACTCTCAAGGAAAGAAGGGATTTGTTTCTTTTGGCAATGATGCAAAGGGTTACATCGTCGGAAAAGGCTTTGTTTCCAACGGGGAAATAAGGTTTGATGATGTTAACCATGTGGAGAATCTCAAGTACAACCTCTTGAGTGTCAGTCAAATGTGTGACAAAGGCCATGTTGCCCTTTTCACAAGCCAGAACTGTAGGATTCTGTCATCCAAAGTTCTGAGTTTGATTGACAAGGCATTGGATGAACACACTCTCCTGAAGGCCAACATGACAGGAAGAGTGTATGCCTTAGATCTCTCCAAAAAGATGGATCTAAAAGGCCATCCTTGCCTATTCTCCAAGGCATCTCCTCAAGAGTCTACACTTTGGCATAGAAGGCTGGGTCATGTTAATTTCAAGAACATGAATCAGCTTATAAGCCATGGTTTAGTAAGAGGATTGCCTCTGAAGGAGTTCAAGTGTGAAGATGACTGCACTGCTTGCTTGAAAGGTAAACAACACAAAGTTTCATTCCCTTCAATAGAAGAACCAAAGTCCACTGCCTGCTTACAACTTCTGCACATGGATCTCTTTGGTCCTGTGAGAGTGATGAGCATGGCAAAGAAGAAATACTGCCTGGTAATTGTGGATGATTACTCCAGGTTTGTATGGACTTTCTTCTTGCACTCCAAGGATGAAGCAGCAAAGACAATAATGAACTTTGTGTTACATGTAGAAAAGCAGTATTCCCTACAGGTCAAGTGTGTGAGGAGTGACAATGGAACAGAATTTAGAAACCACACACTTGATGACTTCTACCTGTCCAAGGGAATTAGAAGGCAGTTTAGCATTCCAAGAACTCCTGAGCAGAATGGAGTGGTGGAGAGAAAGAACAGGACCCTCATTGAAGCAGCAAGGTCAATGTTGGCTGACTCAGGGCTGACACTGACCTTTTGGGCTGAAGCTGTCAATACAGCTTGCTATGTACAGAATAGAGCCTTAGTAAATAAGAGGTTGATGAAGACTCCCTATGAAGTTCTTCATCATTTGGCCCCTCTTATTTCATTCTTTAGAGCCTTTGGGTGTCCTTGTTTCATTCTAAACACTAGCAACCCACTCCATAAGTTTGCTAGTAAGGTGGATGCAGGGTACTTTGTTGGTTATTCATCAACTTGCAAAGCATACAGAGTCTTCAACTGTAGAACCAAGGGGGTTGAAGAAACTTTGCATGTTAAGTTCAATGAATCTTCAAAGGACAAGATTCCACAAAACCCTGTGGAGCTGTTTGATCTGGACATACTGCAATATGTTCCTTATCAACCTCCATCTGTTGAGCCTGTCAACAGATCTCCACCTGGTGGTACTGAAGATGATGAAGTCAGTACTCACCTCTTCAGGTTTAGTGACAACCTGCCTAAGTTCACTGAACCTGATGCTCCTGTAGCCTCAGCAGCTCCATCCACTACAAATGCTGATGAGATTTCTGCTTGCTCTACTTCGTTTGAGCTGCCATCCTCTACATGGTTTCAGGAATCTCCATCACCATCTGTTGCTGCTGATGGGTCTACAAACACTTGCACAGATATTATAGTTTATCAGGAGCTCAAGAATCACCCCACTTCACAAATCATTGGTGATATCCATGCTGGAGTTTCAACCAGGAATCAATTGTCTAACTTCTGCTTCTATGCTCTCTTCATCAGTCAGCAAGAACCAAAGAACTATCATATTGCTTTAAGAGACAATGGATGGGTGGAAGCTATGCAGCTTGAGCTACTTCAATTCAAGAAACAGCAAGTGTGGGAGCTTGTTCCATTACCCAAAGGTAAGTGTGCTATAGGCACCAAGTGGGTATTCAGGAACAAAACAGATGAGAAGGGCCAAATTGTCAAGAACAAGGCCAGACTGGTTGTTCAAGGGTTTGCACAGGAGGAAGGAATCGATTATGATGAGACCTTTGCACCTGTGGCCAGACTAGAAGCAATTAGACTGTTCTTAGCTTATGCTGCCTTTCACAGTCTTAAGGTTTATCAAATGGATGTCAAAAGTGCCTTCCTATATGGAAAAATCAAAGAAGAGGTTTATGTGTGTCAACCACCAGGCTTTGAGGACAATAAACATCCTGATTGGGTGTACAAGCTTGATAAGGCTCTTTATGGGCTGAAGCAAGCACCTAGAGCCTGGTATGAGACACTTTCAACCTTTCTTCTTGAGAATACATTCACTAGGGGCACCATTGACAAAACCTTATTCATCAAGACTGTGGGACAACATAAGCTCCTTGTTCAGATTTATGTTGATGATATCATCTTTGCATCCTCTGATCCAAAGTTGTGTGATGATTTTACAAAGCTTATGAAGCTAAGATTTGAAATGAGTGCTATGGGAGAATTACAGTTCTTTCTAGGTTTGCAAATTAAACAACAGGATGATGGAATCTTCATCCATCAGTCCAAATATACCAAAGACTTGTTGAATAAGTTTGATTTACAAACCTGTAAGCCCTGTTCTACTCCCATGAGCAGCATCACACAACTAGATGTTGATCAGAAAGGTAAAGCGGTTGATGAAACCCTTTACAGATGTATGATTGGGTCCTTGATGTACCTTACAGCTTCTAGACCAGACATCATGTTTTCAACATGTGCTTGTGCTAGATTTCAGGCTGCACCTAAAGAATCCCATTTGATTGCAGTCAAAAGGATCTTTAGATATCTGCAAGGTACCCAATCACTAGGACTTTGGTATTCAGCTGGGCATTCATGCAAATTAGTTGCTTTCTCTGATAGTGACTATGCAGGATGCAAAGTCACCAGAAAATCCACTTCTGGTGGTTGCCAATTCCTAGGCAATTGTTTAGTTTCTTGGCAGAGTAAGAAACAAACATCAATTGCTACATCCACTGCTGAAGCTGAGTATATTGCTGCTGCAAGCTGTACCTCTCAAATACTCTGGCTTCAGAACCAACTTCTGGATTATGGCATTACTGAGACTAAGACTCCATTATTAATGGATAGTGCTTCAGCTCTTTGTATTGTTAAGAATCCAGTCCAGCACTCTAGGACCAAGCATATTGAGATCAGACATCATTTTATCAGGGATTGCTATGAGAAAGGTCTGATTGATCCTAAGTTTGTGCCTAGTGCTGATGAGCTTGCAGACATTTTTACTAAGCCTTTAGATAGTGCCACATTCCAAAATTTGGTACTAAGGCTTGGTATGTTGCAGCTTGAATGATTTGACCTATGCTGGTACTCTTAGTTCACAACTACTGAAGAGCAAAGGTCAAATATAAGTACTGATGAGTAATTTAGTCTTCAGCTCTTTCACAACTACTGAAGACTAAACTGACTCAAAGTACTGATGTACATTATTTATTGAAAAACAACTGATGTAGTGAAGTGGATTACAACTACTGATGTATGATTTTCAATAAATAAGTACTGAAGAACAAATTTTGCTCACAAGTACTGATGTGTATTCTTACACAAATACTGAAGACAAAATTTGTTCACCAACTCTGAAGAACTTCATCAGCACTTGTGAACATCTGATCACAAGAGCTGAAGGCATATTCCCAAGAGCTGAAGGGTCAATGAAACATCTGAAAGTCAGCCAAAGAGCTGATGAGTAAATGTCGAGGCTAGTATGAAACAACTGATTTGACGGAAACAGTGATGAGTAATTTCACATCAGCTGATAACAACAGCTGCTGTTTCATACACAAACAACTGAAGGACAAAACTATGTCTTCAGTAGTTTATAACTACTGACATCAGTAGTTCACAACTACTGAAGGCTAACACCAAGTCCTCAGTTGTTTACAACAACTGAAGCAATACCATGTCTTCAGTAGTTCACAACTACTGATCTCAGTAGTTCATAACTACTGAAGGCTAACACCAAGTCTTCAGTTGTTACAACGTCTGAAGAAGAATACTAGGTCATCAGTAGTTCATAACTACTGAAGACTGACAGTAACTCTTCAGACGTTCACAACATCTGAAGGGCAAAACCAAGGTCTCAGTAGTTTCAACTACTGAAGGCTAACACCAAGTCCTCAGATGTTACAACCACTGAAGGTTAAAACCACGTCATCAGCTGTTACAACAACTGATAACTAACACCAAAACCTTCAGTAGTTTTCTTTCAACCTTTACCCTACCCTATAAATACCCCACCTTCAGAGCATTTACTCCTCACTTGACCTAATCCTTACAAACCACTGAAATTCCCATACACCATTAATGGCGAACATGCAACTGAAACCTCGACACAACTGTGTCGCCCACCTTACAAAATCGCCATTATGGCCCAAATTTCACCAAGCCGTTGATCTTATGCATGACTCACCATACAAAACGGCTTTTCTCTTGAACCCCACTCTATACACCGACTCCTTGACGGAGTTTTGGACCAATGTCACCGTCCAAACCGGAGAGCAGAATGCCGCGGTCTCCCTACGGTCCTCCGTCAATGGAAAACCCGTGGTTATCACTCCAGCCACCATACGACAAACCCTAGAGCTGGAGGATGCCACTCACCCAACTTCCTACCCCAAAGGTACCCTTGATCTCTCCTTCACATCTCATGACTATCAGGGTAACCTCTCCGCCTCCACCTTGTTGAAGAAACATTTCCCTGACCCTCAACGATTGATCTTCCACATGGTGAATGTCTGTCTGGCTCCCAAGACCTCTTCGTGGGACCAGATGTCCACAAGGTGGCAGCAGGTATTGTATTCTATCCTTGAGAAACAACCTTTAAATTTTACTGATCTTTTATTTTTGGAACTCAAGGACATGGCCACAAAACCTTTTTCTAACCGTTGGAACTTGTATCCACGGTTCATAATGGCCATGATCGAATACCAGCTTCAGGCTGAGGGACTAGTTGGCACTGGGGTCCCTGCCATGGCTGTTCAAGCTGAGGTATACTCCAGGCACAACACTGACCCCACACTCAAACAGGCTGGCCGGCTGCGAAAACCCACGCAGCTGGAACCCACAGCCTCCACCTCCAAATCCACAGTCCCCACCAAGCCAAAAGCCAAAAAGAAGCCCAAAAAGGCTACTCAGGGAGATGAGTCCCCTGAGGATGCCCCTGCCACACAAAGGCAGGATGTGCCTGCTGGTTCGATTCTCCCAGCAGGTACCACGACTCCACCCACCACAACCGCACAGGCTTCCTCTCAACAGGAGCCTGATGCAACCAATTTTGGGGCAACCACATTACTGGGGTCTTCCTCACTTGAGGAGGCTGCCATTGAAGAGCACAGTCCTCCCCATGTGCATACTGCTTCTAGCCCACATACAGAGGAGACCGCCCCACTAAGCCCAACATTGGTTATAGCCAAAGTGCTGACTGATCTGAGCACTCCACCCTCTCCCCAGAAACCTATTACCACTGGGGAGACTACAACCGAAGTGGGGGTGGGCACAAGTGCTGATCGGAGCCCACAGCACAGAGAATCAGTTCACTCTCCCAGTGTGGCTAGGGAGAGAGAACAATCTGGTGAGGCTGCCACTTCCCCTGCATCAATATCTGAGCAGGGTGAAGCTGGTAACATCTCTAAGACCTCACCAGAGGCAATGGTCGATGATGGATCCAATCCGGAGGCCAGAAGTCCCCAGTACCAAGAACAAGGGGCACATGTCATTACTGAGCCACACTCAGGACATGTTCATCCTGACAATGTCAGGAGGTCAGGTGATTCAGCTTATGCTGATGATGACCTGAGCTTTTTCTACGATGTAGTAGCTCAAAACACTATCCTAGAGGATGAGATTAGCAGACTCAAAGAGCTGCTTGCTCAAATGACTCAGGATAGAAGTCCATCTGCCACCACTACCCCACAGATGGCACCTTCACCCGAAGGTCTCACAAACACTGAGCCATTCCCACAAACTCAGCCACCAGCCCCTGCTTCTGGCACTAGCTCTCAGGGACAGAACCCCCCTGAGCAGCTGGATGCTATCCTCCAAAAATCCCTGCCTCTCATCACACCAATCCTTAAAGATATAGTTATTCAAACCCTTGATGAGAGGCTTCCCACATATATACAACCCATGGTGGAGGTTGCCATATCTAAGGCTCTTGCTGATAGTCAAACCCCAACCAATGCAACCAAAAAGGGGGAGACATCAGTGCAAGACAAGAGGAAGAGGGGAGAGGAGGAGAAAGAGGCAGAGAAAGAGGTGGTGGTAGAGAGGGAGTTGGCTGAGGAGAGTAGTAGGGTGAGGGAGAAGGGGAAGAGGAAAGTGAGGGAGGTAGAGCATATAGAAGTGGCTGAAATCCAAAAGGATTTCAGTATCACTGATAAGAATAAGGGAGAGGGAAAGAAGGTGGTTGATCCTGATCTAGCAGCCCTTGTCAAGGAGGCTGATGCTGAGCATAACCGTTCAATGAACAAAGTCATTGAACAGCTGTTCAGGCAAGGCTTTGACAAGGACACTGCTTTGCTAGATCAAGAGATCAGGAATATGGAGAGGAGAGAGATTGAGTATCGATGGACTACTCATAGCCAAGAGGAAAGACAAAAACTTGAGGCTATGAGTAGGTTCACTTCGAAGTACCTGGGCAGACCAGTCCTTGATGTTAAGGCATGGACCAGGGACAAAATCTTGGCAATAACCACCAAGATTTGTTCGGCTGGTGATTTTACAAAGGGACTGGTCGCAGAGGCCTTATCTGAAGCCGGTGCTGGGAACAGGACACTGCTAGTCAAGCTAACCAAACCAGCCCTTATCTCTAGGCTGCTAGCAGTGCCTGCCAACACTCCCACACCAACAACCCAACCACAACTCACAAAACCAACTCCTTTACCACCAAAACCCGCAGCCAATGATCCACCCTTGAAGAAGAAGAGAAGGGTGCTGAGGCTGCAAGATGAAGAAGAGGATGATAAGGAGGATAGCCTGCCACTCTCAGCAGTTATACCTCTACCCAAAGCCAAACCACAAACCATCAATCCCACCTCACAGCAGGACACTGTGAAGGTAAAGTTAGAAGAGGAGGAGCAGCAGAAAAGACATGATGAGGAAATGCTAAAAAGCATTGACAAATGTTACACTGCTACCACCTCTATAATAAACATGCAGAGAGAAGCTCTGAGATTATTCACCCTCAAACAAACCTTTCAATATGAAAGGGAGAGGGTGAGAACTTGGCCTGACCCAAGGGTGGCTCACAGGATAGTCAAGAAGGACATGCCTGTGAGATACAAAAGCCAGCTAAAGAGAATCGTAGATGAAGAGATCTCTGTGGCTATTGTAATAACACCCTGGGAAATAGTGGATGAATTCGAGAAAGCTTATAGAGCCGGCCAATCACCCTTTTCAATGCTAGATAATAGGGTGGTTAGGAAGGGTCTGGTCTATAAGAAGCTTGAGAATTTCCGTAGGAATGAGCTCACTTTGTTGTTAGAGGGTAAACACCCTGATGAGTTTGCATATAGGCAAATCACAACACTTGAGCTCAAAAATAGAAGACAGGTCAAGTACCTCTCAGAGCTGTACGGTCGGGAGGGGTTATTCGAAGGTGAGCCTGAAGACCTGTCCAAAGAAGAACAAATGATCTTTCTTCAGGCTTACTGTAGAGAATCCTACCGGCTTGTACGAGGGAGGTAGATCTCATGGATGGGGCAACAGCTCTGTGTCCAATTCCCCAAGACAGAGCTCCCATCCATACTTAGCCAAACAAACACTTGAGACTACCTCTCTGGCCAGTGCTTATCTGGGTCAACTTCTAATCTGATCTAGAAGGAAATAGACCAATCTTTATGCCATCAATAAGTGGGACATCCAATAATTAGAGGTTTTGGCTGCATTGGTTCAGGGGGAGTTTGTTGGACCAAAAGAACCAATGAGCCAAGATCAGGAAAACCTCTAAGTCAAACATGCCACTGCTACAACTGCTGAAGACTCCCATCAGTTACAATGTTCTCTTGCTTGAATGTCAGACTCGAGAACATCTGAAGACTCTCATCAGCTATTGCGTTCTCTTGCTTGAATGTCAAACTCGAGAGCATCTTAGCTCCAGCCTTCTGCTGTTATGACAAAGTCTGAAGAACAAAGTATGAAGATCAAAGAACTGAAGAATATCAGATGAAGACTCCAAAGTACTGAAGACCAAGTACTGAAGTCTGAAGTACTGATCTTACAAGTACTGAAGACTTCAAGTACTGAAGACAAGTACTGAAGAATCAAAAGCTGAAGAACTAAAGAACTGAAGACCTTCTACTGAAGCACAAAGTCTGAAGACAAAGACTGAAGACAACAACTGATGATATCTACTGAAGTCATCAGTTGTTATATCATCTGAAGCCAAGTCTGAAGACCAAGTACTGAAGACTCAGAGTTTGTCACAACAACTGAAGAAGTCTTCTTCAGTTGTTGTGGTGGTTTTTCCTTTTCAGTAGTTTATTTTGTTTCAGTAGTTGTACAACAACTGAAGAGCATATTCTTCAGTTGTTATAGTATCAGTAGTTATAAACGACTGAAGAGTTTGTTCTTCAGTCGTTGTAGGATTTCAGTAGTTTACTTTTGTCAGCACTTAGGAACTTTTGTAAGAAGATGTCAGTTGTTGACATCTTCAGTAGTTTTATGTTTTGACAGCTGTAATTTGAATATTCAGTGATGTCAGAAAAGGACATCACCACCATGCTTTTGCCTCCTATATAAGGATGGCAAGCCATACAGTTTTAATTGCCGAAACGTGCGACCAATAGAACATTTATTGCTTCGCAGAACTCTTCTCTCTCTATGTTTATGCTTTAATTGCAATATCTTTTATGTTCTTGCTTTAATTGCTAATTAATGTGCTAAATCCGCTGCAAACATAATCTAATTGATCAACACGAGAGGCTGAGATCCTGTCAAATTTTTTTTTTTTTTTTCTGCGAAGCAATAAATGTTCTATTGGTCGCACGTTTCGGCAATTAAAACTGTATGGCTTGCCATCCTTATATAGGCGGCAAAAGCATGGTGGTGATGTCCTTTTCTGACATCACTGAATATTCAAATTACAGCTGTCAAAACATAAAACTACTGAAGATGTCAACAACTGACATCTTCTTACAAAAGTTTCTAAGTGCTGACAAAAGTAAACTACTGAAATCCTACAACGACTGAAGAACAAACTCTTCAGTCGTTTATAACTACTGATACTATAACAACTGAAGAACATGCTCTTCAGTTGTTGTACAACTACTGAAATGAAATAAACTACTGATAAAAGAAAAACCACCACAACAACTGAAGAAGACTTCTTCAGTTGTTGTGACAAACTCTGAGTCTTCAGTACTTGGTCTTCAGACTTGGCTTCAGATGATATAACAACTGATGACTTCAGTAGATATCATCAGTTGTTGTCTTCAGTCTTTGTCTTCAGACTTTGTGCTTCAGTAGAAGGTCTTCAGTTCTTTAGTTCTTCAGCTTTTGATTCTTCAGTACTTGTCTTCAGTACTTGAAGTCTTCAGTACTTGTAAAGATCAGTACTTCAGACTTCAGTACTTGGTCTTCAGTACTTTGGAGTCTTCAGCTGATATTCTTCAGTTCTTTGATCTTCATACTTTGTTCTTCAGACTTTGTCATAACAGCAGAAGGCTGGAGCTAAGATGCTCTCGAGTTTGACATTTAAGCAAGAGAACACAATAGCTGATGAGAGTCTTCAGATGTTCTCGAGTCTGACATTCAAGCAAGAGAACATTGTAACTGATGGGAGTCTTCAGCAGTTGTAGCAGTGGCATGTGGGAGTTAGAGGTTTTCCTGATCTTGGCTCATTGGTTCTTTTGGTCCAACAAACTCCCCCTGAACCAATGCAGCCAAAACCTCTAATTATTGGATGTCCCACTTATTGATGGCATAAAGATTGGTCTATTTCCTTCTAGATCAGATTAGAAGTTGACCCAGATAAGCACTGGCCAGAGAGGTAGTCTCAAGTGTTTGTTTGGCTAAGTATGGATGGGAGCTCTGTCTTGGGGAATTGGACACAGAGCTGTTGCCCCATCCATGAGATCTACCTCCCTCGTACAAGCCAGTAGGATTCTCTACAGTAAGCCTGAAGAAAGATCATTTGTTCTTCTTTGGACAGGTCTTCAGGCTCACCTTCGAATAACCCCTCCCGACCGTACAGCTCTGAGAGGTACTTGACCTGTCTTCCATTTTTGAGCTCAAGTGTTGTGATTTGCCTATATGCAAACTCATCAGGGTGTTTACCCTCTAACAACAAAGTGAGCTCATTCCTACGGAAATTCTCAAGCTTCTTATAGACCAGACCCTTCCTAACCACCCTATTATCTAGCATTGAAAAGGGTGATTGGCCGGCTCTATAAGCTTTCTCGAATTCATCCACTATTTCCCAGGGTGTTATTACAATAGCCACAGAGATCTCTTCATCTACGATTCTCTTTAGCTGGCTTTTGTATCTCACAGGCATGTTCTTCATTACCAACACACCCATCACCACCTCCACAGCCTCATCACCACCTCCACAACCCTCATCAACACCTCCACAACCTCATCACCACCTCCATATCCCTCATCATCACCACGACAGCCACCCGTCACCACCTACATATCCCTCAACACCACCACCACAGTCCCCCCCATACACACACTCTTTTCCCTTTATTAGAGTCACCCATCACCACCGCTGTGACTCCCATCACTACCGCCGTGACCACCATCACCACCGCCGCGACCACCATCAACACCGCGCGACCACCATCACCACCGCCGCGACCGCCATCACCACCGCCATGACCGCCATCAACACCGCAACGACCACCATCAACACCGCAACGACCACCATCAACACCGCAACGACCACCATCAACACCACCGCGACCACCATCACCACCGCCGCGACCACCATCACCACTGTCGCGACCACCATCAACACCGCCGCGACCACCATCAACACCGCCGAGACCACCATCACCACCGTCGTGACCACCATCACTACTACCGTGACCCCCATCACCACCACCTTGACCCCATCACCACCACCGCAGCCCCCCATCACCACTATCGCGACCCACATCACCACCATCGCGACCCCATCACCACCATTGTGGCCCCTTCACCACCACTGCAGCACCTCATCACTACCATCGTGGCCCCATCACCACCACTGCAGCCACCCCATCACCACCACCGCGACCCCTATCACCACCACCGCGACCCCTATCACCACCATCGCAGCCCACCATCACCAACATTGCAGCCCCCCATCACCACCAGTGTAGCTCCCCTATCACCACCACCATTCTAATACTCACTATCAAATCAAACCCCAACAAGATTAACTCACAGACTCAAAGCAATCGCTTTAAATACTGAGCGTGAGGCGGCAGAGAGTAAGAGGAGAGGTATTGAATGAGGCCTTTTTGGATCCGTGAAGCGGCGGAGGCGGCGAAGAGTGAGCGGAGACGGTGACGATACTGATCGTGATGTAGGGCTTGTTGTCGATAGGACGAAGGAGACCAGATTCATCTTCTTGTAGTGATTCCCATGATCTTTCATCGGAGATAGAGAGAGAGAAAGAAAGAGAAGAGATAGGGGTGGCGGTGGTTGTGGTCATGGAGGTGGTGGTTGCGGCGGCGGGTGGCGGTTGCAGTGGTGGCTACCGGCGGCAACATCATTGGTTGCGGTGGTAGTGGTGCTTTGGTGGTAGACTAAAAAGCATAGAAATAGAGAAGAGAGAGAGAGAGAGAAGAGATAAGGGAGGATGAGGATGAGGGGTATGTGAATTAGTAAATAAGGGTAATTTTATCATTTTATAAGAGTTAGCAGAAAAATCTAACGCCGTTAGTGTTTTGAACTCAAATGGAGATAAAAGGAAACGTTAGGGGGCAAATCGAGACTTTAAAACTGCAGGGATACAAGTGGTTTAAATGGGTTAACGTTAGGATGCAAATGGTAATTTACTCATATATATATATATATATATATATATATATATATATATATATATATATATATATATATATATATATAATTTACTTAAGAGTTGTTTTTAACAAAGAACATAAAAGAACCTTACACTAACTTTACATGGAATTAGATAGTACTCTATAATCAATTTCATCTTCTTCTTTCTTTCTTTTCATACAAACTAAGAATGCCATTTTACGTAGTGCCTCAAGCGCGAAGACATTTTAGCTGTTACATACTACTTTAGTTGTTGCATTCTAAATGATAGACTAGTTCTCTCAATGAAGACACAATCTTTTTAAGGGTCCCATGTTAAATACGAATCATCATCAGCAACTATCAAATTCATGCTTGTAGTTAAGTCCAAAGTAAAGGGTTAACATTTGAAGACTCTAGAATCAAGAATACGACAAGAAGATTTTTTTTTAAATTTCGTTGAAGACATCTGTTTTGAAACATGTTTATTACATATAAAACTGTACTTTATATTTATTTTCATGACTTCTCATGTGTAACGAGAGTATCGTTATTATTATTTTATTAGTTATTTAATAAAAATGACCTAGTTTATATGACGGTGTATGTCAATATTCTATACATATTTTAATTTTTAGCTTAAACCGCTTGAATTATTCTTAGTGTGCCAAAAACACATACGTCTCTTGTGATTAAGTTGGGAAACAAAAATGTCGTGCAATAACACAGAGAGACTCTACTTGATTAACTCAAAATATAACTCAATCAATTCAATTACAATGCAGTGTAACATTTAATAACTTATACTATTAATATTAGGTAAAATTACCAAAATGTTCCTTTTTCTTTATTTTCCTTCAAATCCCCTCCAAACAAATATCCGCCTAAATGTTTTTAACGGAGAAGGCGCTAATGCCTGTGCGTGTTCAAAGTAGGCATCGCCACCACTTTGGTTGTGTAGGAACAAGTGCCCGACTGTTAGGTATAAGCACCCTCCTGTGTGTGTGTACACATGCCCCACACCTACTTGTAGAGGCGTCAAATTAAGACTCGTCCAGTGACGGATCCAGAATTTTTTTCACGGGGGCCGGAAATTTTAAAGGTTATTTAGCTATCACAATATTATATATATTTTTCATTCCGGTTCGAGTTAGATCGGGTCGGGTCGGTTCGTTAACTTAAAAAATCGTTTTAATAGTTCCCAAACTCGTGAATTTGAGTATATGTATATATAACAAGAATCGTATTGAAGCAATTATACTCATGAAAGTCGAGATTTTCACGTGTATATAACGCTAAATTTTTTAGGGTGGACGGTCGCCCCCTCCCTTGGCTTTAGATACGTCACTGGCCTCGTCCAATATGGATATTTTAAGAGATATTTGTTTAGGGGAGATATTTTATACAAAAAATATATAAAAAAGATTACATTTTAGGAAATTTCCATTAATATTATGTCCATGATTAGCTAGCACTAAGTTTGTAGAACTTTATAGAAATTTACTCTTCCTAAATTGCTCGCATCATGGATGAGACGAGACTTGACTGCCATCTCTACTTTAGATAACACGAGATTATAACTATTAAGTATTTAATATTTATATGTTGTTACAAACGACAATATGTTTTTTTAATAATAACTATTAAATGTATTTAATATTTATATGATGTTTGAAAGTAAACGCAATTTGTATGATATTTAAACTTTATTTTAATTTTCCTATTTCTAAAATTAAAAATAATTAATTTTTATCCGTTAAAGTAGAATAACTTTTATGATTGTTCTCCTTCAAAAATAGTATTCCTTTATACGTACATCAACTTTGCTCATGCATTATAGCAATTGACAGCAAAAATTCATGGTATCATATTAACAAAAAGCTATAAGTGTTTGTCGTATACTAGTCATTCTTTCCCTTTTATTTTCATAATCCAAAATAAAAAAATGTGAATCCATTAAAAAATCCCTAATGATTTATTCAAAAAAGATCATTATGATTTATTAAAAAATAAAAAATATGTACATGAAATTTTGTATCAACACATAAATCATTAATGAACCAAAGTAAGCAAACGAACATAAACAAAAGTAAATAAAAAAACATAAATGAACATATGAACGAACGTAAACGAACGTACATAAACGAAGTAAACATGTATTCATGTTTGTTTGTTTAATAAATTAAATAATTTTTTGTTCATGTTCGATCATTTAATTAAATGAATAAACGTAAATTAATATTCTCATAACAGTTTATGAATGTTTGTCTTATACATAAACATAGGTCATGTCATGCGATGCCTAAGCTCTAAGTCCCTTATTGGCTCATCATCCTCTTTGATCTAGATCGTAACCCTATAAACATGGCCGGCGCAGTAGCAAAATAAAACCGAGAGCATTAGCCTCTCACAAATTTAAAACCCTCGTTCAAATAATATATCACATTCTAAGCACTAGGTATAGGTGCATTATACAGTTATCAAAATTGTTAATCACTACAAAAAATTCGGTCATTAGCGGCGACATTTATCGCCGCTAATACTCCAGCTTGTCGCCGCTATAGGTATTAGCGGCGACAAGTCGCCGCTAATGAGTCGCCGTTAAAAGTTAGTCGCTATTGGTCAAATAGTCGCCGCTAAAGATGTCGCCGCTAATACTCTACAAATCGCCGCTAAAACTTGTCGTCAGCATATGGTTTTTTTAACTATTAGCGGCGACGGCTGTCGCCGCTAATGGTTATATTTTTTAAAATTTTTTTTTTGTTTTTTCAAAAATCCAGTTTTCATCCAAAATAAACCTAGATTTTCTAATAGCATACAATCATAAAATCATAAAACCACTTTTTCAAAATAAACCTAGATTACGAAATATCATACAATCTTAGTCATAATTAAATTTAAAATTCTAGATTACGCAATATTATACAATCATAAAATTAGCTATTCATCCCCCTCGTCTGAATCATCTTCCGCTTGATTTGGAGCCTTTTGCGAAGCAATTAATTGTGTCATTTGTGACATAAATTGCGCGTTTTGGAACAGACTTGAAATTTGCTCCTGCAAAAACAAAATATACATTTATATTTTGACAAAGTATATGAAGTGTAAACCAAACATACTATGTTGAACTTAACACATTCAAGTTTAAGTCGTGTTGACCGGTTTAAACTTTAATCATGTCCTTTTCACCCGTTTTGACCCGTTTAAGCTAAACTTAAATAATTAAATTCTATTTTAGCGATTAAAAGTTATAATTAACCTAAAACAACTATGATGAATTTAACACATCCAAGTTTAAGTTATTTTGACTCGTTTAACCACAAATCATGTCCTTTTCACCCGTTTGACCCGTTTAAGCTAAACTTAGATAATTAAATTCTATTTTAGCGATTAAAAGTCATAATTAACCTAAAACAACTATGATTAACTTAACACATCCAAGTTTAAGTTATTTTAAGCCGTTTAACCACAAATCATGTCCTTTTCACCCGTTTTGACCCGTTTAAGCTAACTTAGATAATTAAATTCTATTTTAGCGATTAAAAGTCATAATTAACCTAAAACAACTATGATTAACTTAACACATCCATGTTTAAGTTATTTTAACCCGTTTAACCACAAATCATGTCCTTTTCACCCGTTTTGACCTGTTTAAGCTAAACTTAGATAATTAAATTCTATTTTAGCGATTAAAAGTCATAATTAACCTAAAACAACTATAATGAACTTAACACGTTCAAGTTTAAGTTATTTTGACCCGTTTAAACTCAAATCATGTTCTTTTCACCCGTTTGACCCGTTTAAGTTAAACTTAGATAAAATGATGCACTTACCTGTGTAAATGGCTGAGGAGTTTGTTCGTGATCATGAACAAAAGAACTCGTCCCTGAAGATGAGAATGGTTTACGCCCAATCCCCCTAATATGTCCACGCCGTTGTCCCAACACCGACTCAAAAATATCGACTTCATTCAACGTTGATGATCCACTTTCTTGATTTTGGGTTTGACTTAGCTCATCAAACCTTTCCTTTAATTGGTTCTGTATTAATTAACAAAAATATATTAACATATTTATACATACATAAAGAATTCGTTCCTGAAGATGAAATACTTACATATTGTTGTTGTGCTACCTCGCTATCAAATGTCCCATCTTTACCAGTATGTACATCATGGAACGTCTCAAGTCTGCTTTTATTCTGTTTTCAAAAAGTATAATATATATTAAAAAATACTAATATATAATACACAAATATATAAATTTAAATCATTACGTTCTTATAACAATAACTACTATATGAAGCAGTCCCCCCACTGTTTGTATATATTTGTTGTTGACGATTTGCTTTGTTTGAACTTGACACATTTCTATACGCGTCACTCATAAAATAGTCAACGATTTTGCTCCAATTTTCATGATTCATTCATGTTGGAGGATTGACCCTTGCTTGTTCTACATTATCGTAGCCTCCAACCCGATCAAAATGTTTTTTGCTACATTTTTTCGATCTCTAAATCGTTTGAGAAACACCAAACGGATTCCACCCTCTATCTGTGCGCGCTCACGATCTCGCAATATCTCATCAAAGTCAAAGCGTCGCTACATTTAAGTTAAATAAAATAAAGTTAGTTATGTAAAATTGAACAACAAACATATAACTTATAAAATTTTACCGCCATATGCTCTTCCAAAGCATTCTTCTGAGCATCGGAAAGATTTTCATACGAACGAATATTAAAAGGAAAATTAGCTTCCATGTATATCCCCACCTCGCGAACAAACATATCATTAAGTTTGCCAACGGGGGTATACGTGGCAGCTCTATCAAATGGAAGAGATAAAGGTCCTCCCTTTTAGATAGCTCTTGCTGCAATTTCTTATTTTTCGCCTTGCCTCTTGTTTTACGAGAAGGCGTGCCTGTAATTAGATTAAAAAATCATTAATTGCATCATATATTAATAATAATTGAATAAACATATTAATAAATTAATTATAATAACCATTACCATCTAACGCGTGACTTCCAGGACCGTCAAATGGAGGTAGTGGTGGATCCCCCGCGCCATCACCTCCATGGCTCATAACATCAGCCATAAGGTATGCGAAAACAATCCACAATGAAATCATGTCTTGAAATATAAGATTTAGAACATAATGTTAAAATAAGAAGAAAGTCTTGTAGTCAATATGAAATACAAACAAAGGTTTAGATAAATAAATACATATACAAATCCTAACAAATCATAACAATTTTTTCAATCACAGTCACCCTCATATACTTCAGTATCTTCGTCAGACTCTTCGGTGTCATAACCAGAATCGTCCTCATCATAATCAGCCTCGTCTTCAAACACCTCCTCAGCGATGACAGTTGGCGGATTAACTTCACTTGGAGTCTCGCCTTCGGTGACATAAGTAGGCATGTTATGAAAATATTGTGTGAAGTCAATGAAAAGTACGCTATTAGATGAAGAGTGGTTGTGAACAACGTCAAGATCTTCTGTCAAGTCATTGTCAACATTTTGAATGTTCTCCACGACACCATCATTGGTTGTAGGGCGATCCCAAATTTTTCGATGATTAACATTCTCGACGATCCACCGATGATTATTGTTTTGATTTCTTCGAGGAGGTTCTCGGATGTAGAACACTTGTTTAGCTTGGGAGGCAAATATGAGTTGATCGTCTTTGTCCCATTCACGTTCTGTGTTGATACTAATGATATTATTGTCGTATGAAACACCCCTTCGAGTATCAAACCATTTGTAACGAAATAGGACAGTTGAATACCCATTTACATAATGTAATTCAATAATCTCCTCAACTTGCCCATAAGATTTCTCACCATTCTCTCCCTCCACTAAAACACCGAAGTTTTGCGTTGTGCGTTGCGCGTCACGATCAACTACCATAAACCTAACACCGTTGACTATGCAAGCAGTGTAAGTATAGGCATTTACATCCGCACCCATTGAAGAGCATACAACTCTGAGTGAAATTTTGGAGAATTTTGTATTTTCATCGAATAAACCTAAGAAAATATAGACTAACACGTGTTATATATGGATTACCTAACAAATATATAGTAACACGTGTTAGATATAGATTACCTTCTCGAGGAACCATATTGGAAATTTGATTTTAATATCCTCATGTGGACATTCAGATTTAAATTCACTACAATATTGATAATAAGATACAATAAGTGAGAAATGAAATATATTTGATTAATGATGCAAAGTTAAAGATAGGAAACTTTACTTCATATAATCTCTGACTTCTTGACAACTATCAAGCACAAACCATTCTAACTTAAGCATTTCACTTGGAGAAAGGTATTTCATCTTTGTTGCACTAACCGGACGACATTTAGACTCAAATGCATACACGTTTCTTTTTGGGATAATGACATCCTCGTTTCTGTCCGGGCGATTAAACTGAGTCTCAACATCTCGAAGGTATCTCGAACAAAATGATAAAGCTTCTTCAGCAACATAACCTTCAGCTATACAACCTTCCGGCCTTGCTTTGTTCTGACATAATTTTTTAATTTTTTCATATATCTTTCAAACGGATACATCCATCTCATACATACAGGACCACCACGAATCGCTTCATCAGGTAAATGCAAAACTAAATGAACCATAATGTCAAAAAATACCGGAGGATAGATCAACTCTAACTTGCATAATATTATAAGAATAACATCCTTAGCTTTCTTCATATCCTCGACCAATAGTGTTCTTAAGCAGAGTTGCTTAAAAAACGTACAAAGATCAACTATTGGTGTATAAGTATCTTTGGTCAAAAAGCATCTAACCCCAATCGGTATTAAACGCTGCATGAGAATATGACAGTCATGAGATTTCAACCCAGTAATATTAGTATTGTTATCTACCACTCTCTTCCTGATATTAGATCCGAACCCATCAGGCAATTTAACATCCTTTATAAACTCACAAAATAACTTTCGATCACTGATCTTCAATAAGTATTTTGGGTGTGGACTATACCACTTGCCATTCTTTTTCTCCAACCACTGCCTACTTCGAATATTTAGATTTTCAAGTCAACGCGTGCATTTGGTGTATCTTTGCTCTTTTCATTCATTAGAAGAGTACCCAACAAACTGTCACACACATTTTTCTTGATATGCATCACATCTAGGTTATGTTTTAGCTGCAGAGAAGACCAATACTCAAGTTCAAAAAATATGCTTCGTTTCGACCAGTTCAACTCAAACTCCTCCCGCTTTGATTTTACACCTCCAAAATCAGGATGTTTACCCGGCAAACGATAGCGTAGACGACTAAGTTGAGCTTCTATATCTGTATCATTAAACTGTTTTGGAGGGGCTCTGATCTCGGGTTCTCCGTTAAATTCTAAACTTGTTCTCCACTCATGGTTAGCATCTAAGAATCGCCGATGACCAACATATACAACTTTATTTGTAACACGCATAGAAGGAGTGTCTTCGTTACAAGTCGGGCATGCTTTGTAACCCTGACCGCTCCAACCAGATAAACTACTACGAGCTGGAAAGTCGTTTATAGTCCATAACAATACCACTTTCATTGTAAAGAACGTGTTTGTCACCGCGTCTTTAGTACGTACGCTTGACACCCACAACTGCTTAAGCTCATCCACCAACGGCTTAAGAAACACATCCATGTCTTTCCCCGGTGATTTAGTACTAGGAATCAACAATGACAACATAAATGAGGACTCTTTCATGCATAACCATGGAGGCAGATTGTATGTGGTGAGTACAACCGGCCACGTGCTATGAGCTGAACTCATGTTACCAAATGGATTAAAACCTTCGGCTGCAAGCCCTAGGCGAACGTTTCGCGGTTCCCTCGAGAAGGTCGGGTACCTTATGTCAAAATCTTTCCATGAGGTACCATCAACAGGATGTCGCATCGTACCCTCTTCTGATCGTCCGGTACTATGTCAAATCATATCTTTTGCCGTGTGCCTTGAAGAATACAATCGTCATAGTCTCGGGGTTAAAGGAAACCATTGTAACATCTTGTGAGGTAACTTCTTGCCATTTGTATTTGTATCAACCCACCTACTCTCATTACAAATGGGACATTTTTCTAACAAAAGGTTTTCTCCCCAGAAAAGAGCACAATTATATTTGCACACATGTATCGACTCATATCCTAAACCAATCTTTTTTAATGTCCTTTTTGCTACATAATGAGAAGGGGGGATTTTATTACCCTCAGGATGTGAATATTGTAACAACTCAAGAAGCTCATCAAATGAGCTATTAGTCCATTTATTCTTCACCTTGATATGCATAAGCTTTGCTAAAAAATCAAGGGAAGAAAACTTAGCACAACCCGGATATAATTCTGATTGAACTTCTTCTAACAACTTCTAAAAATCATCATGGATACCACTATTCTGCTCATGGAGACCGCTACTCTCCTCCATAACGTCTTCGATAACGTCAGCCATTTCGTCAGCCATTTCGTTTGTTGGCGCAACGTTATCCACAACTACAACTTCAGGAATTAAACTCTCACCGTGATAGATCCAATCTTTGTACGACCGGCACATGCCCCATATTTCTAAATGATATTTCATTTTAACCCATCCTAATAATACGGTATTTTGACATTTCATACACGGACATCGAATTTGACCATAACTGTCGGTAAGTTTTCGCACATATCTATAAAAGAGCTGAGTCCTTGTTGATACTCAGGTGATCTACGGTTCGGATTAAGAAGCCAACTTTTATCGACAGGCATGATTATGGAACTGCAATATATATTAGGATTTAAGTGGATGAAAATTTATCCACGAAACATGATTAACAAAAAGTAGGACAACGGATTGAGAATTCAAAAGGGTAGGCTGCTATACCCACTTTTTGAATACCTTATCTCATATATGAACGTGCCTCGTATGATTGTTTGTTTAAAAAAAATTCGACAGCATTTCCTCTTAGCTCCCAAGTATATATATACATATAGAAATATATACTCGTGGAGCAAAGAGAAAATGAAAACCAAATTTTCTTAAACAGACAATCATGTAATACACATTCATATCCTAGATGAGATAAAATATTCAAAAAGCAGTCCCAAAATGGGGACAACCCGAAATTAATTACTAAATCAATTTCGGGCGGGTATTTCTAAGCTCGTGATTATTAGAATGAAGTCACGAAACCTAAACGTTCATAATGTAAAACAATAAGCAATTACTATAACAATTAAATGAAATGTGACAATGTTTAAACAAATTGAAACATTATTGTAATTGTTTTAAAAAATGTCACGTTTCGTTTGATTTTTTTAGTGATTTTTTATTGTTTTTCATTAATATAAAAACACAAATGATCATAACCTAAATTGTGTTTTTATAGTAATGAAAAACAAAAAGAAATCACTAAAAAATCAAACAACTAAACAATGATCATTTGTGTTTATAAATAACACAACTTGTCATTTTACTGATTACTAAACAATAACTTGTTACACGACTATAATAACCTAAATAATCTAACTATTAAGCATTATTAACATAATAATTTTCAACCAACAAAACACCCTAACTAACATCTAATTAATAAACATTATAAACAAATAATTTAACAAATAACTTGTATAACTAAATTAAAGAGGCACACAACTAACATAACCTAAAAATTCATCAAATAACACAACTAAATCAAAAATTCTTGCTAAATAATGTTTCAACACAACTAAAATCAAAAATACATACTAAATCCCAAATTTACGCTTAAATAATTCACCCAATAACACAACTAAATCAAAATTCATACCTAAATAATATTTTACCACAACTAAATCAAAAATTCATACAAAATCAAAATGTATACCTAAAATCAGTGGTGGTGGTGGTGGGTTGCAGCAGCGGTGGTGGTGTTGGTGGGTTGCAGCAGCGGTTGCAGTGGTGGATCGGGTGGTGCCAGGCGGCAAGAGGAGGAGAAAGGGGGCGGTGACCGCAGCCGGAGGTTGGTGGTCGGTAGGGATGGTGCTCGGCGGCAAGAGGAGGAGAAAGAGGGAAGGGTCGCGGGTCGCAATCGATTGGTGGCGGAGGGTGGTGGGCGGAGGGTGGTGGGCGGAGGGTGGTGGCCGTAGGGTGGTGGCCGGAGGGTGGTGGTCGGCTGCGGCAGCAGGGAGAGGGATATGGCCGGAGGGAAAAATTAGGAGGGAATGGAGATGTGGAGGGAATCGTGGTCGCGTATTCCTCGGTATATTTTTAACCAATAGCGGCGACAAGTCGCCGCTAATAGTGTCGCCGCTATTGGTTAAGTACGATCAATCCATGTTCGTTAGATCTGTTGCACGATCAACGGTCAGATCTGTTGGTCAAAATTGGAAACGGATTGAAGAGCAATAGCGGCGACATGTCGCCGCTAATGGTGTCGCCGCTATTGGTGTCGCCGCTATTTACTGTCGCCGCTAATGATCCTGTCGCCGCTAATACCGGCGCCGCTATTACTAACATTTCTTGTAGTGAATATATTCTTGATGTCCTGTATGTGCACGGTTGCATTAACGTGATCTATGAGAAAACACATTCTCCTATCTATTTAAAATGCAAGTGAATGAGCAGAGAAGTTTTTTGTTTTTTTGATTTGGCCACAATAGTTTTCTTATTTTATGTTTGACTCATCTCTCAAGAGTATTTATAGAGAAAGAAAAAGGGGAGAAGACTCCCTCTTTCCCCCTTCGGTTCATTTGTAGAGAGGGAAAGTACCATCCCCCACTGTCTGCATCACCTCCGACTATCGCATGCATCACCTGAATCGTTTCTTCTGTGTAATTAACTCGGTTGAGTCGGTGTTGTGAAGGTATCGATGGCCATCGATTGAGTCGGTGGTGGCCTTAGAGAGGGTATGTGGAGGTCGAAGGTCTCGGGGCGGTGGCCGTTCGTTTCCGCTTGACTACTGCGACAGACGCGCTGGCTCTCTGGTAGACCTTGATTTCTTGTCTCATGTGTCGGGTCCCCTCTACGCCGATAATCGTTCATCGTATTCGGTTGAACTAAAGTTTACCGATGCGATGGCCGATGGTCGTCGACCTCGATGATGTCGGTTGTGGCCTTGGAGACAGCCACCACTCCGCCTCTTATTTCTCATTGATGTAGGGCTGGTGGTCATTTCTTGCCAGACAGGGTCAATTGTGTTATTTGGACAACCATTGTTTTGGGTGATTCGCTATGTTGTTGATGAATGGTGATGGGAATTACCTCATTTGAAATTTGTTTTGTGGTGATTTTTTACGTTGATGATGATGGGGATTATCTCATCTGAAACTTTGGGCTTGATGTTCATTTTAGGTGTCGAACCTGGTTCTTTATACGGTTTTTATTTGCTGGGTAGATATGTCGGGAAAGACCTTATGTCAATGATAATGACGTTAGCTCATCTGAGACCGAGCTTCAACTCACCTTATGTCGAATCTGGTTTTTTATACGGTTTATTTTCTTTATAGTGAATCATTTTGGTTTGGGGTTTATTCTCATTTTGTGTTTTTTACTGTTTGATTGAAATTTTCATCTGGCCATATTTTTTAGTTGAATCAATTTTTTGAATATGCTTTAACTCTATTTTAATTGATAAAATCATATGGGTTTCATTTTAAATACGACTAAACTGCAAAACCTCCAATGAATTATGAAATCACCTGGGTTTCATTTTGAATGTTCAGTTTCCGTTTAGATTTGATTTAATCTCTATCTCTATTTTTATGTTTATTAGATTTTTAAAATTTTGGTTGTTTCAAGCAATGTGTCTGTTTGCCAAGTTTTACCGACTTTTACATGATTAATTTATAATTATTATAATTGTCTATTTTAAAGTGTGTGTTTTTCTTTACTATGATCTATTAACTTTACAATGTTGATATCGTCAAATCTTTAGCAAAGAGGTATGAGTATGATCAGAGCTTTAGGGAAGAAAAATTCTACCAACAATAAATTGATTTTTAATATGGAAAAAGAAACATAATAAAGGCATATACTCATTTTGTTTTGTTTTAGATTTCATGTATAGTTACTTTGTTTGTTTAAATGATCCATGAATGTTCACATCGTTCATCTGGTGGAGTTCTCCTGTTAAAAGAAATCTTTACAAAATGCAATCGTTAAAGATTAATGATCGAGCCAAATTTAAATATAGAGAAAAACCTCCCGGTACGAAGCGGGGGTGTAACTACTAGTTTTATTAATAAAGCACATCAACATATGTTATCATGATCAATTAATTATTATGATCAATGATTCAAGGCACTATTGTAACTTTTAAAAATTTAAGGAGTTATTTTAAGATCCAAAGGATAGAATAGAAAGGTAACCTTGTTTGCAAAAGAAGGGAAAGATGGAATCACTACACTATGACGACCAACTATACCAAATTATTTTCAAAACCATCCGCTAGAAGAAAATCCTTAAGCGGTTGCCCCTTTCCCTTGGCTTTAGATACGCCACTGGCCTCGTCCAATATGGATATTTTAAGAGATATTTGTTTGGAGGAGACGTTTTATAGAAAAAATATATAAAAAGATTACATTTGAGCAAATTTCCATTAATAATATCTCCATGATTAGCTAGCACTAAGTGTGTAGAACTTTATAGAAACCTAGGAAGAGTAAATTTCTATAAAGCAATAACTTAAATCCTGACACAAAAGACATATCATACACTCTTTTTACTTCAAGGGTGTAATAATGTAAATAATAACTTAGTTAAACTAAGAACATTTCTAAGCATTAAGCAACCTAGCATGTTTGTCAACCTTGTATGTACCTTAATATATAACACACTAAATATATCAACCATATCACAATTAACAAAAAGCTTTCATAGGTTCTAATTGATGCTAAACTTCTCATGAAATGCGAACCACACAATTATATTATGTTTTTGGTTTCCTCATTTTTAAAATGAATTGTAGACCAATTAGATTGCATCTACAAAAAGCATTGAACTTGACCTTGAGTAAGACCCATGAGTGGGTGAGGCTACATCAATTTCTCCAACTTACACATTGTGCTAGCTAATAGTTATACAAAAGGGTACTTGAAATAAACAATTCGAAACATTAAAGTGTGGAGAGGGTGAAGAAAGTGAAAGACCAAAGAATGTGGGAAGCTGGCCATGTGGTGCATAACAAAAGGCAAGACATGTGCCTGTGAAAGGTTGGGCTCCTATTATATTTTAACCACAAATCGACTTATCTAACTTTAAAGGTGGTAATTGGTACATATGATGTAATGTGCTTTGTTCTTATTAATCAGATCGGATCAATCAGTCAAATCGAGAATCGCCTTCATTTTGTCCTTATGGTGCCTATCATTTAACCCGTTAACCTCTCAAACTGGACTGGATCTTTTATATCCTTTTTTTTTTCCTTCCAGTATCTCATTTACTGACTTCATATTTTATATATTCCAGGCTTTATATTTTGTTAACATCGTTTGTCCGCACCAAATGCTAAAGTATTATTCTCACATTCTATTTTAATATAGTTATATGTAGTTATTTATAACGTTATATAGTTTTTACGGTGGATCTTACTGATTCGACCGGGGGATTGGTAAGACGACCTAGTACTACTATGATTAATGAGCGAATTTACAATACTTTAAAAACTATATAAAGTAATATTATTCAGCCAAATACTACAATACCACTTCAATTAGAAAGTAATTGAAATAAAAGTGTTAAATAATGGGTTGTATCCTCGATGTCGGCCAAAACAACATTTCATATTCAGCCAATTATTCCCATTATCAAAACACTTCTAGTATTTGGCGAGCCTCGTAACATTATTCGTAATATTATTCGATGTAAGAGTTATAACGTGTAAAGTTATTATTTTTCTTGATAGTTAAGTTGTACCCACACTTCTACATAATCGACTTAATTGCTTCAAACCAATACCAGTCATTACCATTCATGTTAACTTTTTAAATCATGTGTTATTTGGCACGTGAAATTGCGTCACTTGAATAAACAACAATGTTTAAAAACTGGACCGAACATGAAACTAACCATTAAATTAAATAGTCCACTTCGTAGAATGTTTGAACAAGTACTTGTTCAAGCATTCTAGGAAGTGGACTACTTGTCTTTATATATTGCAAGGAAGGTGTTGATTAATGTATTGTTGATGGTGTGGCTCAAAACTTTATCTTTATATTGACTTATGTAATTACATTGTTGTTATAATAGTTAGTTTTATTGGTGATGTTGTTATCTTTGTTGTCGTTGTTGGTTGTGGTGGTGGTGGTGTTGGTATGTTATTCTTGTTGTTGGTGGTGTTGTTATGAGTGGTGGTGGTGTTGTTGTTATTGTAGGTGGTGCTGGTGGTAAGCATGGTGTTATTGTAGGTGGTGGTTGTCAATGACTCAATGACGGAGCTTGAACATTCCCGTAGGAGGGGCGGGGGCGAAACTAATTTTTTTAGAGGGGGGGACGAACTCGATATTTATATAAAAATTTACACTAACAGGCCAAAAATTTACACTAACGGACTAAAATTTAACACTACCGATGAAAAAACAGGGGGGGCGCCCCCCCCCCCCCCCACCGGGCCCTCACTATCCTCCGCCATTGGTGGTTGTGGTGTTGGTGGCGGTGTTGGTAGTTGTGGTGTTGCTGCTTTGTTGCTCGCATTCTTAGATGCGAAGACGAGTACACGAGAAACATAACATGAAAGCCCTAATGCTTATGCGAGATCATCGCTATAAAACACATGCTAATATAGTCTTAGGATGATGTTGGTTTCTCCATAGCAACACCTCTATAACAGTGATATTTGATTTCAAAACTTTACTCATCTAGAAAAATGATATTACTAGATTCGCAAAATAGGGCTATCTTATTCAATTAGTTCAAATTTATGTAAAATCTTAAGAAATTGTAACATTTTGTTTTTTATAATTATTTTTATAATAATATTTAGATTTCATTGTACAATAAAAAATATTTTAACATTCACCCAACACCTTGTTGATACAATGGGATTATGGATTTATGATTCTAAGTGAAAGTAAACTAGAGTTTACAAAAAAATAAACTTCATTATGTAAACGACAGTTTGCTATTTTGTAAACTGTATTGTATAGGAGGTGATGCATATGATATAAAAAACATAGTAAGTTCATCTTTTTTGTTAGAAATTTATATATATATATATATATATATATATATATATATATATATATATATATATATATATGATACTTGAACTTATATTTAATTAGAAGCATTTAATAATTTATATTTGATTAAAAGCAGTTAATAAAGGATTGATGATTTTATTTGGGTCCAGTTATTTAGACACCCCCAGATTTTAAATTAACACCTGATACCCTACACGCCGCGTATGGGTCCATACGCCGCGTATAGGGTGGGTTTTCAGGGAATGTTTTCATTCCTTATATGCGGTGTATGGATCCATACGCGACTTATAGAGAATAAAAACATTCCCTGACATGTTCTTGTCAGATGCATGTCAGAGGAAAGCTATACGCGGCATAGAGATCCATACACCGCGTATAGGTTCCAATTTTTTTTCTTGACTTGGCTGAGAAGATGATGAACCTATACGCTGCGTATGGACCCATACGCGGCGTATAGGTTATGGTGTTTATATTGTTGTGTTATTTTTACATATATTTTTTTAAGATCTTTGCACATAGGTTATGTTGTCGATTATATTATCACGTTTAGCTTGACATTTTACGTATAAGTTATTTTTTAACTTATTAACCGACAATTTTAAATATTAATTAACCAATAAAACATATAAGACAAACATAAACTGATAATATAAATAACAAAGTTTTTAAATACATAACAAAATAAAAGTTACAATGATAGTAATAATATAAAAACTACGACGAGTCTGGGCAATGTCGAGGTGGTGGCAACTCCGGAGGATCAATACTAGCAGCATGTGCTCGCGCAATCTCTAGCTGAACGTGCCAATCCATAAGATCCTCAACTCGATCGAGCCGACGGCCTTGCTCCCATAAAGTCTTAAAAATCTCCTGCATAAATGTCGCCATACGTGCAGGCAGCCTCACATCTCTATAATTATGTCGAGGGAACTATGGCTGAGGTGACGGCTGATGTGCTGGCGGCTGGTCATGCGGCTGCTCATCGAGTGGTGGCTGATCATGTGGAATATGCTCCTGCTGCTGTTGTGGATCGTCATGAGCTGCTGAACAGGTGGCGGCTACTAGATCTCCCCGGGTCGAAGGGAGAATCATATGCCACCCGGAAACTGGCGTATAATAAGCATGCTCAATAACGTACGACGATCTAATCTGACCGGCTCGATCGGGGGAGATACGTCAGCAAGACACCGAGGAAGATAACCAAAAGCTCGAGCAATCACCTTGATGCACGTGCCGTCGTACACCGCTCCTCGATCCTGGCGATGATAATACGAAGAAAAATACTCCACCAAACATCTCGTCAGGTTGTACCAAGTCCCCGTAAGCAAACAACATAAGTAAAATAAGTCGGAAATGATACACCACTCTCGACTCTTGCCACGTCCCGTGATGGATGTGGAGATCATGCGATGCAAGTAATGAATAAGAGGATCTCTAATGCCAGTGACCCTACCCTTAGTCCTCTGAAACGGACCTCCGACAATCTAAGGCCACCAATCTCTCAATCTAGTCTCCTCCATCTCAGTAATAGTCTCGATGAATAGAAGGGTAACAATCTCCGGCTCAAAATAAAGTCCCGAGATAACGAAAAACTGCTCAATGGACATCTGATGTGAATGTCCACATAGCATAAACGAAATCCCGAAACGCTCATTGTCACACCCCCGCTGATAGCGGAAACACGGGGATGCGAGCTAGACGGGATCGTCATAACACATGGTATACGATAGAGAAGCAATATAAATATGATGACAAGCGTGTCATGACGACACCTGAACAAAAATAGAGACTTGTGTCGCGTTCAGTCAATATTCACGACAACATAGCCATAAGCATAACATGTAAGGATCACATAACCATATAGAATAACATTGTTTAGTTTCCCACAAACCGGGAACAAGTGTTCAAAAGAATGTTAATTGTTTAGTGGACTGCAACAATGTACAAAAGAATTGTTCATCATGTATGTTCAGTCTCAAAAATGCTTCCTAGGGTCTCCACTAAAAGGCAGCACTCCTAGAACTTCAATTACCTGGATCACCTGAAAAGAGATGCTCAAAACGGTCAACATAATTGTTGGTGAGCTTCGCAGGTTTTAAGTAATAAAATATGTTAAGATGAAAACAGTAAGTAAGTTTAATAAGAGCTACCGCAACTACACTTATGTGTAGGCGGTTTACCAGTTATAAATAGCTACAGCCAAACCTATTCATTGGTTCCACACGGGAATTGATGGCTCTATAGAAAGCATTCCCAAAGCGTAAATAGTTTAAAATAACGTAGCAAGATCCACAAAGCGCATACGTATAGTTTACAACCAAACCAATCCTTAGGTCCCATTACCGGGATTAAGGGTTGTATTGAAAGATTTTCCATTATATAACAAGTTTACATGACGTAGCAAGATCCACAAAGCGCATACGTATAGGTTACAACCAAACCAATCCTTAGGTCCCATTACCGGAACTAATGGTTGTATTGAAGGGCAAGTTTCACATGACGTAGCTAGATCCACAAAGCGCATACGTATAGATTACAACCAAACCAATCCTTAGGTCCCATTACCGGGATTAAGGGTTGTATTGAAAGATTTTCCATAGCATAACAAGTTTAACATGACGTAGCAAGATCCACGAAACGCATACGTAATAGGTTACAACCAAACCAATCCTTAGGTCCCATTACCGGGATTAAGGGTTGTATTGAAAGAAAAGTTTCACATGACGTAGCAAGATCCACGAAGCGCATACGTATAGGTTACAACCAAACCAATCCTTAGGTCTCATTACCGGGATTAATGGTTGTAATGGATGCTCGGCAAAGAAGAACCAAAAAGTAGACCTACAAAGAAGAACCACACTGCCGAGAGCATCCAAGGTCAATAGCATTCACAAGTAACATCATACAACACATAGCATCAAGTAATAGCGCATAGTAATGTAAAGCCACCAAGTGATATACAAGGTAGCAACATAGCACAAAGTCAAGAGTCATATTAGCATCATTCAACAAGAAAGGAAAGATAAGTTAACCATAAGAGTTGCAGCAGACTTCCCTTAAGCAACATAGCAGACTTCCATTAAGTAAGCACGAATGAATATTCCCAACAGTACAATGCTATGAACAGTCAACACCTATTAACAGTTACTGAGAAGCATTAATAATGAGCATAAAGCATAAGATGATGTTCAATAGGTTTGGGCAGTTTCGGTTCGGTCGTGGGTAACACTTGCACACAAACACACATAATAGATCTTATGTAGATCTAGACACTAGTAACGTTGCCATTGTCGATAACATTTGTGTAAAAGTGTTACCATTGTCAAAAAGTACTAGGTAAGCGTTTGTGTTATGATTCGTTTGTTACTAATTGCAAAAAGTTAAGTTGATTGGATTTGATGTAACATAAATAAGTTTGATAGTGTTAGTCTTACAGATCGTCATCAACCATGGCAACCGTGTCGATGTCACCATAACATCACACGACAACACACACTGCACACAGGAAGGATTCACACACAATGACTCCAATTGCACGACAGGACTAGACGCACGACTGGACACTCCATTCACACGAATCAACTTTCAGTCATGCGAATCAGCTTCATTCGCACGATTGAACTCCTATTCATACGACTAAGCACTCAGTCGTACCACACAGCACCCAATCGCACGACTCAACCTTCCATTCGCACCATTCAACCCTCAGTCGTACGAATCAGCTTCATTCGTACGACTGAATCTTCATTCGTACGACTGGATCTTCAGTCGTGCGATACACACAGTCGCACACAATCATCCGTATTGACTCAATCGCACACACTCTCAATCGCATGCATTCAATCGCACGACACACACATACGCATGGACTCAGTCGCACGACTCACCCCAGTCGCACCACTCAGTCGCACGATAGACTCAGACGCATGGACTCAGTTGCACGAATCACTCAGTCGCACGGCTCAGTCGCCTGAAAGGCCCAGTCGCCCTGTACAGCAGGTCGTGACTGCTGAAGCACCGAGCAGCGTCCAGCTGCTCCGGGCACGGGTTTCACACATCGAGAACCTCCAGAAACACTCATCATGCATCTCTAAGTAAGAAGCATACTTAAAAAGGCTACACACGCACCCCCACGACCTCTTGTGCTCGGGTTAAATCCGAGCACCCGAAACCCTAAAAATCGCAGCTGTAAAATAAGCAAAAATGGAGAACCGAGGTCGTCTACCTGCTTGAAATGTGATGTCTAAGCTGTGGTAGTAGTCTAAACGGTGAAAACACGAAGAAAACGGGGCGGTTCTAGGTGCAAGGATGAAGAAGAGTGATGAAGGAGAAGATCAGGAAGGAGAAGAAGAGAATGTGAAGGCTAAAGGCTGTTTGGGGTATTTATACCCAGCCTAGTTTAGTAATTTGTCAAGTTTAGTCCCTGCACTTAGCCCCCGAGTCCCCAAACTTGTTCCGGTTGATAACGACGTAGATACGCGCGTTATACTAATTATAAGGAGGTGTTTAATGTTGTTTATATCTTGAATATGTTGTTGTTAATGATGTTTATATTATATAACATAATATAATTAGTGATGTCGGTTGTGATATTCGTGAGCATTTTGGATGATATGATTGCAAATATTGATAACACCATTGAAACGGAAAACTAATCAAACATGATGTCCTCACGAATAATCTATGAAGATGAAAAATGAACGCTCTAAGGATAGTTAACGTAATTTCACGTTAAATGACGGACCTTAAGGTGACGGATGTCACAGTATCCCCCAGTTGAGAGAATTTCGTCCAGAAATTCAGCTGGTGTCAGGTCCAAGAGTGTCATCCTTGAATAGGTGTGGATATTTGAGCTTCATTTGATCTTCTCGTTCCCACGTGAATTCTGGTCCTCGTTTGGAGTTCCATCTCACGCGAATGATCGGTATCTTACTGCGTCTCGATAGGTTCCTCGATAAAATGAAGCTTTTCGTCGATTTTGATTTCCTCAATTGGTACGTGTAAGGACTGGTCGGCCAAACACTTCTTGAGTTTCGATACGTGAAAAGTATCATGTACACCGCTGAGTTCTTGTGGCAACCTCAATCGGTAAGCCACCGGACTGATTATTTCTGTAATCTCGAATGGTCCTACGTATCGAGGGCTAACTTCCCTTTCTTTCCAAATCGTACAATCCCCTTCCAGGGAGAGACTTTAAGTAAAACGTGATCTCCAACATTGAATTCTAAAGGCTTCCGACGGTTGTCGGCATAGCTCTTTTGGCGATCTCTTGCAGCTTTTAGTCTGTCTTTGATTTGGAAAATCTTGTCAGTCATTTCTTGAATGATCTCTGGGCCTGTAAGTTGGCTTTCACCAATCTCAGCCCAACAAACTAGGTATCTACATTTCCTCCCGTACAATGCTTCAAATGGTGCGCATCCAATGCTTGTATGATAGCTGTTGTTGTAGGAGAACTCAATCAATGGTAAATAAGTGTCCCAGCTACTACCAAAATCGATTACACAAGCTCTGAGCATGTCTTCCAACGTTTGTATGGTTCGTTCGCTTTGGCCATCTGTTTGGGGGTGATAGGCGGTACTCATATCTAATCGAGTGCCCATCGCTTTTTGTAGTGTTTGCCAAAATCGTGAAGTGAATCGACTGTCGCGATAGGATATAATTGACATCGGCACCTCGTGCCGTGTCACGACCTCTTTGATGTACAACCTTGCCAGCTTATCCATTTTATAGTCTTCTCGGATAGGCAAAAAGTAAGCGGATTTTGTCATTCGATCTACTACGACCCATATCGAGTCGTGTCCGCTAGGCGTCCTTGGGAGTTTGGTAATGAAATCCATGGCTATGTTCTCCCATTTCCACTCAGGAATTTCAGGTTGGTGTAATAATCCCGATGGTTTTTGATGTTCAGCCTTAACTTTCGAGCACGTCAAGCATCAGCTCACATACATAGCAATGTCTCTCTTCATGCCTGGCCACCAGTATAGATCCTTAAGATCGTGATACATCTTGTCTGCACCAGGATGAACAGAATATCGTGTCTTGTGCGCTTCCTCCATGATCAGGGTATGAACGTCTCCCCATTTAGGTACCCATATGTGATCCATGAAGTACTGTATGCCATCATCCTTGCAAATCATCTGTTTGTCTAACCCTTGGAATTCTTCTCCCGCAAGGTTTGCTTCTTTCAATGCTTTCCTTTGTGCAAGTTGGATCTGAGCTTTCAAGTTCGTTTGAATAGTCAATCCCAAAGCTCGAGCACGTAGTGGTTTCACGCGCTCTTTACGACTTAGGGCGTCAGCCACCACATTTGCTTTCCCCGGATGATACCGGAATTCACAATCGTAGTCACTAAGTAGCTCTACCCAACGTCATTGTCGCATGTTGAGTTCTTTCTGATTCAGGATGTGTTGAAGGCTTTTATGATCTGTGTAGATGATGCATTTGGTTCCATACAGATAGTACCTCCATATCTTAAGTGCAAATACTACCGCGCCCAACTCCAGGTCATGAGTCGTTAATTCTTCTCATCCACCTTAAGTTGTCGTGAGGCATAGGCAATCACCTTGTCTTTCTGCATTAACACACAACCCAATCCTTGATGTGAAGCATCGCAGTATACCATAAAATCATCAGTTCCATCTGGAAGGGACAATATCGGTGCGTTGCATAACTTCTCTTTCAACGTTTGGAATGCTTGTTCTTGGGCATATCCCCAATCAAACTTCTTGTCTTTCTGAGTCAACATAGTTAACGGTTGAGCAATCTTTGAAAAATTTGTAATGAAGCGACGATAGTATCCGGCCAATCCTAAGAATTGTCGTATCTCTGAGGGTGTCTGGGGTGTATCCCATTTCTTCACTGCTTCAATTTTGTCAAGATCTACATGAATCCCATTCTCGTTAACACTATGCCCCAAAAACTTCACTTCTCGAAGCCAAAACTCTCACTTCGAGAGTTTAGCGAAAAGTTTCTCTTCTTGTAACAAACTCAGTATGGCCCGAAGATGCTCCTCGTGGTCTTCTTTCGATCAAGAGTAGATAAGTATATCGTCAATGAATACGATCATGAACTTATCCAAGTATGGTTTACAAACCTGATTCATCATATCCATGAGTACAGCCGGTGCGTTAGTCAGTCCGAAAGGCATGACTAAGAACTCATAATGACCATAATGAGTCCTAAATGCTGTTTTCGGTATGTCATCCTCAAAAACCCTCAATTGATGATATCCAGAACGAAGATCAATCTTGGAGAAATATGAAGCTCCTTACAACTGATCAAACAAATCATCGATTCTGGGAAGAGGATATCGATTCTTCACAGTCAACTTGTTCAACTCGCGATAATCGATGCACATGCGGAACGACCCGTCTTTCTTTTTAACAAACAAGACCGGTGCTCCCCATGGTGAATGACTCGGCCGAATGAAACCCTTCTCCAATAGCTCTTGTAATTTGCTAGATAACTCTTGCATTTCCGATGGCGCTAACCGGTATGGTGCTTTTGCTACCGGCGTAGCTTCAGGAACCAACTCTATACAAAATTCCACCTATCGTGGAGGAGGTAAACCCGACAAGTCATCAGGGAATACTTCTGGATAATCTCGTACTACTGGAATATCCACCAACTTGTTGCCTTCTTCTTTCTTTTCCACTACATGGGCCAGAAATGCGTAACACTACTTCCGTAAACATCGTCGCGTTTTCATGCAAGTGATAAGCTTCAGAGTTCTTCCCGGTCGTTCTCCTTGAATCTTGAGTACCTCCCCGTTTGGCATGGGGATTCGTACTACTTTCTCCTGACAAATAATCTCGGCTCCGTGTTTCGACAACCAATCCATCCCCACAATTACATCGAAGCTTCCCAGCTCAAAAGGTATTAAGTCTATGTCGAAGGCATGGTTCTCCAATATCATGGAGCACTGTCTAATAATCTCATCTGCTTGTACAACTCTACCGTTGGCCATTTCTACAGAGAAGCTAGTTTCTAGTCTACTAGGGTTCAAGGCGAGCATGTGTGCAAAATCAGAAGATATGAAACGATTGTCTGTCCCAGTATCAAATAGTAGGATGCGAAGTGGTGATTGAGCAAGTACGTACCCGTAACAACGTCGGGTCCTGACGGGCGTCATTTGCTCCGATAACGAACGCACGTCCTCTGGCAGTATTTCCTTGATTCCCTTGGCCCGGATTACCAGTTATGGCCATCACTTGCTGCTGGTTATTCCCTTGTTGACCCGGTGCCCTATTCAATCTGGGGCACATGTTCTGGTTGTGACCAAGACCTCCGCACTCATAACAAGCCCTGGCATTCCCGGTGGGGTTAACCGCATTGATGTGTGCAACCAAATTCGGCGCAGTTCTAGAATCCTTTGCTAGGTGCCCCGGGCGTCTACAATTCGTACACATCCGACACGGCGTTGCTGGGGGATGATGAAGAGTGCACCTGTTACATTTCGGGTGCGGCCCAGCATATTCTTTCTTTTCTTGAGTCACAGCCACAAAATTTCGGGTTGTCTTGGCCTTCTTATCAAATCTTCTGGCACTAGACCGGCTCGTTTCCCCAACCTCCTTTCTCTTCTCTTCTCCCCTGCCCAACATCCCTGTTCTTACCATCTCATTAGTCAGAGCTCCGGCCTTCAGGATTGCGCTCTGAATCATGGGAGGAGCAGCTGCTGTTACCAATGCTCGGATTTGAGGCGCGAGTCCCCAAATGTACCTTTCAATTCTCTTTGATTCCGGAGTTACCAAATGTGGAACCAGCCTTGCCAACTCATGAAAGCGATCAGTATAAGCTGCTTGCCCAGCTCCTACCATCGCATGGTTCCAGAATTCCTGCTCAAGTTTCTGCATCTCGTTGAGAGGGCAGTACTCCTCAGTAATCAGGGCTTTGAACTCATCCCAAGTCATTTGCATCGCAGATTCTCTTCCTCTAGCTTGAACCTGGGTGTTCCACCAGGTTAGTGCCTTGCCCTGCAGTGAACACGTGGCATACTTGATTCTTTGGCTGTCGAGGCATTCACTGATGTCAATCATTGCCTCCATCTTTTCAAGCCATCTAGTCAGGGCTATCGCCCTACGTTTCCCATCGAATTCTCGGGGTTTGTAGGCCAAGAATTCCTTGTAAGAACATCCCCGTTTAGTATTGTTGACCCCAGTTTCGTTCCCAGTTGTTCCACCAATCCCAGTGTCTTCCCCTGTTCCTTGGTTATGCTGATCATTAGTATCATGATCCCCATGGAGATGATGATTCAGAAGAGTGTCGCTCACTTGAGCCACTATAGTTGGAATCAGTGCGACTAGCTGCTGAGCAATCATAGCAGCTATGTCAGGGTTGTCAGTTCCCTGATTGTTGCCAGCTGGAGCACCACCTGTTCTTGTTGGTCTACCCCTACCTCTGCCTTGTGGGGTCTCACCTTCTTGATTGGTACTACGTGTGGCTCTTCTAGGAGGCATCTTCTAATCATAGAAAGGTGTAAACATGTAAACTTTAGTAAACATGTAAACCTTAGTCACTTTAAGATACACTTATGATTCCACTCATCAAGTTCCAATAACCCATGCTTCGGTCCATCAAGATCATCACGTAGCCCAGTTTAAGCACATTCTTAGTATACCGGTGATGCTTATATATAGGGTTCCCCGCAGCATTCCCACCACATCCACGATATACCTTGAATGACGCTTAAACCGGTTACACAACATCCTAATTTTCCTTAGCATCATCTCAAAGAATAACGTAATGTATGTGTAGAGAGTATCATCACTTCTCTACATTTCTTAGAGTCCACTTTCATTCTAAGCATTCAATCAGTTCCTTAGTTACTGAAATGCTAAGTGGAGGAATGTGTCGTGAAAGATATAATCAATGTCATGATTAGAAATACCATGAAAGCTCTAAGTAGGACAGGACTTATGTAATAGTAGATATTAGTAATGTTTTGTTACCCTCAACAAGGTCTTACTAGAATTATGATCCTAGTACACCCTAGGGTATAGAATAGAGAACTTGTGATACTCCTGATTGTTACCTCATGGTAAGATTTTCCAGGCTTCTCATGCAGTGCAAATTGCAATTACGTGTGCACCCGTAATGGTAATTTATCTTGCATGGTCACCCTAGCTCCACTTACCCCAAGTTAACATCATAGTATTGTCAACACTCATCAAGCATGGTTCGTGTAATGTCCTCATGTCCATGAGCCATTAGTATCCCAATAGTAGTATGTGGTAACAAGTAAACTCCAAGCACATAAGCACAATATGTCTAATGATAGTTGCCTATCCTTCATACTTTTAGGATTTCAGGCATAACCATGTTAGGATCGGATTTAGTATCCGAGATCGATGCTACGCGTGATCACTGAGGTTCCCTTCTGTTTAGGTATCTCGACCTAATGATATGATGTTGTGCGTATACAAACGTAAAGTTCTAGTATAAAGGTATCCCGTGGAGAAAGACTAAGAGTAATAGTGTCTTCCTCAGGATGATCAGATAACAAGCACATATGCATAGAATCATGTATAGAGTCAAGTAACAAGTATAGAGGAACACGCATGTAATATTAAATGCAAGCCAGTCCTAGCATGCATTCTACATGAAGGTTCCTAGGTTATAATCAAGGTCAAGTATATTGCCTAATTCTCTATAACCAATGGCTCTGATACCAGTCTGTCACACCCCCGCTGATAGCGGAGACACGGGGATGCAAGCTAGATGGGAACGTCATAACACATGGTATACGATAGAGAAGCAATATAAATATGATGGCAAGCGTGTCATGACGACACCTGAACACAAATGGAGACTTGTGTCGCGTTCAGTCAATATTTACTACAACATAGCCATAAGCATAACATGTAAGGATCACTAACCATATAGAATAACATTATTTAGTTTCCCACAACCCGGGAACAAGTGTTCAAAATAATGTTAATTGTTTAGTGGACTGCAACAATGTACAAAAGAATTGTTCATCATGTATGTTCAGTCTCAAAAATGCTTCCTAGGGTCTCCACTAAAAGGCAGCACTCCTAGAACTTCAATTACCTTGATCACCTGAAAAGAGATGCTCAAAACGGTCAACATAATTGTTGATGAGCTTCGCAGGTTTTAAGTAATAAAATATGTTAAGATGAAAACAGTAAGTTTAATAAGAGCTACCGCAACTACACTTATGTGTAGGCGGTTTACCAGTTATAAATAGCTACAGCCAAACCTATTCATCGGTTCCACATGGGAATTGATGGCTGTATAGAAAGCATTCCCAAAGCGTAAATATTTTAAAATGATGTAGCAAGATCCACAAAGCGCATACGTATAGTTTACAACCAAACCAATCCTTAGGTCCCATTACCGGGATTAAAGGTTGTATTGAAAGATTTTCCATTATATAACAAGTTTACATGACATAGCAAGATCCACAAAGCGTATACGTATAGGTTACAACCAAACCAATCCTTAGGTCCCATTACCAGAACTAATGGTTGATTGAAGGGCAAGTTTCACATGACGTAGCTAGATCCACAAAGCGCATACGTATAGATTAAAACCAAACCAATCCTTAGGTCCCATTACCGTGATTAAGGGTTGTATTGAAAGATTTTCCATAGCATAACAAGTTTAACATGACGTAGCAAGATCCACGAAGTGCATACGTAATAGGTTACAACCAAACCAATCCTTAGGTCCCATTACCGGGATTAAGGGTTGTATTGAAAGACAAGTTTCACATGACGTAGCAAGATCCACGAAGCGCATACGTATAGGTTACAACCAAACCAATCCTTAGGTCCCATTACCGGGATTAATGGTTGTAATGGATGCTTGGCAAAGAAGAACCATAAAGTAGACCCATATAGAAGAACGACACCGCCGAGAGCATCCAAAGTCAATAGCATTCACAAGTAACATCATACAACACATAGCATCAAGTAATAGCGCATAGTAATATAAAGCCACCAAGTGATATACAAGGTAGCAACATAGCACAGAGTCAAGAGTCATATTAGAATCATTCAACAAGAAAGGCAAGATAAGTTAACCATAAGAGTTGCAGCAGACTTCCACTAAGGAAGATGCTTGAAAATGTGTTAAGTAAGCGAGCATTCTTTTCCCCCAAGTTTGAAAATGTTTAAAAATTATATAAGCGTAAAAAGGGGCCACGAAACTCACTGAATAGATGATAAGCACGAATGAATATTCCCAACAGTAGAATGCTATGAACAGTCAACACCTATTGACAGTTACTGACAAGCATTAATAATGAGCAAAAAGCATAAGATGATGTTCAATAGGTTCGGGCAGTTTCGGTTCGGTCGTGGGTAACACTTCCACACAAACACACGCAATAGATCTTATGCAGATCTAGACACTAGTAACGTTGCCATTGTCGATAACATTTGTGCAAAAGTGTTACCATTGTCAAAAAGTACTAGGTAACCGTTTGTGTTATGATTCGTTTGTTACTAATTGCAAAATGTTAAGTTGATTGGATTTGATGTAACATTAATAAGTTTGATTGTGTTAGTCTTACAGATCGTCATCAACCATGGCAACCGTGTCGATGTCACTATAACATCACACGACAACACACACTGCACACAGGAAGGATTCACACACAATGACTCCAATTGCACGACAGGACTAGACGCACGACTGGACACTCCATTCGCACGAATCAACTTTCAGTCATGCGAATCAGCTTCATTCGCACGATTGAACTCCTATTCGTGCGACTAAGCACTCAGTCGTACCACACAGCACCCAATCGCACGACTCAACCTTCCATTCGCACGATTCAACCCTCACTCGTACGAATCAGCTTCATTCGTACGACTGAATCTTCATTCGTTCAACTGGATCTTCACTCGTGCGATACACACAATCATCCGCATTGACTCAATCGCACACACCCTCAATCGCATGCATTCAATCGCACGACACACACATACGCATGGACTCAGTCGCACGACTCACCCCAATCGCACCACTCAGTCGCACGATAGACTCAGACGCATGGACTCAGTCGCACGAATCACTCAGTCGCACGGCTCAGTCGGCTGAAAGGCCCAGTCACCCTGTACAGCAGGTCGTGACTGCTGAAGCACCGAGCAGCGTCCAGCTACTCCGGGCACGGGTTTCACACATCGAGAACCTCCAGAAACACTCATCTAACATCTCTAAGTAAGAAGCATACTCAAAAAGGCTTCACCCGCACCCCCACGACCTCTTATGCTCGGATTGAATCCGAGCACCCGAAACCCTAAAAATCGCAGCTGTAAAATAAGCAAAAATGGACAACCGAGGTCGTCTACCTGCTTGAAACGTGATGTCTAAGCTGTGGTAGTAGTCTAAACGGTGAAAGCACGAAGAAAAAGGGCGGTTCTAGGTGCAAGGATGAAGAAGAGTGATGAAGGAGAAGATCAGGAAGGAGAAGAAGAGAATGTGAAGGCTAAAGGCTGTTTGGGGTATTTATACCCAGCCTAGTTTAGTAATTTGTCAAGTTTAGTCCCTGCACTTAGCCCCCGAGTCCCCAAACTTGTTTCGGTTGATAACGACGTAGATACGCGCGTTATACTAATTATAAGGAGGTGTTTAATGTTGTTTATATCTTGAATATGTTGTTGTTAATGATGTTTATATTATATAAAATAATATAATTAGTGATGTCGGTTGTGATATTCGTGAGCGTTTTGGATGATATGATTGCAAATATTGATAACACCACTGAAACGGAAAACAAATCAAACATGATGTCCTCACGAATAATCTATGAAGATGAAAATGAACGCTCTAAGGATAGTTAACGTAATTTCACGTTAAATGACGGACCTTGAGGTGACGGATGTCACACTCATCATCCTCCTCCATCTCATCAGGACGAATATAAGTAAAGGTGGATAGAAACTCCACCGTCAGCTCCCGGTAAGAAGGTGAGAACGTGATCTCAAATATACGACTCCATGGCGTATCATCTCCGATAATACCAGCAAGCCTATCGCGCTCTCCAAGCTCGGCCATCACCTCCCAATCGACTGCTTTTTGACGACCACTCTTCATACATACGAATTTTCAACACTTCGCGTGCTCAATGGAATCGGGCTCAAACTATAGCCAAGGATGATCGACAATAACGTCAGCCTCAATCTCTGAATCAGAAGACATATCTGCATAAGAAAAAAAATATAAATATAATAGTTTTAAAACGAATACAATGCGTATCGTCACTTTACAACGACTCACCTAGTCAACGACTCACCCCCCTATACGCCGCGTATAGTCCTATACTCCGCGTATATGGTACCCACGTATGGTCCATACCCATGTATGGTCCATACCCACGTATAGATAACCCACTCACACTATACACCGTGCATAGGGCTATACGCCGCGTATAGCCCTAGCCCACCCCCTATACGCCGCGTATAGTCATATACGCGACATATAGTGCTCAACTTCTTCACCTTCTTCCACTTTAGCCATACGCCACCCATACCCCGCGTATAGGCCTATACGCTGAGTATAGTTCCTCAACATATGAGTTATACGCCACGTATGGCCCTATACGCGGGTCTGTAGCGGCGTATAATTCATATGAGCAGTTTTTAGATCAATGATTATAACATATAAGACACTTCTTTAACGTTTAAATTAGTCAAAGATTAGCATAATGAAGATGTAGGAACAATAATATATACCTGAATGTGGAAAAATCGACGAACAATACGTGTAGTATCGGCATATACGAGAGAGTTTTTTGTTTTGAAAGTGTGTGGTAGGGTCAAAATAAGAAAAGTCCAAAGATATACTGATACCAAAACACTTTAAAAGGACGTCTGACACCTATACGTGGTGTATGGATCCATATGTCACGTATAGGTTGTTTGTTGGCACCTATACGCAGTGTATGGACCTATACGCCATGTATGGGCTTGTCACGTTTGCCCCGTATGGCGCCATATGCTGTGTATATTCGTACCTAGTACAAAACACTTTAAAAGTACGTCTGACAACTATACGTGGCGTATGGGTCCATACGCCACGTATAGTTGGGACGCCTAAGACTTAGACGCATGACAACTATACGTGGCGTATGTGTTTATACGCCACGGATAGTTGGGATGCCCAATACTTAGGCGCATGAGCACTATACGTGGCGTATGGGTCCATACGCCACGTATAGTGGTCATACGCCTAAGTCTTGGGCGCATGAGCACTATATATGGCGTATGGGTCCATACGTCACGTATAGTTGGGACACCCAAGACTTAGACGCATGAGCACTGTTCAAGCGCATGAGCATTGTTCACGCACATGACTTAAAAAGAAAATAGGGTTACATGGGTCAACTATTTTTTCAAAATAATTTTTAGGTAAACTATAACTCTTACTTCATTTATATACATACTTACATACACATAAATGTCTTGATTCATTTCAACTAACTTTGGTATTTTGTCTTTTTTGCCTTCAAAAAAGTAACACTCAGCCATTAATACATCATCTTTGGAAGTTTAGGCTCTCATCATCACAGTTTATTGCCAAGATACCGAAGTTTTATAATTTTTATCTTAATTACTTAATAATCATTTCAACTAACTCGTGTTCAACTAACTCGTGTTCAACTAACTCGGGTTCCACAAAATAATTTTTGTCTTTTGTTGCCTTCAAAAAGGTAACACTCAGCCATTAATACATCATCTTTGGGACTTTAGGCTCTTATCAGTTGACTGCCAAGATACCAAAGCTTCATATTATTGGCAAAAGTTCCTGGTGTTGTCCTATTCTAGTCAAACTTCTTTCTTTTTGTGGAACAAAAAAAATTAAATAAAACAAATTTTGTAGTCAATATTAGTCCATCCATAAGAATATCCTTCATATGAGTAGATAATGATCGGATGGTCCATATACACACACATCTAACACATTTAACAAAAGGGTAATTTTAAGTAAGACAATTACATAATATTAACTAGATATGATGAAAGAAATGAAAGGTGGTTATATGGTTACATAATAGTTTTAAGAGTAAAATTCAGTTTGCTCTCTGTGGTTTGATGCAAATAACGTTTTCCTCTAAACGTTTTAAAATCGTGATTTTACTCCCAGTGGTTTGCAATTCGTTTCAATCAACTTCAACCCAGTAAAACCGTTAGATTTTTTCTGTTAACTCCAGGGGCATTTTAGTCAATTTATTGATAAGGACTAATTTTGCCATTTCTTCAAACTTGTTTAATAATTTAAAGGACCAATTATGTAATTTTATTATGCCATTTATTTAAACTTTTTCTGTCATCTCCAACCCACCGCCACCACCATCGCCACCGGCAACCATCACCAGCGCCGCAACCGGCCACCATCACCGGTGACAGAACCGGCCACCATCACAACCCCTCTTCCATCTCTATTCTGACACCAAAACCCACCCCACCACCTCCTGCTACCAACATCCACCTTGCCACCTCCACCATCACACCACCACCCACCTCCACCATCGCAGCACCACCATCGCTCCACCATCGCAGCACCACCATCGCTCCACCATCGCAACACCACCATCGCTTCACCATCGCAGCACCACCATCGCTCCACCATCGCAGCCCACCAATTATTTCCCACCATCGCACCACCACCATCGCAGCACCACCATCGCTCCACCATCGCACCATCACCATCACTCCACCATCGCACCACCACCATCGCTCCACCATCGCACCACCACCATCGCACTACCACCATCGCAGCACCACCACCATCACAGCACCACCATCGCACCAACCACCACTGACCACACCGCCACCATACGAGCCTAGATGAAGCCTTATCACAGGCGGCCAACCACCATCGCTCTCAGATCTCCACCATTGATCTGCTTCAAAAACCCTAAATCGATTTGGGTGTGTAGAGATGGTCATGTATAGTGTAGTTGGACGATGACGATGACGATGGTGACAGATCAATGGTAGTGGCGGTGGTGCAAGGGGCTGATGTTGGTGGTAGCTGTGATGTGGTGGTGGTGGCTTCTAGGGTTTTATTTAGGGAGAGAATTAGAGAGAGAGAATGTGTGAGTGAGATATATATATATTTGTATTAAGAAAGTTTAAGAAATTACATTATCAGCCCCTATTAGTAAAATGTCTAAAATACCTTTATAATTAACAAACTTATTTAACGGTGTTAGTAAGTTGGAGTAAATTGAAACGAATTGCAAACCACAGGGAGTAAAATCGTGATTTTGAACGTTTGAAGGAAAACCGTTATTTCGACCAAACCACAGGGAGCAAAAGCGAAGTTTACTCTAGTTTTAAATACTACAATAAAAATAATATGTAAAAATTCTTATACGATGATAGGGTTTTTACTTGAAATTAGACTCGTGGGTGTTACATTCATAATGTTCAACAAATACTCTGATATATATAAACAACAAGGAAATGACACCTTTGATTAAATAAGCATAAATTATTTGTATAATTTTTATTTAGATTTGACTGTTATCTTTGGATATAATTTTTATAAATTTTGTAAATTCGATCTATTTAGAGTGTTTTATCTTTTAACTCCTAACATTAACAACTCTAACTAGGTCATGTTGGTGGTTTTCACTTTTTGCTTTCAATTTGGATTCAACAACAATATGGAATGGTATATATTAATTAAACTTTTTACGTACACATATGCATTTATTTCATGTGTTCTTAGTTTTAATAAATTTTGAAATTTTAAAAAACTTATATTTTGATATAATTAACTTTTTAAGATCCATTAAAATCTAACGAAATTATAAAAAGATATATATGAAGATGCAAACCTATTATGTTATATCTTCTTCTTATTCTTTTTTTTCATTTTATGCTTTGGTTTCTTGTACGTGAGAACGATTTTCAAGCACAATAAATTTGGTGAGTGGAGCATAATTTGACTCTTTATTTTGATTTTTGAGCACAGATAGACCAAGAATTAGTTGGGTTATTATGATATATTTTCCTAAAGGAATATAATATATAGTTAAAATTAATATAAACATACTTCATTATGTGTTGAACTTGATACTAATTCAACTTATGTGTCTTGAACCTAAGAAATCTACTTTTAACGTAATCCGGATTGTAAAATGATCCAGTCCATCCCCATATTCCAGCACAAAGCGGTAGCTAAATCAAGTATTTAGTACATTTAACAACATCAAAGTTCATCATTTAGTGTAGTCAATTAACAAAAAATATATAAAATAAAATACATCAAAAATATGTTTCAAAAGTTTGACACATGTAAATCGTGTATGATTTTGATACATATACTTATTTCTGACACTTCCATGGTATCATACATTATCTATATAAATCTTGCATCTTATCTATCATTGTAACTCGACATCTTAGGGTTCTGATGATCTCGAGACTCTAGCCTTAAGACCTTGTTCCTTTACATGTTATCAACCAGATCCAAACTACGAATAATTTGGCCTCACATGACATACTCAACTAACCTCCCACTGGCGGGGCGTCGTAGACTTGCAGAAATTATAATAATCTATTTTGTATGTGGATCATTCTATACCAAAATACTTTTTATATGGTAAGTTATTCTACTTATAAAATATGTTCCATCTTTGAAAAAATAGCAGACTAGATTATCAGAATGGAACATTTTACCAAGTTAATAATGTCAGTATGTACTTTTAGAAATATCTGAATAAACGTAATAAAAACAAAAAGTTATCTTCTTAACATGGTCCGTGCACTGGGCTTTTCCTATCATGTAGAACAGTAGAAGTAGAACATTGGTTGTATAATAATGGGCTTTATAATATAGTGAATTGACGTCAAGCACTCAAGCCCATATCATAGGTAAAAATAACATTTTACTTTGGGTTTGATTAACGGTAATTAGTCACACTACCTTCTCATCTCCATTTCTATTAAAAATAATAATTTTTAATCTCTATTTTAATTAAATAAATTTTTTTTGTTATTTTCATCATTATCTTTTCTCTTTACTATACTCACAATCATTTTTAAAATATCAAAAAAAATATAAGGATTGTATCGTGTTTCACCAATTATAGTTAATCAAGGTACAATTTCCATAAATTTTCTCTATATTTCACTCACAACCATTACCATTCCCATAATATATGACACACAATCACAACAAAAATGAGGAATTTACTGTGAATGCTCTGAACATTTTTTGCGAATAGAAATATTTTTTAATCTTGCATTTTTAAAACTTAAAGGCACACAATCACAAATGTTACTAGGCCACAATACCGTATGCGGTACTTAGACTGAATGCTTGATATTATCGTGGAGCGACAACTTTATGTAAAACAAGGTAATTTTAGTTTTGTTATATTAATATTAGTTACAATAAGAAAATTTATAAATTCCAAAATGTAAATAATATGGTTACATCCTTGAGAATTAGGTTATTTAAACATTACTAATCATCAATTTGAGGATGCATCAATGGTTGTACACTAAGCAACAAAGGTTGTACTTTTTTCTTTCTCTTAAAATTTTATTTTAAAACCAATACTTTTACATCTTTTACAATTTAACCCTTATAATTTATTTTCTATAAATTGTTTAAATTATGAATGACGTGATAAACTGTGATAAATGCGCGTGTGGTTCAATATTGTTACGGATATTTCCCCGTTTAACGGCCGCGTCGCAACATACGAGTCATAGATCGACTTTGATATATTTTTTTAATGTTATAAATTTTACGTGCATTATAAATTTCCTATAAATTGTTTGAATTACAAATGACGTGATAAACTGTGACATCATGCTTAGATGTTGAATCATTTCCTTAAACACAATGTGAATGATGCTCTACCAATCAAACCCATATGCACCATATAAAGTCAACTTAAAGTAAAATTATTAACAGATCATTATAGAGTTGCAGTTTGCAGATAAGATCAAACAGATCATCATCCCTGTGGTTTATACTTTCCTTAAAACCGACGAGGATGCGTTCGCATGGTTGTTCGAGTTTTTTTCTAAATGAGTGTAGTTAGAAATTTTATCTACCAAAATGGGTGATTTTAAAATTATTTACCAATATGGGTGATTTTCTTTAAATTCTTCTTTCTCACTCCTACTCTTATTGGATAAAAATATTTTTTTAACAATGTTTCCTATTTATGTTTGTAATAAAAATTTATAAGTTATATTCTAAAATAATATTTATACCTAAGTTTTTTAGATGTTAATTTAAAAACATTATTTTTAACCTTTCTTAAGTGCTATTTAAACCTTTTTAAACTTTTTTTCTAATAACACTTAAAGAAGTTTATGGTACATTGTAACGATATTTTTTATAAACTTTTTTGTTTTTTGTTTTTTTAAAGAGCTTTATCATATCTGTTTAAGACTTTTATATTAAAATAATAATAAAAATAATTTTGTTTAAAAAAAATTTGTTTAAAAGACTTTCAAAAAACTTGGGTTCTAACAACATAGAAAAGGTTTGGGTTTATTATAAACAAGTTCATAGCAGATTTTGGTCGAATCTGTTTTGCTAAACACATCATGTTCGTATCGACCTGGTAGGTTCATGGGTTTTCTCATTTAACCCTTTCCGGTTTTATTTTATTTTAACGTATTTTATGCTAAAAATTTTAGAGTTTCGAGTTGGCGGCTTGCATTCTTCGACCCTTACCCGTCCCATATAACTATTCATGTGTCGAGCCACTCATAAAACGAGTTAACAAGCAACTCATTAATTAAATGGGGTGTGTCAACTAACAAAAAAACTTGTCTTTTTTCGTGTTTGGTTTGGGTTCGTAACAAATTTATGGGTTTATGTCTGTACTTCAACAACCCGCTTAATTTGCATTCATTCATAACAACGTAAATCTAAAAAAAATAATAAAAAAAACCTATTAAGAAACCGATTGAAAAAGTTTTTAAGAAACAAGAAAGATTTCCTTATAAAAATAAAAAATATTTATAAATATTAATTTAAAATAAAATAAAAAAGTACCTATTATAAAAAAAATACGTTTTATTAGAAAAAAAGGTTGAAATAAAATGCTTATGAATACCATTTAAAAAATTAAGTATAAAACATAAAATCACCTATTTTGATTAAAAAATTCTACCCAATTAGATTAGGAGTGAGAAAGAAATCTTTAATAAAAATCACCTATTTTGATAAATAAAATCTAAATCACCAACTTTGGTATTTAAAATTTCTAACTACACCCATTTGGGAAAAAACTCATGGTTGTTCACCATAGAAGGTCTTTTTAAAAGTAATTATTATATTATATCAATAAATGTGTCATCTAATCATCCCTCATAATATTTATTTTGACTTGTACTTGGAACAAATTGAAGGACAGATTGTATGTAAATTCAAAACTAGTATTTAGTGTCGACGGGTACTCAACGGTAGACATGTAGATGAGGTGCGTTAAACAAAATATAATTATACCAAAAGCATTAATAGAATATGACCAAGATAGTGTTAGGCTCAAATTGAGAAGAACTAGAGAGAAAGGAGAATTCCACAATTCAAGCTAACTACTACCGTTAGCTGATATGCATTTATAGACCGTTAATTCGGTTATTGGTTGTTACAAGATTCACGTATTAACAAGAAACACCCTCAACAATACAACAATGACAATTATAGCCCCTCACTAACATAATTGGCCTAACAATACTCCCCTCTTTTAACATTTTTGACCTCAAAAATCAAAAGAAGGAAAATGAATGCGGAACTCGTCTTCGAATTCCTAAGATGCGTCAGTGATCGGAAGATCTTGCCAATGCACAAGAACTTGACTTGCTATGCGTCGACCCCTCTTGACCAAACGGTGATCTAGAATAGCACGTGGTTGCAAAGTAAAGCAGGGAGCAGTCGGAAGAGGAAGGACTGGAATGTGCGGACCATTAGCAGGCTTTAAGAGAGAGACGTGGATTCCGAAAGCAAATCCAAACGATAAGCACAAGCACCCACACGCTCAACCACCAAAAAAGGCCCATAAAAACGAGCTGCCAATTTAGGATGGCGATGAATTTTCAAAGAAGATTGAACCACCGGTTGCAATTTGACATACACCCAATCGCCAACAGTAGAGACTCGATCAGTGCGGTGTTTACCAGCCATTTGCTTCATCCTGTTTCTGGCTGTAAGTAAATGCCGTTTGAGAATTTGAATCATAACTTCTCTGTCACGATGAAGATCCTCAACCGCAGCTAAAGTAGTATCATTTGGAATGTAAGGGATATGCATATTCGGCTTATAACCAAACAAAGCCTCAAAGGGAGACATGTGAATTGCTGAGTGGTAGGAAGTGTTATACCACCACTGAGCCAATGGAACCCATTTAACCCATTGTAAGGGAGCATCCATTGACATGCACCGTAAATAAGATTCAAGGCACCGATTAAGGACTTCTGTCTGCCCATCAGATTGTGGGTGATAAGCACTAGAAGTGGCCAATGTAACCCCCTGTAAGCGCATAAATTCTTGCCAAAATTTGCTGATGAAAACAGGGTCATGATCAGAAACAATGGTAGTGGGATTGCCATGTAGTTTGAAAACGGTATCAAGGTACAATTGAGCTAAAGAGGCTGCAGTATAAGGATGAGCAATAGGAATAAAGTGGCCATACTTAGTAAGGCGGTCCATCACCACCCAAATGGTGTTCTTTCCATGTACCTTAGGCAATCCTGAAATGAAATCCATTGCAATATCCGAAAAAATTGCCTGAGGAACTGGTAAGGGGGAAAGTAAACCTGGGGTAGCCACGGTTTCATACTTGGCTCTTTGACAAGTGACACATTGTTTGAGCAATGTATGAACATCTTTAGAACACCCCTTCCAATAAAAAAAGTTCCCGCAGCCTATATAAAGTAGCTCGAAATCCTGAGTGACCACCAACCGAAGAGGAATGGCAAAGGTGCATAATATCCGAACGCAGGGAGGGATCATTGCCCACCAAAATCTTCCCTTTCCTGGTTAAAACCTGCCCATTCCAATTTTGATTCTTGATAAGTTCCCCATTGAGTAGCCGTTGCATCAGCTGAGAGAGATTAGTATCAGTAGACCAAGATTGTTGGATTCTTTCCTATAACAAGGGTTGAATAGAGCTTAAAGTCATAGAAAGTAATGCCAACCCTGACACTCTAGATAAAGCATCCGCAACCTTGTTGTCAACTCTCTTCTTATAAGAAATCTCATAATCATAACCCATTAGTTTGGAAAGCCAAGTCTGTTGTAATGGTGTAGTAATCTTCTGATCCAACAGATGTTTGAGGCTCTGCTGATCTGTTTTAATAACAAAATGCTTTAATGTCAAATAATGGTGCCAAGTCTTTACTGCTAATAAGATGGCCAAAAGTTCTTTCTCATAAACAGATAAGGCTTGCTGTCTAACAGAAAGAGCTTTGCTTATAAAAGTAATTGGATGCCCATCCTGCATTAGTACTGCCCCCAAACCCTTAGATAAAGCATCAGTTTCAATGACAAAAGTCTTTGAAGGATTAGGCAAAGCCAAGACAGGAGAAGAAGAGAGGGCAGATTTCAAAGCTTCAAAAGCAAGTTGGGCTTCTTGTCCCTATATGAATGCATCTTTCCTTAAGAGATCAGTTAAAGGTTTGGCTATAGATCCAAAACCCTTAATAAACCTCCTGTAATATCCTGCAAGGCCCAGGAAACCCCTAAGTTGTTTGACAGTTATAGGTCTAGGCCAATCCCTTATAGCTTGGATTTTGACTGGATCAGTGGAGACACCATCTTTGGTGATAACATGGCCTAAATACTCAACTGAAGCTCCCCCAAAAGAGCATTTAGATAGTTTAGCTTTGAGTTGATGAGTTCTTATGATAGACAAAATTTCCTGGACATCAATAAGGTGTTGATTGACTGAGGAACTATAAACCAGGATATCATCAAAGAAGACTAGAGTAGATCTTCTCAAAACTGGTTTAAAGATAGTATTCATTAGGGATTGGAATGTCACTGAGGCATTAGTAAGGCCAAAGGGTAGAACTAGAAATTCATAGTGCCCTTGGTGAGTTTTGAATGATGTCTTGTGTATGTCCCTCTCAAACATCCGAATTTGATGATAGCCTGATCTTAAGTCCAGCTTAGTGAAGATAGATGCTTCCCCTAATTTATCCAACAATTCTTCAATTAGAGGAAAGGAAAACTGTCTTGGATTGTAGCTTCATTCAAACGTCTGTAGTCCACACACATTCGATAGGAACCATCTTTTTTCTTAACTAAAACCACAGGAGCAGCAAAGGCACTTGTGCTGTTCCTGATGACTCCTGAATCTAACAGTTCCTGAGTCATTTGCTCAATAACAGTCTTTTGGGCACTAGGATATCTATAGGGTTTAAGATTCAAGCATAAAGATTCATCTTTTAACTTAATATGATGATCACAAGCTCTCTTAGGTGCTAACCCTTGTGGTAACTCAAATACATCTTGGAATTCATTGAGTAACTGAGACATACCCGGAATGCTAGAAGAAGGCCCTACTTTGGGTTTATGTTGAATTTCCCCATCTGAGTTTAAACTGAATTGATGAGCCTGAGCTAACTGGGAACTGGATTGCAACAAATTGACCATTTTTTCCAATGTACACAAGTTCACCCCTTGGTTAGTTACCCCTTTAAGTACAAAGGTGTCACATCCCGGCGGAAGCGTGAAACGATATTTTTGATGTGACTTGTTTGTTCAGAATGCAATTGAATACAAGAAATTTAAATCATGATAATATGAAAACATAGAATACATATTTCATATATATATCATAATTTGGATTACATCATTACATATAAGTCAAAATTTGATTTAACCCTAATTATAACATATTATTTAGCTAACATCTTTAGGTACGATGAAAATGCGCATCCACTACCACGCTGCCATCGTAGATATTAACTGTTAGGCTTACACATACTCGTCCCACAACTTCACCCCATCCATTGTAAACATCAAAGGAACAGTCTATATTATTAGTCATTTTCACCTGAAAAAGCATACTCAAACAGTCAATATAAAGTTGGTAAGATCATAAGTTTATTTCCAGACAAAACATTTTATTGATGCACCAATTACAACCAAACCTGTCCACACACATAATCATACTGTCATAAAATAATTCACAAAATCAGATAATATTACATCTCAACCCTCATTCGGTTAGGTGCAGGAAAATAGTATCACAACACTCATCCTATTGGTGCAAATATTCTCCTAAGTAGCGCTACTAATATTATCAGACGGTTCCTCATTCGAACTAATGGTTGTATCACAAATGACAGTAAGTATTAAAATATTTTCAAAAATAATGTATCAATATAACCAGTATACTTTTTCCCCCAAAAACTTTACAAATACCAAAAGGTCAAAATGGGGCTATGAGTCTCACCGTGTCTCCAAATTGTAACCTATAAAATAATTTATAAAATTAGACATAAATTTCTTTAAAATTTTTAGAACCTTAGATTTTTATTAATTCTTAAAAATTTAACTGTAAAATAGTCAAATAATGTTACCATAAAATTCTCAATATTTATTCTATCATACATAAATAGTTATAATTATTCCAATGTCTTCATAAATCATCAAAATTAGATAACGTTATCCAAAAATCACCAAAAATTTACAGAATGTTATTTCAACAGTTTGTAACATTCCATAATTTTCTGGATGTCCAAGTCCAAACAGATTTCTTTTTGTATATCTCACAATATTCCCAAAATTCACTAAAAATACTTATATATCTCCAAAAATTGTGAAAGTTATAAAATATGTTAATTTTGATTTATCATAACTTTAGTAAATTTTTAACGATTTATGGTACTGGTTAAGTATTTCTTTAGATTTTTCTACTACGGATCACTTAGAAATTCATTTTTCAAACATAATAATGAAATAAAATACCAAATAATTCCTGGAGCTTTTATACTCCAAAATAGACATTCTGTGATTTTTCCAGAATTCTCCCGAATTATTTTGTATTTTTGAGTATTTCTTCATTTTTTTAAATAATCTATATAAATTATTTTGCTTAGTATATTTTTACTAAAATTTACAGAAGGATAAGTAAATATTTTCTAAAAATTATCCAATGTTTATTCCCACAATCGCATTTATTTATTATTTTTACTAAATTTTCTTAATATTTTAAGATTAATTCTCATAAATTCCAAATTATCCTTTTTGTCATAATTTTTCTATTTTCATTACTGTATTTTGATGAAAATTAAAGTTTTCAAAACCTTTTTAAGATTAGTTTTGGTGTATATGCAGTAAAACTAATTTTTTATATGTGTTTATAACACATATGAAATTTTGGGATTTAAATACTTTTTAGAAAAGACTTTTAACCTTGTGAAGGAGTAGGGAGAGGGCTGGTGATTGGAAATGTCTTGAACTCCTGGGTGTGTGTTATTTTGTTACTAGAAACCGAGAGGTAGAGAGGATACTAAGTGGTAGAAGGCGATGGTTACGGGTGGTATGGTGGTAATGGTTATGGATTGTGATGGTGTGGTATGGTGGTTGTTTGTTGTTTGTGAGAGCCGAGAGATAAGAGCCTTGAAGGTGGTTAAAGGTGGTGATGGTTGCGGGTTGTTCGATGGTTGCAGCTTATAAACCGAGGGGTGCAAGGAAGTTGAAAATGGGTGTTGGTCGTAATGTGTTTGTGTTTGCAATGGTTGAGTCCGAGAACTTCTTATGGTGCAAAGGGGTCGGTTGCCATTAATGGCATGCTCATGATAGCGTGGGTGAGTAAGCATGTATAGGCTAATGAAGTGTCCCATTCTTAAATCACCAAGTGCAAGGTGGCGGCTAGATGGTGTAGTGAGGTGGCTAGGAGGTGTAAGGTGTCAAGCAAAAAGGGTTGCTTAGTGTTAAGTAGGCTTATAATACATGCTTGAAGGTTGGCCGATGGTTGCCTTAGAGGTTGCCACCTTCACTTTTGCAATGATGGTGTTCCACATGATTCTAATGAGGTGATTAGTAGGTGGTCATTCAACCGAGGGTCTTCGTGGCTAGGTGTTTTGATTGATTAGTTTGTTAATAACCAAGTTTAAGGTTTAGTTCGGTGTTTATGTTATCCTAATGAACTGAGAGTTTGGTTGTGTTTGTTTTTGTTTTGATCTATTTAATTTGTAAATGTATATATATATATATATATATATATATATATGGATGTATTTATGGATGTTTATTTATACATGCATACGTAACTTTAGCAAGCATGTAACCATGCTTGCCTATAATACACATACCTAGTAATATAGCTAATTATAAGTCTAACTTATGTGTGTATATATACATACATATACTTACATGTAGAATATATATATATCACGAGTAGAATATACATGTACATGCAAAACATGTATGCTTAAAGTTCTATACACGCATGCAAATGTGCATATGAAATTTTCATTTATATATATATATGCATGCGTACGTAAAATTTTCTAATATATATGCATCCATGCAAACATGCATACGTACATTCTATATGTTCATGCATGCAACATGTATATATAAAATAATACTATAAAGATTTTAAGGTTGTCATAATTTCCCCCTGTTAAAAGAAGTTCGTCCCGAAATTCCTTGGATTGTGGTTTCTTAAATTTTAGAAGAATTTATCTGATTATTACCTTTGAATAAGTGAGGGTATTTCTTCTTGATCTCATCTTCTCTTTCCCATGTGTATTCTGGTCCTCTCTTTGCATTCCATCTAACTTTTACTATGGGAATTCTATTCCTTCTTAACCGTTTTACTTCTTTTCCTACAATGGCTACTGGTTCTTCCATAAAATGAAGTTTCCTATCTATTTTGACTTCTTGAATTGGTACCTTTAAGGTTTCGTTGGTTAGACATTTCTTAAGATTGGACACATGAAAGGTGTTATGCACTTCACTTAATTCTTGAGGTAATTCCAACTTGTATGCCACAGGACCAATTCTATCAATGATTTTAAACGGACCAACATACCTAGGGTTTAGTTTACTTTGTTTTCCAAACCGAAAGATTCCTTTTGAGGGAGATATCTTTAGATAAACCCTGTCTCCTATTTGAAATTCTAATGGCTTTCTTCGTTTGTCTGCATAACTTTTCTGTCGATCACGAGCTGCTTTCAATCTGTTTTTAATCTCAGTGATCTTGTCTGTGGTTTGTTGGATCAATTCAGGACCTGTGAGTTGTTTATCACCTATTTCATTCCAACATAAGGGTGATCTACACTTTCTTCCGTACAAAGATTCAAATAGAGCTAATCCAATACTAGAGTGATAACTGTTATTGTATGAAAATTCTATTAATGGTAAGTGACTGTCTCAATTTCCACCAAAATCTATAGCACAAGCTCTTAACATATCTTCTAGGGTTTGTATTGTTCTTTCACTCTGTCCATTAGTTTGTGGATGATAAGCTGTACTTAAATTCACTTGGGTTCCTAAGGCTTTTTGTAATGTTTGCCAGAACCTGGAAGTAAATCTACTATCTCTATGTGATATAATGGATACAGGTATTCCATGCCTGGACACAATTTCTTTTATGTAAATTCTTGCTAATCTCTCAATCTTATAATCTTCTAGTATAGGTAAGAAATGAGCTGACTTAGTTAATCTATCTTCTATAACCCAAATTCTATCGTATCCATTTCTGTTTCTTGGTAGCTCAGTTATGAAGTCCATTGTAATTTGATCCCATTTCCATTCTGGAATCTCTAGTTGTTGTAGGTATCCTGAAGGTTTTTGATATTCAGCTTTTATTCTTGAGCGACATCATATTGTTCCACAAATTCTCTGATTGATCTTTTCATGCCTGGCCACCAATATTGGCTTTTCAAATCCTTGTACATTTTATTATTCCCTAGATGCACAGAATATCTTGACTTATGAGCTTCTTACAGAACAATTGTTCTAATCATGCTATTGTCAGGTACCCAAATTCTTACTTTAAACCTCAGAATTCCATCTGCTTCTTCTTTCATGTCTTTTAATTGCCCTTTTAGTTTTAACACATCTTCTTGTTGAGCTTCCCGAATTTGATTTATCAAATCTGAACGTAGTTCTATTCTCATAGCACGTACCCATAATGGTTTAGTCCTTTCTTTCCTACTTAGAGCGTCAGCAACTACATTTGCTTTACCAGGATGATACTTGATTTCATAGTCATAATCACTTAATAATTCTACCCACCTTCTCTGCCTCATATTTAACATCTTCTGATCAAAGATGTGTTGCAGACTTTTATGATTCGTATATATTATACACTTAGTCCCATACAGATAATGTCTCCAAATTTTTAGTGCAAATACTACAGCTCCTAATTCTAGATCATGGGTGGTATAATTCTTTTCACTACCTCTAAGTTGTCTGGATGCATATGCAATTACTTTGTCTTTTTGCATTAAACATATCCAAAACCTTGACGTGATGCATCACAGTACACTATAAAATTATCTGTCTCTTCTGGCAATGCTAATATGGGTGCACTGCATAACTTACTTTTGAGGAGTTCAAATGCTTCATTTTGTTTTTCTTCCCATATATACTTTCTATCTTTTTAGGTCAGTTCTGTCAATGGTTGAGCTATTCTTGAGAAATTTTCTATAAATCTTCTGTAATATCCTACTAAACCTAAGAATTATCGTATTTTAGTTGGGGTTTTTAGAACTTCCTATTTCTTAACTGCCTCAATCTTTGCTGGATCAACCTGAATTCCATTCTGGTTAACTATGTGTCCTAGGAATTATACTTCTCTTTTCCAAAATTCATATTTTGAGAATTTTTCATATAACTTTTCCTTTTGTAGCAATTCCAAAGTTAACCTCAGGTGTTGTTCGTGGTCTTCCTTATTCTTAGAATAGATCAGAATGTCATCTATGAAGACTATAACGAATTTATCTAAATAAGGTTTACACACTCTATTCATTAAATCCATAAACACTGCTGGGGCATTGGTTAACCCAAATGGCATTACAAGAAATTCATAATGTCCGTACCTAGTTCTAAATGCAGTTTTAGAAATATCGTCATCTTGTACTCTTAATTGATGATATCCAGATCTTAAATCTATTTTAGAAAAATAATTAGATCCTTGTAATTGATCAAATAAATCATCAATCCTAGGGAGAGGATATCTATTCTTTATAGTAACTTTATTGAGTTCCCTATAATCAATACACATCCTAAAAGTTCCATCTTTCTTTCTGACAAACAAAACTGGTGCTCCCCAAAGTGATACACTAGGACGTATAAATCCCTTACCTAATAATTCCTGTAATTGGTTCATGAGTTCTTTCATTTCAGTTGGTGCTAAACGATATGGTGCTTTAGCAATAGGGGTTGTTCCTGGTATTAACTCTATTTTAAATTCTACTTGACGAGGGGGTGGTAGTCCAGATAATTCATCAGGAAAAACATCAGGGTATTCATTTATAACAGGAACACTTTCCAAATTTCCCTTATCAAGTTTTACATAAACTATATGAGCTAAGAAAGCTACACATTTCTTATTTAAGCATTTTTGTGCTTTTTCACAGGAAATCAATTTCACAATATCATTTGGTCTATCACCGTATATACAGAGAGTTTTGTCTTCCTTAATCAAAGGAATTTTTATCATTTTCTTATCACAAATGATTTCAGAATGATTCTTACTCAACCAATCCATTTCTACTACAATATCAAATCCTCCTAATTTAATTGGAATTAGATTTATATCAAAACAATATTCATCTAAATTCAAAATGCAGTTAGGAATGATTTCATCAGCTTCTATTATTTTACCATCAGCTAATTCTATCACATAGTTATCACTTAATTTCTCAGATATTAAACTAAGTGATGGCCTAAAGATGTTTGAAACAAAACTACGAGTTGCTCTTGTATCAAATAATACTTTTGCATACTGGTTATTGATAAGGAACGTACCCGTTACCACTTCCGGTTCATGACGAGCTTCATCAGCTTGTATCACGAAAGCTCTCCCATGGGGGTTGTTCTGGTTAACTGAGGCCTTGCCTTTCTGTTGTGGACATTCATTACGAAAATGATTTTCACTTCCACACTGAAAGCAGACTGGTTTGGGGTTGGTAGGGTTTTTGCAATCTCGAGAGATGTGCCATTTCTTTTTGCAGTTATAACAAACCACTGTCATACAGTTTCCCGTATGATATCGTTGGCAAATATTGTACTGTGGTTGTTTATCCACCTTCTTTCCTTGGGTTGTTCCTAAGAAATTTCTTGGTGGAGGTCGGGTTATTCTCTTCTGAAGGTTTTCTCCAGATCTTTTTCCTGAGTGGTTTTCATTCCATTTCCTTTTCTCCCCTACCTGTGGATGGCTTAATGATCCATTTCTGATCATCTCATCTGTCAGACTTCCTGACAGGATTACTGCTTCTTGGAAGGTTTTGGTTCTTGCAGATTTCACTAACCCTCTTATTTGTGGTACTAGTTCCTAAATATACCTCCCTATCCTTTTTGATTCCAGGGTTATCAGATGAGGTACTAACCTGGACAGTTCATTATACCTGTCAGTATATTCCCGGTGTGCAGCTCCTTTCATTTCTAGTGCTAAGAATTCAGCCTCTAGTTTTTCTATTTCATTATAAGGGCAGTATTTTTCTATTACTAGATTTCTAAAATCTTCCCAACTTATATTATTCATAATATGCCTACCTTTAATGTGTACCTCCATTTTCCACCAGGATTGTGCCTCTCCTTTCAGTGAATGAGAAGCAAACAACGTTTTGTAATTTTCAGCACAGTTACTGATTTCCAAGACTCCTTCCATTTCATCTAGCCATCTTAAGGCTTGCACAGCTCCTCCCTTTCCATCACATTCCCGGGGTCTGCAGGACATAAAGGTTTTGTAAGAACATCCTTCCGAGACTCCATTCAGGATTTCTTCTTCTTGTCGCTCATCTGTATTAATATTTTCAGGCCTTTCCTGTGGGTGTGAGGTGGTTCCAAAGTTTAGATTCTACTGTAGTTGGGTTATCAGAGTAGGTAAGGTAGCTTCTACTTGTTGGGCTACTATCTGAGAAATTCTATCATTTTCATTGGTGTCAGTAGTCACAGGTGTTTCTTCCCCAAGTTGGGTTCTAGGTCGTCCCACTCGAGCTGTTCTTCGTACAGGCTGAGTGTTTGTTTTTGGCGGCATGATTCACTATAGTGAATTATAACATTAGTATCATAAATAAATATTCTAACACAAAATCATTTAGTATATATTAACTAAATATTTCAACACAAAAGTACATATATCATTTGGGTTCTTATTTCTTTTATTCTAATAAGTTAGACTATAGTTTTCTAGTTCTTGCGAATCCACTTCCATATCCTTGCGAAGATATTCTTCTTGGGTGTTTTGAGTTTCTTGATGTCCTTCTGGATTCTCCAGATTCCAAGCTGTATTTTCTTAAGTTTTCTAATAGTTTGCCGGGCTGTTTTCACTTGATCCAACTCTTGTCTGTTAGTTACCTTATCCTTACTCTCGGAGGAATCAGAATATTGCATTTCTATGTCCTCAGCTTGCTTAGTCATAAACCTGTTCCCACGTTGTATATTTTTACTAGGAGTCTTAATTGTATATCCTCCCACATGTACTAGTGCACATCGAACATAAAATTTTGATTTATTTTCCATTTCTGTTTGCGGGATATCCATAGCTTGTTGGGGTTCTGGTTCATGTGTTATTTCCTTAGAGTTGCTATGGTCTGGATATTCGGAAGGATCGGTCTCATTGTGGTAACTATCTGAATTCATAACTGCACAAATTTCTTTATAATGTTTCACAAAATAGTTAGTCACATATTATTATAACTATTTAAGCATAAAATCATAAAATCACAGAATTTCACATAATAATTATATCACATAAGTATACCAATATTCACTATTAGTTGAGCTTATGGTTATAGTCTAGGCATTTTTATTATACCTAATTCCTTATAACCAATGGCTCTGATACCAACCTGTCACATCCCGACGGAAGCGTGAAACGATATTTCGGATGTGACTTGTTTGTTCAGAGCGCAATTGATTACAAGAAATTTAAATCACAATAATATGAAAACATAGAACACATATTTCATATATATATATATATATATCATAATTTGGATTACATCATTACATATAAGTCAAAATTTGATATAACCCTTATTATAACGTATTATTTAGCTAACATATTTAGGTACGATGAAAATGCGCATCCACTACCACGCTGCCATCGTAGATATTAACTGTTAGGCTTACATATACTTGTCCCACAACTTCACCCCATCCATTGTAAACATCAAAGGAAAAGTCTATATTATTAGTCATTTTCACCTGAAAAAACATACTCAAAAAGTCAACATAAAGTTGGTGAGATCATAGGTTTATTTCCAGACAAAACATTTTATTAATGCACCAATTACAACCAAACCTGTCCACACACATAATCATACTTTCACAAAATAATTCACAAATCAGATAATATTACATCTCAACCCTCATTCGGTTAGGTGCAGGAAAATAGCATCACAACACTCATCCTATTGGTACAAATATTCTCCTAAGTAGCGCTACTAATATTATCAGATGGTTCCTCATTCGAACTAATGGTTGTATCACAAATGACTGTAAGTCTCAAAATATTTTCAAAAATAATGCATCAATATAACCAGTATGCTTTTACCCCTAAAAACTTTACAAATACCAAAAGGTCAAAATGGGGCTATGAGTCTCACCGTGTCTCCAAATTGTAACCTATAAAATAATTCATAAAATTAGATATAAATTTCTTTAAAATTTTTAGAACCTCAGAATTTTATTAATTCTTGAAAATTTAACTGTAAAATAGTCAAATGATATTGCCAAAAAATTCTCAATATTTATTCTATCATACATAAATAGTTATAACTATTCCAAAGTCTCCATAAATCATCAAAATTAGCTACGGTTATCTAAAAATCACCAAAAATTTACATAATATTATTTCATTAGTCTTTAACGTCCCAAAATTTTCTAAATGTCCAAGTCCCAACATATTTCTTTTTGTAAATATCACAATATTCCCAAAATTCACTAAAAATACTTATATATCTACAAAAATTATGAAAGTTTTAAAATATGTTAATTTTGATTTATCATAGCTTCAGTGAATCTTTTATGATTTATGGTACTGTTTAAGTATTTCTTTATATTTTTCTACTACGGATCACTTAAAAATTCATTTTTCAAACATAATAATGAAATAAAATACCAAATAATTCCTGGAGCTTTTATACACCAAAAGAGACATTCTGTGATTTTTCCATAATTCTCCCAAATTATTTAGTATTTTTTCGTATTTCTTCATTTTTTTAAATAATATATATAAATTATTTTGCTTAGTATATTTTTACTAAAATTTACAGAAGGATAAGTAAACATTTTCTAAAAATTTTCCAATGTTTATTCCCACAATTGCATTTATTTAGTATTTTTACTAAATTTTTTTAATATTTTAATATTAATTCTCATAAATTCCAAATTATCCTTTTTGTCATAATTTTTCTATTTTCATTACTATATTTTGATGAAAATTAAAGTTTTCAAAACCTTTTTAAGATTAGTTTTGGTGTATATGCACCAAAACTAATTTTTTATATGTGTTTATAACACATATGAAATTTTGGGATTTAAAGACTTATTAGAAAAGACTTTTAACCTTGTGAAGGAGTAGGGAGAGGGCTGATGATTGGAAATGTCTTGAACTCCTGGGTGTGTGTTATTTTATTACTAGAAACCGAGAGGTAGAGAGGATACTAAGTGGTAGAAGGCGATGGTTACGGGTGGTATGGTGATAATGGTTATGGATTGTGATGGTGTGGTATGGTGGTTGGTTGTTGTTTGTGAGAGCCGAGAGATAAGAGCCTTGAAGGTGGTTAAAGGTGGTGATGGTTGCGGGTTGTTCGATGGTTGCAGCTTATAAACCGAGGGGTGCAAGGAAGTTGTAAGTGGGTGTTGGTCGTAATATGTTTGTGTTTGCAATGGTTGAGTCCGAGAACTTCTTATGGTGCAAAGGGGTCGGTTGCCATTAATGGCATGCTCATGATAGCATGGGTGAGTAAGCATGTATAGTCTAATGAAGTGTCCCATTCTTAAATCACCAAGTGCAAGGTGGCGGCTAGATGGTGTAGTGAGGTGGCTAGGAGGATTAAGGTGTCAAGCAAAAAGGGTTGCTTAGTGTTAAGTAGGCTTATGATACATGCATGAAGGTTGGCCGATGGTTGCCTTAGAGGTTGCCACCTTCACTTTTGCAATGATGGTGTTCCACATGATTCTAATGAGGTGATTAGTAGGTGGTCATTCAACCAAGGGTCTTCGTGGCTAGGTGTTTTGATTGATTAGTTTGTTAATAACCAAGTTTTAGGTTTAGTTCGGTGTTTATGTTATCCTAATGAACCGAGAGTTTGATTGTGTTTGTTTTGGTTTTGATCTATTTAATTTGTAAATATATATATATATATATATATATGGATGTATTTATGGATGTTTATTTATACATGCATACGTAACTTTAGCAAGCATGTAACCATGCTTGCCTATAATACACATACCTAGTAATATAGCTAATTATAAGTCTAACTTATATGTGTATATATACATACATATACTTACATGTAGAATATATATATCACGAGTAGAATATACATGTACATGCAAAACATGTATGCTTAAAGTTCTATACACGCGTGCAAATGTGCATATGAAATTTTCATATATATATATATATATATATATATATGCATGCATACGTAAAATTTCTAATATATATGCATGCATGCAAACATGCATACGTACATTCTATATGTTCATGCATGCAACATGTATATATAAAATAATACTATAAAGATTTTAGGGTTGTCATAAAGGGTTTACCATTTACTGAAAACTGCATAGTTAACAGCTTAAAATTCCGCATAAGATCATCCAATGTTTATAGCCATTGGATGCCGAGTACAATGTCATAGTTGCTCAATGGGATTACCATCATATCATCTTTGAACCATCTACCTTGCATGGCCATTGAACATCCTTACATAGTTGGGCACATGACAGCTTGTTCCCATCCGCAATGGTTACAGGCATTTCAGCAATTGATTGTCTCGAACACTTCAATTTATCAGCTAGCTACTGATTGATGAAATTAGGTGTGGAACCACTGTCAATCAAAATATGTAGTTGTCTAGTACCCAAAGCGCCCACTACCTTCATTGTTGAAAAAGAAGGTATGCCAGTAATAGCATTCAATGATATCAAAAGGTCTTGAAGAGTGTCCACCGTTTCCACAGAATAATCCTCAAAAGATTCTTCTATTTCATCTCCAACCTCTATTACAAACAATTGTTTGGTACTGGAACATTTATGTCGTGGTGTATATTTTTCAGAACACCAGAAACATTCACCTCTAGATCTCTTGTCATCAAATTCTTTACTAGTGAGTCTTCTAGTAGGTTTTGAGGAAGTAATAGGTGTGGCTTTAATAGGTGGTGTAGGAAGTAAAGGAAGTTTAGCAGAAGTGCCAACAGTTGGTGTGGGAGTATATCTAGATACAGGTTTGTAAGGATAGATTGATTTTTCTCCGGCTATAGTTATGTTGGCTAAATTTTATAATCTAGCTAAGGAATGTGCTTCCCTTAGCAATGTGGGTTTGAACAATCGAACAAAACATTTGATGCTTGGTTTAAGACCCCCAACAAATAAGCTAACTGCATACGGTTTAGGAATATCAACCTTATTAAGCAAAAGGTCAAATTTATCACAATAAGCTTCGAGAAACAGAATTACCTCTAGATTTAACGAAATTGTTATGCCAACAGAATTACCTTGATTAAGAGCCTTGAGTGCTCCCATAGCATCTTCAACCGTGGTTGAAGCAAAACGTGCCTGGATCAAACGCATGTATTCTTCCCAAGGAATTTCAGAAACAGAATTACCTCTAGATTTAACGAAATTGTTATGCCATTGAATGGCTCTTCCCTCAACACTGTAGCATATCGTACCTTCAACTTCTCTGGTGTTTCATCTATGGCAAAGAAGTGTTCACAACGTTGAATCCAGCTTTCAACATCGGTACCATCAAATTTAAGGAATTCAACCCTTGAGAAACGATTATTGTTTCTATTCAATCTCGTTTCTTCACCATCCTTACTTGATGATTTGTTTGTTCCCAAATCTCTATTAGAATTTCCACTTCCGCTCACATTCATCATCTGCAAATTCTTGAATAAGTCTAACAACTGAGATTTCATCGTTGCCATCTCTGTCGATAATTGGGTCTTCATATGCATCACCTCCAAAGTTTGTTGCTCCGAGGCTGATTTGATACCTTCTAACTCCGATTGATTCTTTTCCGCCATTGATTCAAGACAAAGCAAGGACAATTCATGTTCCTTGATCGCCTTTTCGATTTCTTGACTCCATGTCGACATCGCCGCCGTGGATAAACCGCCGGTGAACAAAACTCCGATGAGAATCGGTAGCTCTGATACCAATTGTTAGGCTCAAATTGAGAAGAACTAGAGAGAAAGGAGAATTCCACAATTCAAGCTAACTACTACCGTTAGCTGATATGCATTTATAGACTGTTAATTCGGTTATTGGTTGTTACAAGATTCATGTATTAACAAGAAACACCCACAACAATACAAGAATGACAATTATAGCCCCTCACTAACATAATTGGCCTAACAGATAGGTAGAGACCATAATTCAAGGTTTATTGTTTCAAACTTCTAATGCATATTTGGTAATCACGTTTTATCATATAAAAAGCTCATTCTTAACCGTAAAGTTTAACTGTATAACGAACAATTAATGAAAAAAGATGAAATAATCACACATAAAGATAGCCAAATAAACAAACGTTAAGGCTAACGAACAATTAATGAAAAAAGATGAAATAATCACACATAAAGATAGCCAAATAAACAAACGTTAAGGCATTTGAGTAGTAGCCAATGAATTAAAAATAGTAGGAAAGAAACTTAATTGAACTTTAGCAAAACCATTAATAAATACACATAAATTTTCTACTTGATGCTCAAATTAATTATTTCATCAATAACTGAGATTAATATTAACAATATGTTATTAACTTGTGCAAACAACTAAAGTGATCATTTTACTTCTTGGATTGCCATCGATTAGCTACAGCCTACAAACTTGATGTTTTAATTTCAAAGTAAAAAATCTAAGTCATATAGTCAAAATTTTTTCCACTTTTCATTACACTAGTGGTTTTCCAAAACGCGCATTGCGTGAATTTTTGAAATATTTTTAACCGTGTTTCTAGTACGTACTTTCACTGCATGTAAAGGCTGAGTTTTGTGTTCTATTACATAACATTTGCATAAGTAGCCTGCAGCAAAAGGAGTGAATCAAGTAGTTTCATGCTTGCAAAAAGTTATTCTTTCTTAGTGCAAGGCTGTCATTGTCTATGCAGTTCAAATGATACCAGCCTTGTAAGGATTTTGCATGGCTTCAAAAGATAACTACCTTCACATTGCTTTTTCTTTTATCCGTGAGTGTGTTGCTGCTTACTCTTTTTGATGTTGTTGGATCATCCTCTGCATGACAGTGTTTAATATTTTTTTCAATAGGTGTTGCATGATGTTTTGTTTTAACCTTCAGATTGAAAGACTGCTCTTTTGGTGTAGGTTGTTGTGTGTTTGATCCGGTAGTTTGCCGCTGAGGTATTCTTGGTATTGGTGTGCTGGCTAAGGCTGTCATTGCTTGGCTTTGTTTATGGTATAACAAACAGCACTTGTTCTCTCATCTATCTTCCCGGGGATGTGTAGCACGACTTGTTTGCCAGTTATTGATTGGACTGTGTCGTTTGGGTATGGTTTGCCTGGTATCTCTGTGCAGCTTCATCCAAGGAGGTATTTGGCTGCTCGGTTAAAAATTCCAGCTGCAATACTCCATGTTTCATTAGAGATTGTTCATTGGTGAATTATAGGTTCCATTGGTGAATTATAGGTTCCATGAAGTGTGCGGAACCAATTTTTGTCTATCTTCAAAAGCATCATCTTGCATTTTAGACAAGCTATGCAATGCCAGTTTTTTGTACTTGAAAGTCGCAACTGCATTATACTGAATGTCCGCCCTCTTATGTTATATGTGTAGTATAGTGACTAAATCTTTGTTAAATGTCATTAACAGTATTGATTGAATGGAAATGTAAACATATAGATTACAAAGAGTTATTTTTAGAGGGAAAAAGGAGTTAAAAAGGGGAGATGCATTAATAGTTGACCGGAAAATAATATCAAGTGGAATGAATAAATTAATTAGTTTAATGTACCTATGCAAATTAATTATTAGTTATTAGTTGGTGTAGGGTATGTTCTTTAGTCCTTAACTATAAAATCTCTCACTCATATTGCTGTGATGTAACGCCCCGAAATTTCCCGAAACAAGCCACTTAATAATAATGGGCTTTTAAGGGTTAATTTAAGAAATAAAGGGTTAAATTAGTGGGCTATGGATAAAATTAGTCTTAATGGGCTAGGCTTAATGGGTTTAAGGGCCCTAATCAGCCCTTAAACATGCATGAACAGCTCCATCTTCACCATTTCAAACCCTAGCCACCAAATTCGTAGAGAGAGAAAGTAGAGAGAGAAAGTGAAGAAATTCAAGATTTAGAGCTTGAAGGTTTGAAGGATTGAAGTTCTGGTGGATTGGAGCATCAAAACACAAGGAAAGAGCAACAAAACAAGGTAAGAATCGACCTCTAAGGCCCTCTGTAGATCAAACCCGGATTCTAGGGTTTTGGGGTTTTGAAAAGTTTAAAGAAACACATAAAGGTCGAATTTTTACGTATGAAAACGTGTAAAAAGCTTAGATTTGAGTTCATGGAAGGTAAACTAAGGATTTGGACGTAAAAAGTTAAGATTTTGGGTTAAAAACGGGCTGGATCTGAGTTTTTGTTTATCCAGCGAAACTGGGCCCGATCCAGCGAATTTAAGTATTCATCCAGCGAAACTGCACATTAGTTCAGCGAGACTAGGAGAAGTTCCAGCGAAACTACAGTTTCGCTGGGGCGAAACTATAGTTTCGCCGGTAATCTCGCTAAGACCCAGACTGACCTATAGACCTTGCGAGAATAGGGAATTCCAACGAAAGTTGGGCGCTCAAGGTAGCGAATCTGTCTAGCGAAACTAGCAGAAGTGCTGCCCAGCGAAACTGCAGGCGAAACTGTAGTTTCACTGTAGCGAAACTATGGGCGAAACTATGAAGAAAATGACGTTTTTGCATGTTAACTTTCGTGCAGCTAGAGTATTCAGGCTATAGACTAAGTGACTTAGAATTTAAGCTACTTGGACGAGTTCAGTTCTAGACCCCTCCTTTACCCGTTTTCAATGTTTTGGGGTGATATGCATAATAAAATACGTACTTGGACCCCACTAGGACGAGGTCAGCCCGGCCCCAGCCAGGGGCGTTGCCCCTTGGACCCCACTAGGGGTTGCCGCCCCTAGAACCCCGCTATCAGGGGCTGCCGCCCCCGAACCCCCGCTGTCCCGCGGAGGGCCAGTTATCTGGTTTATCTCTCATGATTGATGAAAAGTGAATGCTAAGATTAAGAGTTTACTTTTATTATGTATTGTGTTGAGTTATATTATGTATAACTTAAACATGACAGTGAAACATAAAGAAAGGTTATGAGGCCCATAACATGTACCTTGATAAAGTGATAAAGTAAAGCCTTGCAAGCAATTGATAAAGGAGGGTTGCATTCGTTGTACCCTCACCAGTGATAAAGTGATAAAGTATGCTCGAACAGGCAGGTCAGTAAGTCCTAAATTGGCATGACAATAATGGCCTAATCAGGTACGGCAGTAAGTCCTTAATTGGCATGTCGGTAAAGTCCTAGGCGAGCCTAGGCACCGATAGTGACAGAGAATTGACGGATAAAGAAGAGTAATAAATAACAATAAATGATAAAGTAATGATAAAGTAATAGCCAGTGTGTGTTTATATTTTGATAGACAATGATTATTTTCAACTGATAAAGCTAATATCTCTTACGAAAGTTATTTAGCAAAGTAAACCTAGAATTCACTCAGTGAAGCTGACTTTTGTATGCATATCAGTTGACAGGTAAGAGTTAGAGCTTATGGGATTTGGGCATGGAATGAAGGCTTCTTGGCACTCAAAGACTGGCATCCCCGATGAAGAAAAGCTTAATTGGACCTTTAAATAGTTTTGATGTTTAAAGACAATGTTTATAATTTAATTTAACTACGTTGTAATGGGTTGAATTACAGTATATTTTTCCGCTGCAATATATATATTTTTATATATACGAGTAAATGATTGCTTTAAATCTATGTTTGCTATGAATGACCAACTGTGAGGCTTCTCTGAGAAAGGTGGGCCTTACATGTGAAGGAAAGTATTACAGGATATGTGAATGCTTCTATTGCAGCCCTAAATATGTTGGAAGATGTTGTTATTTCATCCCAAAGCATAACATCGACCTCTTCATTGCTGTTGGAATAAGGTGCAAGTATTACATCATTATTGGTCTTCATAGGAAGTGTTTTAGTTGAAGTGGGTATCGTACCTGGCGTCCTTTATAAGCAGCGTAACGAATGGCTCCCCTGCCTTCGTGCTTTTGTCTTCTATTTTTTGCAAAATACCAATGTAATCTGTGTAAAGGAAATTAAATGTTAGACATGGCTTAATTTTTGGTGCACAGACATTTATTGTGATGCATGTGTGATGACTTACCTATCTCACCCTTCTACATCTCATAAAATTTTTGACTAAAATGTCACCGTGGGCCAAAATAAGTTAAAGATCACCTAATTAAAAACCACTTGATTAGATGCATTTAACCCAACCCATGATATAACATATTTCCATAAGATTATGTTCACCTAAAGTATTTCTAAGCATGGAACAGAAAGTACATTCGAGATTAAAAGATAAAGATTTGTTAAACAATCTCATTATAGTCAAAGACAATATCAAACAGATGCTAAAATCGGTGAGCAAACGATAAGCAAAATTAGGCAAAAATCAAAGCAGAAATGTATCTGCACAACACCGTTGCATTAAACCCAACTAACTCCAAACAAGCAGCTACTGTAGATGTAGCAACAACAAAATCAAATGAAAGAGAAACAAAAAACTAAATGATAACCTTACACCAAGACTTTTCACAATACATTATTACAAAACCTAATACCATAGCATGTTGTCTTAAACAAACATTGTCAACACCTGGATAAAGATATGAAAAAAAAAACCCAGACATAATATAGAGATGTTAAAAACCCCAAATCAATAACATATAAGAAGATGCAGTCCCCTAACGTATAATTAACAAACCCAAACGAAAACAACACAGCAAGAATAAGCCGTCGACCTCAATCTGCGACACCGAAAAGGCAATCACCACATTTGAATCAAAATCAAATAACCCATCACAATTTGAAAGAGAAATAGAGAACATACTAAGAGGCAGATTGAGCTCACCAAATCTCATCATACAAACAACTCACCAAATGTCAAGAAATGGCAGCAAGAGAAGCTTCAAGAAGAGACGTCGTTAAGGGACATAACCGAAACCTTAGAAAAGGCCACCGCATCACTGCCATCGCCAAGGAGAAATGGAAACACCCAAGCCATAGAAAGCGTCATAACACGACCACCATATCACCATCATGGTCGAGGCTCCTTCTCTCTTCTCCTTGACGTCGCTTCTTTCTCCTGGCATAACTTCGCAATACTCCTCCCCTCTATTTCTTTGGATGAACATGCCACGAAACCCATCTCAGCCACGTGTAAACCAAACAGTACAGCCACCGCAGATAAGAAATCAACGGCCCTGATCTTCAAGTTTACTATTCATTCTCTTCAAAAATTAATAGTATGTAATGTAATTATATTGATGAAGCAGATTGATACAATTTATTATCAATTTCTGATTTTTCTTCCACAAATTTCTCCGCAGCTTGGGTGCAAATTAATGATGCAAGATAACCCATTTCAAAACTATGAACCCATTTCAAAATTATGGTTCTAAAGGCCAGAAACCATACGATTACACATCAGATGTGAAAATAACCCATAACCATTGGATTTCCAATGTTAAATGGATTACTAATTTGTCATTTACGTCTTCATAATATAACCTACCCAATGTTTTGCTCTAAGCAAAACATATGGCAATCTTTGAATTGTGAAACAAATTACTGACATCCACGATCGCTAACAACTTTATTTTTATACTTAACCGGTGAAGTAATAGATAAAGGTATTATAATTTTACACTAGACAAAAATTTTAGTATAAGAACACTTACATATGCCTATTTGATGGAGTTTAAAACCTTGGTTTTTCCTTTGCTGCAATAGACTTCTGCCCAATACATTGGAGCTCCTGTTCTTGATCGAACTGTAGTAGAAGTCTCTCGAAAGATACCAACTACACTTGTCAAAACGAAGTTATGCAACATAATCGATTCATAGATGATCAAATATAAAAATTAAACGTTATTAATCCAATAACCGAACTCCATAAACCCTGCCTAAAATCCAATTGCATTACCTGAGAGCCTTACTAAATTAAAATCACAGACAACAGCTTAAGAAAATATACATGAAGAAGAAGCGGTCGAAGCAGAAAGATCTAAGTGAAAACGTTTTGATTGTCACTCACTCTACTGCCATCGCTAACATAAAGCCTAGAATTGATAGTTTTCTGTTGATCATCTCAGGTGCAGGTACACTGAATGACAACACATTGGAGAATTTAATATTCAACCTCGACTCTTGCGTTGGAGTTGCAGTTGTGGTTGGTATTCATCATCACTTCGATGATACGATGAAGGCACTGTAAGGCAACGTAATTCCTCTCTTAACAAAAGTGATTACAAAGAGTATAAATAACTATAAAAGGGAGAAAATTATGGAGTTATCTAAGGAAACACCAATCATCTAAAACTAATAAAATATACAAAGATATTTACAAAATTAAGCCAATAATATTGTGAATATTATCGGCTAACACGTCCCCGCAGTTTGAGCCGTAGGAGACCGGAGGCATAAACTGGATCGAAACCGTTGAAATCGATGTTTGGGAAAGCCTTTGGTAAATATGTCGGCATACTAATAATCGGTAGGAACGTGTAGGACTTTGGCACTGTCAAGGGGAACCTTCTCCCGTACAAAATGAATATCCAGTCAATATGTTTTGTACGCTGATGTTGAACTAGATTTTCAACAAGGTATACGGCCGAGATGTTATCACAATAAACAAGTGTAGCTTGGGTAACCAGTGCATGAAGCTCAAGGGGTAAATTACGAACCCAACTTACCTCGGCCACTGTATTGGCAACACCCCTGTATTCGGCCTCTGCACTAGATCTGGAAATAGTACGCTATCTTTTTAAGGACCACGCGATTAAATTTGCACCAATATAAACACAATAACCTAATGTGGAGTGACGGGAGTCGGGGCACCCGGCCCAATCCGCTTCCGAGTAAGCCACTAATTTAGTGGACCGTGAAGGAGTGATATGCAATCCCTGAGAAAGTGTACCTTTGATATACCTGAGGATGTGTTTGAGGAACTGAAAGTGTGGCTCTGGGGTGCATGCATGAAAAGGCATACCTGCTGGACAGCATATGAAATATCAGGGCGAGTAATAGTGAGATATTGAAGTGCCCCGGCCATACTCTAATACAGAGCTCCATCAGAAAACTCTGTGCCAGAAGTGGCACTCAATTTAGAACCAACCTCTACAGGAGTGCTAACTGGTTTACAGTTTGACATGTTTTCCCGAGATAAAAATATCTGCAGCATATGTGCTCTGGGAAAGAAACAAACCACCGGACTATCGCTGAACCAAAATACCAAGGAAATGATGTAACAAACCGAGATCTGTCATCTTGAATTCTACAGTTAAAGATATGATAACCTGCTGTAATAGGTGTTGCTAGATGCAGTGAGGATTATATCAACATATAATAGTAAAAATGCAATCTGATCACCCTTTTTATAAATGAAAAGGGAAGTATCACACACATTACTCTTGAACCCACACTTGAGAAGGTAACCTACAAACCGTTCGTACCAAGTCCGAGGAGCTTGTTTAAGACCATAAAATGACTTGTTAAGTTTACATTCAAATTTCAGGCGGGAAGTAGAAGTAAACCCTGGCAGTTGGAACATGTATACCGTTTCCTTGAAGTGGACGTGTAAGAAAGCATTTTTAACATCAGGCCGATTGATGGACCAACCTTTTGAGATGGTTAAGCTGACGACAGTCCGAATGGTGGTAGGTTGAACCACTGAGCTAAATGTTTTGTCAAAATCAATGCCCACGGTTTGACTCTTACGTTTACCACGAGTCTAGCTTTGTGTCGCTCGAGAGATCCATCAGTATTAAACTTATGCTTGAATAGCCATATACAATGAATTATAGGTGCATTTGCAGGCCTCGATACAAGTTCGCATATGTGATTTTCTAATAGAGCTTCATACCCATTAGCCATAACGCGATTCCAGTTTGGGTCGGCGAGAGCGGCAAGTTGAGATTTAGGAAGCGGAGAGATGGACGTAGAGGATTCCGTATAAAGAGAAAAAAGAGTGCGGGGTTTGAATATACCCGATTGAGATCGAGTTCGCATAGGATGAGAGGGAGCGGGTATGGGTGGCTATGGCGGTTCAGGCATGGGTTGCGTTTGGGGTGGCTGTGGTGGGTCAGGAAATATTGGTGTTGGGTCGGGTGGGTGGTTATTTGGAGCAGGGGTGGGGAATGTTAGAAGTGGGCTGGCAGTTGAAGGATGTGGGCCAGGAGAGACAGTAATAGGATTGAGGAGAATTGGGCCAATGTTGTTTGTAGTTGAGCCTGTGAATGATTATGGGTTAGTGAAAATTAGAGGAAAGGGATCGAGGAAAGCGTGAGAGGGTACGGATTTAGAAGGATTAGCAAAGGGAAAAACTTCCTCTGCAAAGGTGACGTGTCGTGAAAAATACGTTTTACCGGCGGACACGTTAAGGCATCGATATCCACGATAGTTTGCCGGGTATCCAAGGAAGACACAGGCAACGGGTCGATGGGTGAGTTTATGTGGCCGAGTAGATGAGGTGTTAGGGTAACATAAACAACCAAACACGCAAAGGTGTTCGTATGACGGTTGACGAAGATATAGAAGAGATAGAGGGGCGGTGTTATTATGAAGTTCGGTGGGTAGGATGTTGTGTAGGTAGGAAGCCATATGAAGTGCCTCCACCTAAAAATTAGAGGGGAGAGTGTCACACCCTCAATTTCCATAAACGGGGTTTTACCGTTAGGCATGTGACATACTAGGATCTCAGACACGGTCATATCAAACGACACTATATGAGTTTAAAAATAAACGTTTGACTTAAATCAGAGTAACGTAAAAGAAATGAATAACAGTGCGGAAGTGAATAAACGAAATGTAAACAATACTGAAAGTCTGCAATGCTAAGTCAAAACAATCTCTAATGTAAAATAAATGGATTTGATGAATGCATGTCCTGAGTGCGTTCCTTAATCGTGCATCATGAGATTAAGCATTCTTGTTACTTGAGAAAACATGCTAAAGTGTGTCAACATAAAGTTGGTGAGTTCACAGGTTTATCATAGATAAAAATGTTTGTAACTGTTCGAATGGTAAAGTAATTAAAGCATATCGATAGGTAGCTAGCCTATAATCAAGTTACTTAGCGTTCGAACCGAAGCTGACTGTTTGTATGTTCGTATGTTTGTTGCCTTCCCGTCACGTCTCACCAGACAGTGACAAATGTTAGGTCAATAATGCACCCGTTTGACCTCCAATCAAGCTAGTGCGACTAGCCCGGGTGGGGTTTGTCAAACCCAGTAGTACTACTCAGAATTACCTCGCTACATATTACTAACGGTTCGAGAATGTAAGGACTTTCAAGTGTGTTTGCACTAACGTAACAGGAGATATCAATAATAATAAAAACCATATATAAAATATGTTTTCATGTTTTCTCCCCCAAAAAGGAAAGAAAGTGAAATAGGGGCCGTGAAGACTCACCTTGATTGCACAGCAGAGAAATAATGTTCGAGCAACGGTTAAGGGTTCGGTTAACCTGAATTCCATTTAGTACGAATATAATTAATGTTAGTTATTATTTACGAGTGCAAGATGTCGTACGGTTTCACGTTCACGGTTCGGTTCGACGTCGGTTGTCAATGATTTTCACTCACACACAAACATACTCAAATGCATTAACACCACAGAAACGTGCACATTTGCAAGACATTTGTATTTTTATTAAAAATATATATTACGAGTCTTTTTTATAAAAAGAAGTGTTACGTCGCATAATATATTATTTGTTAGTTTTATTACACAAATCTATAGGTTCCCAAATGTATAGTTTCGTGTTTATATACATATAATGAATGAATAACCATAACTTACCCTTTCATAATCTAAGTGTACCCAAACGCACGCATTGAGACAAGTAGCACTCCTTCATGCGCGTAGGTCTAAGAACCCCAAGCACCCACATTGGCATGTAAAGTCAGATGCATAAAATATGTCTATCCCCCCCCATGCGCCCAAAATTAACAACACATGCAGCCACCTCATGCGGCCCATGCACATGGGGCTTCTCATGCGCCCAAACTCACTTCCATGTGCCCAAGGCACATCTCAAACACACACACACGGACACATCCAGTAGCACCTCACTTGCATAATTTACACACAAACACACATATGGGTTCATGGCACCACTCATGCGCCCACCCCATGTGACACCATTGCACACACATTTTGGCAGGCACATGTATTCATGCGAAACACATACATATACATACACACACATACATATACATACGTAGAACAATGCACCCACACACAAACTTGGGCGCATGGTGTGTCCATGCGCCTACCCCATTCCCATGCCCAACATAAAATATATACATACATATGATTAACAGAGGCGTGCGTATACATACATGTGAAGAACATATACATTCATGTACACAGAAACATATATATACATATATATTCATAAGAATACACACTCACACATATATACACGTAGAACACGCACAATTGTGATATGACACCGAATGCGAAACCACACCGTAACGTACACGAGTAGCAAGCGAAACTCTTACCGAATGAATCTGGGTTGTTGAGGTTGATCGGTTGTAAGCGGGAAGGTCTTCGAGCGACGCACGGTTGTCAAGAATAAAGTCGGTGATTATGGTAGTCTACGGGACTGACTAGACTACCGCATAGCGATGGCGGAAGTCTCCAAAAGACTCGCGGTTGCAGGTAAAGAAGAAGTCTTGAGGATCGCAGGTGGAAACGGTGGACGGCAGTGGAGAGTTTCAATGGCTTTAGGGTTACAGTGGTGATGATGGTGATTTACGAATGTGGGGGCCGAGTGAGGAGGGGTTGGTTATATTTAATAAGACTTTGTTTGTAATTTACACATTTGGTCCTTCAAAGTTATATAATTTTACACTTTAGTAAATTAATTTAGGTTGGTTAAGTGTAGGTTAGTTGTTGATAATAGTAATAATAATAATATCCATAATCATAATAATAATAACAATACTCAAATCAATATCCTTAAATGATTATAAGAATGGTTAGCTAACAATTTGTGGCGCGAGGTTAGATAATGGAAACGAGGTTAACCTAAAATATCCGTGTTGTCACATCATCCCCCTGTTGAAAATATTTCATCCCGAAAATTAGAATGCTAGGTTCAGTTAGAATGCATGAGATTCAGTTAGGGTTCAATCAAATGTGTAAGATTCAGTTAGGGTTGGTGGTTTGTAATGTGTCGGACATGTATGGTTTTGACAGAGTTGCGACATCATCCCTCTATTGAAGGGAATTTCGTCTCGAAATTGAAAGGAAAAGGTATCTCAAGGATGAATACATTACGAAGTAGGTGTCTGATCTTTGATAATGGGGATACGATTGTGTTTGAGTGTCTTGACCTCTCGGTCCATCACTTCCACTGGTTCCTCGACGAAACGTAGTTGTTCAGCAACATGTATCTCGTCTAACGGAACGACGAGAGTCTCGTCTACAAGGCATTTCCTTAGGTTTGAAACATGGAACACATCGTGTACTCCACTAAGTTCTTCAGGTAGGTTTAACTGACAGGCTACGGGGCCAACCCGTTTGACAATCTCAAACGGTGCCACGTACCTAGGGTTTAGTTTTCCACATTTCCCGAAACGTATGACACCCTTCCAAGGTGACACTTTCAAAAGTACTTTGTCGCCAATTTGAAATTCCAACGGTCGGTGACGTTTATCAGCATAACTCTTCTGTCGGTCACGTGCTGCCGCCATGCGGTTACGGATTTGCACGATCTTCTCAGTTGTCTCGTGCACAAGTTCAGGACAGGTAAGTTGGCTCTCTCCAACTTACGCCCAACAAATAGGTGATCGGCACTTACGCCCATACAATTCCTCGAATGGAGCAGCTTTGATCGATGTGTGATAGCTATTATTGTATGAAAACTCAACCAACGGTAAGTGAGTTTCCCAACTGCTGCCGAAATCAATCACCCAAGCACGTAACATGTCTTCCAAAGTCTGGATCGTACGCTCACTCTGGCCATCTGTTTGAGGATGATATGCAGTACTCATGTCTAACCGTGTACCCAATGCTCGTTGTAATGATTGCCAGAAATGTGAAGTGAATCGGGCGTCACGATCAGAGATAATGGAAATTGGCACACCGTGCCGAGAAACTATTTCCCTAAGGTAAATACGTGTTAACTTCTCCATTCTATCGGTCTCTCTAATTGGTAAGAAGTGTGCGGATTTTGTCAAACGATCTACAATCACCCAAATGGTGTCGCATCCGCTTGGAGTTCGAAGCAGTTTTATGATAAAGTCCATTGATATATGCTCCCACTTCCATACTGGTATTTCTAGTTTCTGAAGTAAACCAGATGGTCGTTGATACTCCACCTTAACCTTGGAATAGGTTAAGCATCTGTTTACATATGTGGCAATATCAGCTTTCATGTTTGGCCACCAGTAAAGGACCTTTAGATCGTGATACATCTTGTCTGAACCCGGATGAATAGAGTATCATGACTTGTGAGCTTCATCCATTACCAACTCTCGTAGGTCTCCATACAAAGGAACCCATATTCGTTCCACGAAGTAACGAATTCCGTTAGGTTTGACCTCTAATTGTTTCTCCATACCTCGCATGGATTCTGCCTTCAGGTTTTCTTCCTTCAAAACCTCTAGTTGAGCATTAAGGATCTGATCAGGTAATCCGGTGTGGATGGTAAGCTATAATGCTCGAACTCGTTTTGGTTTAAGTCTTTCCTTTTGATTTAGGGCGTCGGCTACTATGTTAGCCTTACCTGGATGATATTTGATTGCACAGTCGTAGTCGTTCAACAACTCGACCCAACGACGTTGTCTCATGTTTAGCTCCTTCTGTTCGAAGATTTGCTGGAGACTCTTATGATCGGTGTAAATGGTGCACTTGGTACCGTACAAGTAATGTCTCCATATCTTGAGTGCAAACACAACTGCTCCTAACTCTAAGTCGTGTGTCGTTTAGTTTTTCCCGTGAACTTTTAATTGGCGGGAAGCATAAGCGATCACTTTCTCGCATTGTATTAGCACACAATAGAGACCTTGAATAGAAGCATCATAATAAACTACAAAATATTCTGTTCCCTGAAGTAGGGATAGAATCGATGTCGTACAGAGTTTTTGCTTCAGAACCTGAAATGCGGATTCTTGTTTGTCACCCCAATTGTACGTAGTGCCTTTATGAGTTAACGCGGTGAGAGGTTGAGCAATCTTTGAAAACCCTTCGATGAATCGTTGATAATAGCCAGCCAACCCAAGAAACTGTCATACCTCAGTCGGAGTCTTAGGCGTAGCCCAGTTCTTGATGGCTTCTATTTTTGTTTTCCGGGTCAACATGTATTCCATTCTCATTGACCACGTGACCCAAGAATTGGACTTCTCGTATCCAAAAGTCACACTTTTGAAAATTTAGCATACAATTATTCTCGTTTTAGCAGCTCTAAAATCAGTCTAAGGTGTTTCTCGTGTTCTTCTTTATTCATTGAATAAATTAGGATGTCATCGATGAAGACAATGACAAACTTGTCCAAATAGGGTTTGCACACTAGGTTCATGAGGTCCATGAAAACCGCTGGCGCGTTGGTCAACCCGAATAGCATAACCAAAAACTAGTAGTGGTCATACTAGTTAAGTCTTCTGGAAATACTTCCGGGGAGTCTCTGACAACTGGAATATCTTTAACACGCTTCTCATCCGCTTCTTCTCTATAATTAGTGTCAGTAGAGAGAAATCCCTTTCCTTAAGACATTTATGCGCCTTCACGTTTGAGATGATACCAACCACAACACCAACCCTGTCGTCTTCTACCGTAGGTATTCTATCACTAAGAAGAGGTAACTTAATTAGTTTGTTTCCACAATTGATCTATGTTTGGTTTTTTTTGACAACCAATCCATTTTGACCACAACATCGTAGCTACCATGGGTAATAGAAATCAGACTTATATCGAACGATTGTCTAGACAGACCTAGATTACAACTGCTAAGTACATGGGTGGCGGCTATAGTTCTACCATCGGTAAATTTTATAGTAGGTTTTGGAAATTAAACCGGTAAGAACTACCTCTAGCAGTCCACTCAAGTTACCAGGTATGAAACTTCTATCGGTAGTCGAATGAGATAATGCTGGAGCAGAACTACCATTTCTGTTGGTTTCTTATCTTCTTGAGCCTTGAGCGGTTTCCCTTTAATGCATAGGTTTTCTGCACTCATAACATCCTTTTTGTGATTCTTGTGCCGGAGGAGACTTGGCCGGGATGTTCACACGATGGTTCTTGAAAGTATGGCCAAATTTCTCTATAGTGCTCTCAAATGTTCTTATTGCACGAGTCATTAGGAGGGATAGTTGCACCTGTTGCTTATAATGGAGAGGCTGAGATATATTCGATGGGGTTTTCATAATGTCTTGCTTTTTGGTCCTACGCTAAGCGTAGTAGCCAGAAAAATCCAATTGGATTCTCACCACCAGGGAGACAAACAAATGTAACGTACGCTTAAACATGATAGATATCAAATGAAATGAATGCTGGAATGCCAAAATTACCGAGACTCTAAGTCTTAAGATCAATCTAATGAACAAGGATTACAAGCGCCAAGAATATTATCACTTTATTGCAACTTTTGAAGATCTGGCACAATATAGATGGATAGTGTTACACGAACACTGAAATGCTAAAAAGAGCACGTCTCATAGAATCTAGGGCTAATGCCATAATATGAATCTCATTAAGGCTCGAGGTAGATTAGAACTTTCATACGAGTAGGAATGAAGGATTTGTTTGCATATCAATAATGAGGTTTTATGAGAACCGAGACCTCATGTCTCCGAGTATAGAAATGAAAAATTGTACTGATTATGACCGTTATCACCCGATAGAGTTGCCAGAATTCTCATGCACGACAAATTATAATTACGTGTGCACCCGTGATTTTAATTTGCTTTGCATGGTCACCCATGGTTCCTCCCATTCGAGATAACATACCTTGTCAAGTACCGAGTTTTATCAATGATAGAGGTATCAAAGATATATTTATTCTACCAAGGGTCAAATAACTAAGGTTGTACAAAGGATTCGGTTAAGATAACAGCGGGGAATCAAGACGATTTGGCCTTTTCCCTTTGAAGCTCTAAGTGTCTGCATATCTAAGTCCGATTCTCTGATAGACTTTGAATCCCTTGGTTGTCCCACATTTACTGTTCAGACTAGTGAAGAAGATAGGATATGTTGGAAGTAGAAACATGTGTGAAAGAGTGGGAAGTGTAAGGTGTGTTGATCTCTTTATTTGTCGTCGTTAGGTTAGTCGTGCGTGTTAGAAAGGTTTTCTGTGTTCCAAAGTGGTAATGATAGGTTCAAGTCGTCATTGCTTCAACTCCGGGAGTGAAGGAACAAGTGTAGATGTCGGAAGTAAGCGAGCGGGACTCTCCGCCCCTCTGTTAGTCGAGGATGATACAAGTGACATGGATAGCACGGATAATGTTATGATCGTTCAGTAATGTAATGTTAGCATTCCGGGAGAATGTTCGTTCAACAGTTGTGATCATGTAAGAGTGTCTGTGCAATACTAGTGTTGTGCCTAAGGTTATAGTCTAGATGCAGATGCAATCCTAGTTCTCTATAACCAGTGGCTCTGACACCAATCTCACACCCTCAATTTCCACAAACGGGGTTTTACCGTTAGGCATGTGACATACCAGGATCTCAGACACGGTCATATCAAGCGACACTATATGAGTTTAAAAATAAACGTTTGACTTAAATCAGAGTAACGTAAAAGAAATGAATAACAGTGCGGAAGCGAATAAACGAAATGTAAACAATACTGAAAGTTTGCAATGCTAAGTCAAAACAATGTCTAATGCAAAATAAATGGATCTGATGAATGCATGTCCTGAGTGTGTTCCTTAATCGTGCATCATGAGATTAAGCATTCCTTTTACCTGAGAAAACATGCTAAAGTGTGTCAACATAAAGTTGGTGAGTTCACAGGTTTTATCACAGATAAAAATGTTTGTACTGTTTGAATGGTAAAGTAATTAAAGCATATTGATAGGTAGCTAGCCTATAATCAAGTTACTTAGCGTTTCAAACCGAAGCTGACTGTTTGTATGTTCGTATGTTTGTTGCCTTCCCGTCACGTCTCACCAGACAGTGACAATGTTAGGTCAATAATGCACCCGTTTGACCTCCAATCAAGCTAGCGCGACTAGCCCGGGAACCTAGTAGTACTACTTAGAATTACCTCGCGACACATTGCTAACGGTTCGAGAATGTAAGGACTTTCAAGTGTGTTTTCGCTAACGTAACAGGCGATATCAATAATACTAAAAACTGTGTTTGCATGTTTTCTCCCCCAAAAAGGAAAGAAAGTAAAATAGGGGCCGTGAAGACTCACCTTAATTGCACAACAGAGAAATAATGTTCGAGCAACAGTTAAGGGTTCGGTTAACCTGAATTCCATTTAGTACGAATATAATTAATGTTAGTTATTATTTACGAGTGCAAGATGTCGTACGGTTTCGCGTTCACGGTTAGGTTTGACGTCGGTTGTCAATGATTTTCACTCACACACAAGCACACTCAAATGCATTAACACCACAGAAACGTGCACATTTGCAAGACACATGTATTTTTATTAAAAATATATATTATGAGTCTTTTTATAAAAGAAGTGTTACGTCGCATAATATATTATTTGTTAGTTTTATTACACAAATCTATAGGTTCCCAAATGTATAGTTTCGTGTTTATATACATAATGAATGAATAACCATAGCTTACCCTTTTATAATCTAAGTGTACCCAAACGCACGCATTGAAACAAGTAGCACTCCTTCATGCGCCTAGGTCTAAGAACCCCAAGTGCCCACATTGGCATGCAAAGTCAGATTCATAAAATATGTCTATCCCCCCATGCGCCCAACATTAACAACACATGCAGCCACCTCATGCGCCCCATGCACATGGGGCTTCTCATGCGCCCAAACTCACCTCCATGCGCCTAAGGCACATCTCAAACACACACACGGACACATCCAGTAGCACCTCACTTGCATAATTTACACACAAACACACATATGGGTGCATAGCACCACTCATGCGCCCACCCCATGTGACACCATTGCACACACATTTCAGCAGGCACATGTATTCATGCGAAACACATACATATACATACACACACATACATACACATACGTAGAACAATGCACCCACACACAAACTTGGGCGCATGGTGTGTCCATGCGCCTACCCCATTCCCATGCCCCACATAAAATATATACATACATATGATTAACAGAGGCGTGCGTATACATACATGCGAAGAACATATACATTCATGTACACAGAAACATATATATACATATATATTCACAAGAATACACACTCACACATATATACACGCAGAACACACACAATTGTGATATGACACCTAACGCGGAACCACACCGTAACGTACACGAGTAGCAAGCGAAACTCTTACCGAACGAATCTGGGTTGTTGAGGTTGATCGGTTGTAAGCGGGAAGGTCTTCGAGCGACGCACGGTTGTCAAGAATAAAGTCGGAGATTATGGTAGTCTACGGGACCGACTAGACTACCGCGTAGCGAGGGCGGAAGTCTCCAAAAGACTCGCGGTTGTAGGTAAAGAAGATGTCTTAAGGATCGCAGGTGGAAACGGTGGACTGCAGCGGAGAGTTTCAATGGCTTTAGGGTTACAGTGGTGATGATGGTGATTTGCGAATGTGGGGGCGGAGTGAGGAGGGGTTGGTTATATTAATAAGACTTTGTTTGTAATTTACACATTTGGTCCTTCAAAGTTATATAATTTTACACTTTAGTAAATTAATTTAGGTTGGTTAAGTGTAGGTTGGTTGTTGATAATAGTAATAATAATAATATCCATAATCATAATAATAATAACAATACTTAAATCAATATCCTTAAATGATTATAAGAATGGTTAGCTAACAATTTGTGGCGCGAGGTTAGATAATGGAAACGAGGTTAACCTGAAATATTCGGGTTGTCACAGAGAGAGGCATGAGTGATAAGGGTGAACATGATTTCGTTTAAACGGCGAATCATATGTTCGGCTTTACCATTTTGTTGTGACGTGTGGGGGCACAAAAAACGAAATTGAATGCCGTTTTTGGTAGCAAAATTTTTAAAGTTTCCCCATGTCACATTGAAAAGTTTGAATTGGCAAGCGAAACTGTGCGGTAACAAATTGATGAAAATGGGTAAATTTAGAAAATGGTTCCGATTTAAATTTTAAGGGATAAACCCAAGTGTATTGGGTAAAATCATCCATGATAACCATATAATACACGTATCCTACATGACTAACAATAAGAGAAGTCCACAAATCACACTCTAAGATAGCGAAAGGCTTTAAAGTACGGGATACAGAATTGGAAAAAGCCAATTTCTTGTGTTTAGGTAACTGACAAGAATGACAAAGTAAAGGAAATTTTATTTTATTGCAAGAAATAAAGTGCTTGGATCGTAGAGACTCCATGACTGGTTGACCCGGATGTCCAAGCTGATGGTGCGAATGAGGAGAATTTACGGAGGAGACAAAGCAAGCAGTAGCGGAAGCAGGAGGGGTGAGCGGATAGAGATCACTTGAACTGTTGTGACGACTCAAGATCGTGCCATCCTTGAAATCCTTCACTGAAAATCCAAATGGGTCAAACTCAATAGAAGTATTATTATCAATGTTGAATTGACGCATAAAAATTAAATTTTTGATGATGTTTGGATTAAAAAGAACCTATTTTAAATGTAAGGGTTTGGATGAAATATTTATAGTGGAAGATCCCGAACCCAAACTAGAACTCTATTGCCATTACCAACGATTATTGATGCTATTGGAGCAGACGTGGAAAATTTATCGAGTGTATGCTTATTAGAAGTAACATGAGACGAAACACCTGTATCGAAATTCCATTGATCGTTGTTGTGGTCAAGTGAGAGAGCTTTTACTGCGCTAGCCAACTGAGTCGGTTAAAGTGGGTCCACTTTGGCCATGTGGGCCTAGGCCAAGCGCTTTCTGGTATTGTTTCCAGGTGTGGAGTTGGGTCTGGGCGGCCATTGAGGAGTCCAATCGTAAGTTAGGTACGGGAAGGGTGGTGGTGTCCAAAACGGAGGTGCCCAGTAAGGAGGGTAGTAAGGTTGTGGGGCCATGTTGTTACGGTTTTAAGACTGGGCTTGGGACCGACTGTTGTTGTTTGCGTTTCTATTGAGCCGGTGCTCCGATTGGAACGGTTTCGGTTATTGGACTGGGTAGAGTGGTTGTTAGTTTGGTTTTCACGACTGGGATTATTAGGGGATTGATTAGAGATGGCAGCAGTAATGACCGGGGTGTTGTTGAGGGCGTCTCTAGCAGTAAGATGGCGGGCTTCAGATTGTAGTTGGTCCACAGTGTCCTTCCAGGAAGGGAGAAAAATATAGAGGATGGCGCTAATAGTGTCATATTCCCGTGGTAAGCTGCTAACAAGATAGAGAACTGTTGAAATATGTGGTTGATGTACATATTCTATATGTACATATATTTAATCTTCTTTATCAATTTGATGTTGTTTTGTTTTGTTTGCATATCTGCTGCTGTGATGGGCTGCTTATTGCTGTTGGGCTGCTTGTTTGCTGGGCTGCTTATTGTTGTGTTGGGCTGCTTATCGGGCTTGGATGGTTTGTGGGCTTGCTGCGCGTGAGATATTTTGGCTTTAAAGATCAGTGGTGTTTGTTTGACTCGGGCATTCTAGAGTCTTCACAAACACACTTTACATCTCTCTAAACGTATCGTCTTCTCCAAGTTTCAGACGATCTTGTTCTTGTTCTTGATGGTTGATTCAACCTATTTTGAATCTTCTTGTGTTTGTTTGTATTCTGCTCGTTGTATTCATAAGCAGATACTTGTTCTCTCTTTCTAGATTCATATTACTTGTTTTCAGTCGTGGTTGTGGCTGTATTCGTTATATTTTGTACAGCCGTTGTAAACGCTTAAATCCAGACGTTTTGACATGGTATCAGAGCGTTGAGTTCTGATCCATTGCCTTCAAGTTCATCGTTCTCGTTTGAACGACCTTTTCTCGGTACCTAGGGTTTCGAAATACGAACCCTATCCGCTTCTTCTATCTGGGACTCGCTGGTGGATGATTCTCATATACGTGGGTGTCTATCTCAGAAGCCCTATCGCATTTCTGATCAATCGTGGTACTCATACCCATTGGTAACCCTAAAAGGTTACTGGCGTCATCTGAGCAAAGGAAAGCTGTACTGTGGATCTTATTTTCTTCGTGTGGCTCTGTAACCCTAGAAGGTTACAAGCCTACTGCATTTGGAGAACCCTAACTTGGGTCCCCCTTTCGAAAAGCTGTACTGTGGATCTTATCTTCTTCGTGTGGCTCTGTAACCCTAGAAGGTTACAAGCCCACTGCATTTGGAGAACCCTAACTTGGGTCCCCCTCTCGGTGAGATCTTTCCTTAATTTTCTTTAATCTTTGTGTATTAGTTGTTTTTGGCTGGGTTAGGAGTACCAGCATCTGGTTATTCTGATCTTGTTGTTCCGCTGTGTTCTGATCTTGTTTGCATCACTTGTGTGATTTTTGTTCATTTCTTGTGTGTTGCATTTCCAACTCTGACTAATCCTTGATCTGCCACCACGAGTGGTGTGAAAACCTGGCTCTGGTCTGAGTTGGTTTCTGTGCGCTTGCGTGTGTGCCTTTCATTCCGTATTTGTTCCTGTTACAATGGGTGAAGAATCCGCTGTGACAGTCACTACCGAAACCCTTGTTAGTAAAATTGATGCTAGTAATCCTCTATACCTTCATGCAAGTGATTCTAGTTGTTTGACCATTGTTAGCACCAAATTAAAAGGAAATGAAAACTATACAGTCTGGGCTAATTCTATGCTTCTTGCCCTACGTGTTAAAAATAAATTGGGTTTATAGATGGTTCTTGTAAAAAACCTACTGATAATAATGTGCTTGCTACACAATGGGAAAGATGCAATTCTGTTGTTCTTACTTGGCTGTTGAATTCCATTTGTGAAGAACTGTATGTAGGTCAAGTCTATTCAAAACTTGCCTCTGAAGTATGGAAAGATCTAAAAGAAACATATGATAAGGTTGATGGGTCGGTTGTGTTTGGGTTATATCAAAAGATTAATTCTGTTAAACAAAATGGCTCCTCTGTGTCTGAGTATTATCATAAACTTACATCCATGTGGAAACAGTTTGATGCAATAGTGCAACTCCCTGCCTGCACATGTGAGGCATCAAAGACTTTAATGATTTCAATCACCTAATAAAACTGATGCAGTTTCTAATGGGTCTAGATGATGTTTACCAACCTGTTAGAACTAACCTCCTAACTAGAGACCCTCTCCCAACAATAAAAACAGCCTATTCTATAGTGTCAAGAGAAGAATCTCATAGAGGGTCAAGTGAAATTGGGAAAAATCAAAATGTTAGTTTTGTCTCTAAATCAAACCAACCAGTGGATAATAAAAGGAAAAACCTAAGACGACCCAACCCTAATCTAAAATGCACTCATTGCAACAAATTGGGTCACATGGTTGAGAGATGTTTTGAAATTGTGGGATATCCACAAGGATATAAACCCAGACCTAGTACTGGGAACTCTCAACAGAAAAAACCCAGTGTAACTAATAATGCTTCTTCATCAACCTTTCCTGAATTATCCTCTGAACAGATCAATAAGCTACTAAATCTACTGAGTGATAAAAATGATGAGACTTCTCCTACCCTAAACTCGAACTTCGGAGGTATTACCTTTAGCAGTGGATGTACTACACTTAACCCCTCTGTTTTTAACTTTGCGAGTCTGACATCCCCATCCACATCAGGATGGATTGTTGACTCTGGGGCCAATCAACACATGGTCATGAGTGATGAACATGTCTTTAATAAAATTGATGTTTCTAAATATGATTTTAAAGTAAAACATCTGAATGGCACTGATGCCAGGGTAACAAAAATAGGATGTTTGAAGTTAACTAATGAAGTAACTCTAAATGATGTACTCGTGGTCCCTGATTATTTTGTCAACCTCATGTCAGTTCACAAACTTGCTAAAGATAATAGGATTAAAGTAGTGTTTAATGAACATAAATGTATCATTCAGGATTCTCTTACAAAGAAAACGTTGGTGACTGGTAATCAAGTAGATGGACTGTATTTGTGTGGTGATATCTCTAAACTGGATAAGGTGTGTTTTAGCAGTTTTAATTCATCTGACCTTTGGCACTCTAGACTGGGACACCCCTCTGATAAGGTCCTAATGTCCTTAAAAATGATTTAAATTTGAAACTTCAAAATCACCTTAGTCCTTGTGATGTTTGTCACAAGGCCAAGCAACATAGAGAGCCATTCCCATTAAGTGATCATACCTCAAAAAATATAGGTGACCTTGTTCACTTGGATATATGGGGACCTTATCGTACTCCCAGTCGTGAAGGTTATAAGTTCTTTCTAACTATTGTTGACGACTTCTCCAGATCTGTTTGGGTGTATTTACTTAAAAGTAAAGAAGAGGTTTTTTCAAATGTTGAAAACTTTTATAATCTCATTAAGACACAATTTGGGAAAAATGTTAAGGTGTTTCGAAGTGATAATGGAACTGAGTTTGTCAATAACCAAATGACCACCTTCACAAGTAAAAATGGGATTATACATCAAACCTCATGTGCTTATACCCCACAACAGAATGGTGTAGTAGAAAGAAAACATCGTCATCTTCTTAATGTTGCCCGGACCTTACTATTTCAGGGAAATATTCCTATTCGTTTCTGGTCTGACTGTGTGTTAACTAGTGCCTATTTGATTAACAGGACCCCATCATCTGTTCTGAATGGAAAAACACCCTATGAAATCATGTTTAGCTTTAAACCCTCTCTTGGTCACCTTAAAGTGTTTGGCTGCTTGTGTTTTTATACAGTTCTTAATAATAATAATAAGTTCTCTCCTCAAGCTGAAAAATGTGTTTTCTTGGGATACTCTTCTTTTAAAAAAGGTTATAAACTGTGGTGTCTAGATAAAAAACAAATAATTTTTTCTCGTGATGTCAAATTTTATGAATATATCTTTCCTTTTAAAAATTCAATTAATAATGAGTCAGTCACTATAGATCAAAACTCTTTAACAAATGTTAACTTTTTTGATGAAATAGACACAAGTCAGTCAAATAGTCCCAATGGTGAGTTACCCGATGATGAAGAGAGGGAATATGTGAATGGTGAATCTAGTTCTCAGCAGCATTGTTGCAATACTCCAGACGCCTCTGACAGCCAAAAGGAGGCTGAGATGAGGGAGTTACCCAAGTCTCCAAGTGGTCTGAGACACGGTATACCCTTAACTCAGCAGCCGGGTGTCCAGAGTGATGGCACAAGCAAGGCTGAGACTAGTAAATCGATGAATATGACAGAAGGTCACAATACCTCTGAGGGTAACAGGGATCCATCTGTGTCAGTTAGACGGTCCTCTCGACCTGTTAAGTTTCCAAGAAACCTTGATGATTTTGTTGTTGAAGGAAAGGTTAAGTTTGGTATTGAAAAAGTTGTCAATTATTCATGTTTACCATATGATGTTAAATGTTTTCTGACTGCTTTAAATAAGTCCGTTGAACCTCGAAACTACTATGAAGCCAAACATGATGATAGGTGGGTTGAGGCCATGAATGAAGAAATGTCTGCTTTGCATAGGAATAATACCTGGACCCTAGTTGATTTACCTGTTGGTCGAAAACCTATAGGTTGTAAATGGGTCTTTAAAATTAAGTATAAGTCAACTGGGGAAATAGAGCGTTATAAGGCTAGGTTAGTGGCCAAGGGATATAGTCAAACTGAAGGTATTGATTTTGATGAAACTTTTTCACCTGTTGTGAAAATGGTTACAGTTCGATGTGTTATCTCTTTAGCTGTGCAAAATGATTGGCCATTGTTTCAGCTTGATATTAACAATGCTTTTTTATATGGTGATTTGTCTGAAGAAGTGTATATGTCGTTACCTGAGGGTTTCTATTCTAAAAGTGAAACTAAGGTGTGTAAGCTAAATAAATCATTGTATGGCTTAAAACAGGCACCGCGAGTGTGGAATGAAAAATTAGTTGGGGTCTTACTTGAACTTGGTTTTATTCAAAGTAAATGTGATCATTCATTGTTCATTAAGTCAAAACAGAATATGTTTGTTGTGTTATTAGTTTATGTGGATGATATTGTTGTTACTGGGAATGACATGAAAGAAATTGATAGCATAAAGCGGTTTTTAAATACCAAATTTTTAATTAAAGATTTGGGTATTTTGAAATATTTTCTAGGGATTGAAGTTATTAGAGATACAAGTGGTTTATATCTTTCACAAAGAAAATATTGTCTTGATTTGTTAACTGAATTTGGTCTTAGTGGATGTAAACCGGTTAGTACACCTCTTGAACAAAACTTTCTTATTACTAACTTTTGTAAAAAGGATGAAACTGTTTTGAAAAATGTTAGTGGTTTTCAAAAGTTAATCGGTAAGCTAATTTATTTGTCTCATACAAGGCCTGATATTTCTTATGCTGTACAATTTTTGAGTCAGTTCATGCATTCTCCAACTAACTCTCATCTTCAATTAGCCTTGAGACTCTTGAGATACTTAAAGGGAGCGCCTGGAAAAGGAATTTATTTTTCTAAATCTTCCTGTTTAATCTTAGTGCGTTTGCTGATTCTGATTGGGCTAAGTGTCTTAGTTCTAGGAAATCAGTTACTGGTTTTTGTGTGTTTCTTGGAAATTGTTTGGTGTCATGGAAAAGTAAGAAACAGTCTACTGTCTCTCGTTCATCAGCAGAAGCTGAATACAGGGCTATGTGTGCTGCTTCTTGTGAACTTATGTGGTTAATTAATATGTTAAGAGAATTACAAGTTGTTGTCACGCTTCCTGTTACTTTGCATTGTGATAGTAGCGCAGCCTTGTCTATTGCTGCTAATCCTGTCTTCCATGACAGAACTAAACACTTTGAAGTTGATTTGTTTTTTTAAGAGAAAAAATTTCTCACGGTATTATTCATACAAAGTCTACAAATTCTTCTAATCAAATAGCGGATGTTTTTACAAAAGGGTTGCCAGTGCAGCAACATAATTCGTTATGTTCCTTGCTGCATATGCGTGATGTGTTTTCTTCATCAAATTGAGGGGGGTGTTGAAATATGTGGTTGATGTACATATTCTATATGTACATATATTTAATCTTCTTTATCAATTTGATGTTGTTTTGTTTTGTTTGCATATCCGCTGCTGTGATGGGCTGCTTATTGCTGTTGGGCTGCTTGTTTGCTGGGCTGCTTATTGCTGTGCTGGGCTGCTTATCGGGCTTGGATGGTTTGTGGGCTTGCTGCGCGTGAGATATTTTGGCTTTAAAGATCAGTGGTGTTTGTTTGACTCGGGCATTCTAGAGTCTTCACAAACACACTTTACATCTCTCTAAACGTATCGTCTTCTCCAAGTTTCAGACGATCTTGTTCTTGTTCTTGATGGTTGATTCAACCTATTTTGAATCTTCTTGTGTTTGTTTGTATTCTGCTCGTTGTATTCATAAGCAGATACTTGTTCTCTCTTTCTAGATTCATATTACTTGTTTTCAGTCGTGGTTGTGGCTGTATTCGTTATATTTTGTACAGCCGTTGTAAACGCTTAAATCCAGACGTTTTGACAAGAACCCGTTGGTTGTTGGTCACGGGTATGTCGACGGTGACAAGTTGGTCATACAATTCACGGATCCGTTGGCAGTATGCTTCAAGTGATGGCAAGGATGCAAGTTTGAGGTTAGTGAGTTCTTGTTCAAGAGCTTGAGCACGAGAACCTTTGTTGTTGACGAAGAGGCGCTTGACCCGCTGCCAGGCCTCGTAGGCGGTGGACTAATCGGTCAAGACGCGAACAAGGAGATCATCGGAAAGAGTACCATAGATTCACTGGAGCACAACCACGTCTATTTTCTTCCAAGTAGGTAATTCTAGAGATTTTTTATCGGGTGGCGGCGTGCTATCAATGTGACAAACAATATTGTAGCTGTGGCGTGAAGCATAAAAAGTTTTACCTATGTTGAGTAAGAAGCTTTTACGCCGTCAAGGATACAGACTTTATTCTGGATGTTTGTAACGGTGTAAACGTGGTGAAAGGTGGGTGTTTTGTTGTCGAGTGGAGAAGATGTGTCTTTGTCAGCCATTGGTTAATAAAGAATAATGAAGACACTGGATGAAGGTCGGCTGGGAAGGGAGGATGGTGAAGGAGGTGATCAAAATCAACCTCTAGAAATGACACCATGTAAGGCAACGAAATTCCTCTCTTATACCATGAAAGGCAATGTAATTCCTCTCTTAACAAAAGTGATTACAAAGAGTATAAATAACTATACAAGGGAGAGAATTATGGAGTTATCTACGGAAACACCATTCATCTAAAACTAATACAATATACAAAGATATTTACAAAATCAAGACAATAATATTGTGTGCATATTATCGGCTAACAGGCACAAACTCAGCTGATAATTAGTATTATATAAATAGATTCAATTCAATTTATTAACTTAAAAGAGTATATAATATTAGCATTTCTTTTTTAAAATTGAGGCATGCAAAGGAATAAGTGATGCGTTTATATGTAACTAGATAAAAATCACTAGACTTACATATAAAAAAGCATAAAGTACGAGCTATTTCTCATGAATTGGTTGCATGAAATCTTGCGTCACCGCGTGTTGGCTACGTACCGGGTTGCGTTTTTCGGACTGGTTCGAAACATAGATACAAAAAGGACATACTTGATGCTTGACGTACTTGATGCTCCCCCTTTCCGTAGGGTCCAGAGAGGGGCCGGATTACTAGGCAATTTTATGTACCCAATATTATCATACATTTTATGTAAAATGTTGTTTCCACGAATTAAACCCATAAACTCTATGTCAAAAAACAATAACATTACCAAAACATATATATATATATATATATATATATATATATATATATATATATATATATACTATAAAAATATGCATAAATGTGAATGGAAATAATCACGTTACAACACAATGACATTTTTATATAGAATAACCGAAACCGTGAAAAGCAAAGATAAACCTATTAAAATACGGTGTAAATAAAAAAAAATTAACAAATAAAGTATTAAAAGAAATACTATTTAAAAATATTAATTAGAATGATATAGATAACCACTTAAAAAGTTGGGAAAAAATAAATTAGAGGGGATGCGCTTGACGGACTTATGGAAGTAGACTATAACCATCAAACCATGAGGGGTTATCATTGCATTAGTTGATAAAGCGATTGTATACAAACAAACATAAAAAGTGAAAAATAAAAAAAAATAAGTTTTAACCCTGTCATGTGGCAAGGTATGAGTAGATCATGCGTGTAGGAATCGTTTATCAAAAATAATAAAATAAAATTTGTATAAATTCCATTATAATACAACGTGGTAATCAAAATAAAAACGATACGGATTACAACTAAAATAATTACAAAAAAGTATGAATACAAACTACAAAAACCAATTTCGTGATCGAGGCTTTGTATTTAACACGGTCCTTTAAAACAAATTCCAAGTCTCCTAAGAGAACTTGATTGTTTCCCACGATACAACGGCTTCGTGTGGGAAACTTGTTTATGTTCAATTCTTACTCTCAAGTAAGTATATCTTGTGCATAGCGATGAAGCACTTATCTCCACCTCTTAGGGGTACGACTTTTAAATCGCACATATTGGTAAGGATATATCAAATGGTTTGGTAGTTTTTGAGATCAATTTATGGGGTTTCTTAGTAAATTTGGATTCTTCACATGTAGTGCATTTTACCCTTGAATCGATGTTGAAATACGGAATGCTATTTAAATTTATTAAGCATTTCATAGATAAAATTTCACATGACCAAGATGCGCATTCCAAACAATATCTTTAGACAACTCAAACATGTAAGTAGAAGTACTAGCCTTGTCATTCATACTATTTTTCACAACCATTACACTTAATTTAAGCATGGAATTATATGGATACCAGTTTCCAACGAACACTCCTTTCTTGGTCAACACAATATTATCACTTTCAATACAGAGTCAAAAACCAAACTTATTAAGCACCCATCCCGAGATAAGGTTCTTAGGTATCTCGGGAACATACAAAATGTTTCTCAAGATAAGCTTTTTCCTAAAGTCATCTTCAAGATCACATTCCCATTTACCCTTGATGTCAACGGTTGCTTGGTTCCCTAGTTGAGCTTTTGATCAACCTTCAACTACTTAAACCCTTTAAAGAGATTCTTGCTACCACAAACATGAGGGGTAACCCCCGTGTCAACATACCAACCCTTGGTTTATCACCCACAATGTTGACTTTCGTTATCATAGCTGATGCCTCAGTGATCATAGCAACAAGTGGCATGTCTTCTCCTCCCTCCACCATGTGCTCCCATTCATGCTTCAAGGCATTGCAATTTGAGCTAAGTGATCATTTTCATCACCTCCCCTTGAAAGGATCATGCTTCTTTTTTTAATCACACCCCTCATTTAAGGACCACGGTTCATAACTTTTTCTTTGTATTTCCCCTTATTAAAGCCTTTATTGCTTTTCAAGGATCAACCATTAATTGTGGATAATAATTCAGTGTTTAATTAATCTAACTGTGTGATTTTATATCGTGATTATTGTGGAACAAGCTTAATTTATTTGTGTTTTGATTCATAGGTGTTTGGAGCTAAAAAGGTCTATTTTAGGGAAAAAGCAGCAAAACACAGAACTATAGGGACGGAAGATGTAAATATCAAACGCTACATAAACAGCATAGTGAAGAGCATACCGACGTATAATGCACCGGGTAAGGGCGTACAACACGCTGGGCAGTGTATAGGTGGTGTAATTGTGGACATATTTGGGAAAAATTTACAGAAAGTTAGGCGTCGAAGAACAAGGATGGGCATATGATACGCCCGTGGCCGACATATCATACGTCGGTGCCCTAACAACTTCCGGATTTTGTGGAATTTCAATTTTATTTAAACTTATCTAACCCCAATTCAAAGGAGAACGTTTCCCATTTGAAAATAAAAGATTTCAAGGATTTCTTTAGTACCCACAAGCTTTATAACTCTTCGGGAATCATTGTTGATCATCCTTCAAGAAAAGATTCAAGCTTTTAAGAAGATGGTGTGCGGCTAAGCATTCGCGGTTCCTTCCGAGAGAATAAATTTCTTAGGCTTAGGTGGATCTGGTTGATTATGTGATTCGGGTGATGATTCGGAGATTAAGTAAGACATTTTATATGTTTTCCTTAGGGTTTTTTGTATACAATGATCTTTAAATGTAATTCTACGTTTTGGTTACATTAAGAAGTTCGTTTATAAATAAGATTGCTTGTTGAGATTATCAGTCTTTGGTTTTCTTGCATCGAAAACTCATTAAAGATTGAGAAGTAATTTGATATAGACGAATTAATAACATTCTGAATGAACCAGTATTAACAGTTTGATCCTTTGTTATTACGTTAATCAAAAATTAAAATCTTAAGAATTAGGTCTTGACAACCCCTAGTTAAGCATATAAATGGTTGATCTTGCATAATTAAGCATCCGAAAGTGATTGTCTTTTATTAATTAAATAAATCCGTTCTAAAGTTTGTTGCTTTTTACATTGTTGTTATTGAAGTTATCCAAATTTTTAATTTTAGAGTCATGTCTTTAAGTCAATCGAGCCATATTGTTAAACATTTTTTATAAATTCCCTATGGAGACGACCTTACTTACCCTTACGTAATAAAGGTAGTTCAGATCGATATATTAACTTGCTTAGATCGAGTCTTGACAATTAGATCAACCATGTTCAAACACGTCGGCGCCAAAGTTTGCACTTGACTCACCTTAAGAGCCAATCCTTTGCCCTCTTCAATATAAAGACGAACTATGAGCACTTCAGTTGTCATCTTTTTAAATTTGTGTTTTAAGTAATTTTGAAGGAGTTAACTTTCAACCATTAAAGCGACTTGAATGGTCTCACTAAGGACCAGCCTTTTGGCGTGAATGTGTAACATCCCGAGCGTTCGGTCATATGTAATAGTTGAAATACAAGCAATATGAACTTCGCATTTCATATATTGTCAAACGAGTAAGTAATGAGTAAATTGTCTATTTGAATTTTAAAGTTTTAAATGAAACGTTTATGTTATAAGAGACCGTTTGAATATAATAATATATTATATTCGAACCTGATTCATTTTTTACAAAACTTAGGTCTATTCGTAGAGAAAAATAAGTTCGTCACGACGGCATCTTCAAAATTTTATAAAACGTTATACATCAAAATTTATAAGAGAAAAAAAGAAATAAGCAACTAAATTAATTATATTAAGTAAGCAAACAGACTAGCTGCTTAATTTTATCCCACATCGTCAGAATGAGAATTTGAGATGCTTGCCTTCTTCCTATATATAGAGGTGTTTAGGGGTGATTTTAAAGTATAAGTTTTTTTGAAAACGCTCTAATATAAAGATAATCACGAGTTCTCAATACCCCATTAGCTGTTGCTATTATATGTTTTTAAAGATCGAGTAGAGACGTGAGTAGATGAGACTTTATATCAAATTGTCGTAGATAATTTTTAGGTATGTTCTCGTTAAATTATATATTTAGTTATTATAATTATTATTATTATTATTATTATTATTATTATTATTATTATTATTATTATTATTATTATTATTATTGCTATTATTATTGTTATTGCTATTATTATGGTTATTATTATTATAGTCATTATTGTTATTATAGTTATTAT